>JARYHS010008075.1:55785813-56367327 GCA_031002005.1 Vandiemenella viatica | reverse complement strand
CAGAGATCCTCAGCCGATGGAAACAACACTTCAAAAATATCAGCAATGAAGAATTTCTACAACCGCCAATGCCACAACCAGATCCTGTGTATGGACTAGTCCCAACTTCCACAGCTATTAACATTGGAATTGAGCTCTGTTAGTCATCCGAGTTCAATTACCTGAGAACCCTAAACTGTTCAGATGGTCAGATGCTCCTAGATGTCCGAAACAGAGTCAATGCAGCCTGGATGAAGTGATGTCACTTCACAGGAGTTCTATCAAAGATTTACAAAACCATTGTTCAATCAGTGGCACTGTATGGAACGTAATGTTGGTCAGTCACGAAAATACATGATCAACATCTGCATGTTATGGAAATAAAGATGATTCACTGGCTGCAGGGACTTACTAGACTGGGCCACATCAGGAATCAGAACATTCAGGCAGCTTTTGGTGTGGCTCCAATCCCTGGGGAAAAAAATGCAAGGGTTGACTGCGATGGTATGGCCATGTACTCTGCAGTGACACATCAGTTGTGAGAACTGCACTAGATGTAAGTCCTGAGGGTCGAAGGCCATGAGGTGCTGGCAGGATAACTTGCGGGAGGACATGCATCTAATCAATGCCTGACCTGAGGATGCACAAGATCGTCTTAAAAGGAAGAAGAGGTCGAGTAGAGCAGACCCTGCGAAGCAGGATAAATGCTAGGCACAAGAAGAATAATACTACACAAATAAATTATACTTGAAAATGATAAACATTTGCAAATGTATTTTTTTTATCTTGCTTACTACCAAAAATTCATTTTTACTTAATATCTTTCACCACTAACTTTTATTCCTCATTTCTCTATGCATAACATTTCCCCCAACAACTCTGGTCTGTTACGGTCATAAACCAGGTTGCTGAGATGACCACGGATTTCCTTGCAATCTTAGCCAGATATTTCTATTTTCATTAGTAAGGTCATGGCCTAAAATAATGTGTTTCTTTGTGTTTGTTTCTTTGTGTTTGTTTAGCATTTTTTGTTCCTTCAACTCTCCTTCCTTCAACTCGGGCATGTGATGGGTCTACTTTACCTTTCATTTCCAAATTAATGTTATACACCCCGGTTTTCTATAAAAACAAATTTTTATTCATTTAAAGCAGGCTGAAGATAACAACCATCACTAATGTAATGTAATGAAGTCTACTTTATGAACAACACATTTTTCTGAATGGATACAATTCATCAGCAAAATGTGATGTTCATAGACTGATGTCTGTTGCTCATATTAATTGTATATTATAACTGTCTTGCAGTCTCTGTAATAAACAACAGTGCCTTAGGCTGCCCATGTTTCATAAATTAATGCCAACAATTACTAGCTCTTTTAATTCACAACTTGAACCGTATTATAGATGAGCAATCCCAGGTTGATTTAGTTCTATTAGAATTTAAAAAAGCTTCCGACACTGTGCCTCACACTAGGTTACTTAGGAAACTTCGTGGTTACGGCATATCTAGACAAATATGCGACTGGGTTGCAGACTTACTGGAGGGCAGAACACAGTGTGTAGTTCTCGACGGTGAGCGTTCATCACTTACTGAAGTGAGGTCCGGGGTTCCTCAGGGAAGCGTGATAGGGCCTCTGTTGTTTCTCATATACATTTATGATTTGTGCAACATAATAAGGGGGATGAAAAGATTATTTGCCAATGATGCTATTATTTATCGTGAAATCACAACCCAGGATGACTGCGCTTTGTTACAAGACGATATTATGAAAATAATTGCGTGGTGTAAAGATTGGCAGTTGGAGTTAAACGCTAAAAAGTGCCAAGTAATGCATGTAAGTAAAAAGGTGACACCATTTAGCTTTGAATATACTATTAATGGCACTGTCCTTAGTACGGTAGATTCCGCTAAATGCCTAGGGGTAACAATTCGTAATAATTTGTCATGGAATGAGCATATCGAGAATGTAATTGGGAAAGCAAATTGTATGCTTCGATTTCTAGGTCGTAATTTAAAGCAATGTACTCCGGACGTTAAATCGACTGCATACAAGTCACTAGTGCGGCCTCACTTAGAATATTGTTGCTCTGTATGGGGTCCCCATCAAAAGGGATTAATGGAGGCATTAGAGATGGTCCAAAGAAGAGCCGCCCGATTCGTGACAGGTTATATAGTTGGAGGGAAAGCGTAAGTGCGATGTTGAAGGAGTTAGGTTGGGAAGACCCGGAGCACCGAAGGCGTTGTTCTCGACAGAAGCTAATTGAATATTCTCGAGTGACGTATTTCGGAATGACAGTAAACAAATATTGCTACCAGCAACATTCATATCCCAGAATGACCGCGAAAATAAGAAATGAGAAATCAGGGCCAGAACCGATTCATTTCTGTATTCATTTTTTCCACGAGTGATTAGGGAGTGGAATAGAAAGGATTTACTGGGCGACTAAACATAAAATCCGACAGGAGTAGCTTTCGATAAAGTACTCCGGCCATCCTGATCTGGGTTTTCCATGGTTTCCCCAGATTGCTCCATGCGAATGCTGGGATGGTTCCTCACAATAGCCAGCCCATGGGCGCCTCCTGCCATATCCCGTATATCCCTTCCAAACCATTACCTTCCCGGATAGGTGCAATGCACCCTCCGCCACACACTTTTAGTGAATCGCGGAGTAATAGTAATGGTGATGATAGTACCTACAACATTTAGTTGCAGTCTTTAAAGCCTTCTGTAGGTTTTGGAACCTTGAATGTAATACAATAAGCACTTTATTCAAATACATATTACTACACCTGTGATATCAGCACCAGGTTTCCTCCAAGGTTTATCTTCCAAAGAATCAAGATTAAATTCATGTGCTGGAACTCCATTTATAGTTCCTATAGCTTCAAATTCTTCAATTGAAAATTTTCCAGGTTGCTGGGGAAGAAAAGAAATCAGAATTTGTTTACAGTTCTAGTCACCATTTCCAACATTCAAAGAAAGTTAAAAATAAAAAAATAGTGCATGGCACTGGACAATTTGTTTTTTGGTATATAAATTTCAGGCAAAATGCTGTTTCATTAAAACAAGAGTGACAAAATATGAATTTTCCTTTACAATGTTGTCTATCAGTATCTAGTAAACTGCAAGATAACTACAGAAATAAAAGTCAACTGAATTTAGCAGATAAAAATGAGATTTTTATTATTAGATTAGAACAATCATATAAGTTAAGCAAAGTGAAGAAATAATTTTCAGGCCATATCTACTATAGCAAATAATAAAGGAAAGGGAAATTAACCCATCACATACCAAAGTTGATTGCTGCAACGAGAGAGAACACGTAAGGCGAACACAAAAACAATATTTTGGTGTTTACCTTCTTCATGTAATAGAGAACGAGCCATTTGGTTCTGGACATGTGTACACACAGAATGTTACCCCATCATTGACTAGGTAGTGGGAGAAATGGTGGGAGAACTGCTAAGGAATGGACCATCGATACATCGGCAATGTCTGAGATAATCTATTACAGGCGATGGTAAAATGAATATATATAACAAAGAGTACCTACCATTGAAGCAAAAAATTATTACTAGTTAAAATATGTATGTAGAAAAAATATTAATTAAATTAAAAAGTGATGGATTAAGTGGTAGGATTGTATCGGTGGTTAAGGCCAGGTGGTATCCTGGATATGCTGGTACGCTAGGTTCCAATCTCAGGATTCTGATGCAGTGGTGCTATCGGAGAAAACTCTGATTGCTCTTACAGTAAAGCTGTCATTGAGGTTGGAACCTTGACTATTGGCATGTTCTGGTATTGGAAGGTACAAGTTGTGGGTGTGGACTGTTTGTCTGTGGCCATACAGACTGAGTGTTGCTGTGTGTCGAGGCCTATTGTAGGAACTAGTTAGTTAGTTAGTACATGACGCGAGTTGTTAAATACGTGGCATGTTCAATGATGGGGAAAGTTTACCCTGTGATAGGATTTGAATATGTAGTGGTGGGTGGAAGCATGCTACAGGTTTTACAGCGAGGTCTTTTGCATGGAAAAGACCCATATGCAGAGTCTGACGGAGGGTATTTGTGGACCAAGATGTTCTTATGATTGGGTGGTCTGCTGAAACATGTATGGCGGACAGTGGGTAGGTCTTGCGTAGAAGAGTGCACCTTTCTGGAAAGTAGTGAAGGAAGTCATACCCCTGTCGCAAGATATGATTGATGGACTCGAGGCCGGAAGAGAACTGGGTGACAAAGGCAGGGCTATGGTTGGTTTTTGAGGGTGAGAAGTGAGAGTGGTTACGTGGAGAGTTAGTGATCGTACAGGAGGCCTGTTTGTATATGAGATCCATGCGGTAACAATGGGAAATAAAAGCTTGGGATAAGTTCTGGGAGTATTGGTGGAGGGAATGAGTATTAGAACAGAAGCAACTTCCACGGATAAGCAGGCTATGAGGGAAGGAATGTTTGGTATGTAATGGATGACAGCTATCAAAGTGCAGATATTGCTGTAAATTATTGGGTTTGATGTGGACAGAGGTATGAAGGGCACTTTCCCAACTATGATGTCCACATGTGATGTGTGGTCGGGAGTAGGTCCAGGTGAAATTGATGGAATTATTGCTACTGCTAAGAGAATGAAGAAATTCAAGGAGTTGGTTTTCACTGTGGATCCAGATCATAAATATATCATATGTATCTGAACCACACATTGGATTTAAAGAAAGTATGGTTCAGGAAATGTTCCTCCAGACACCCAAGGAATGGGTTGGCATAAGATGGGACCATGCGGGTGTCCATGGCAGTGCTACAGATCTGGTGAAATACTTTAAAATTTAAGGTAAAGAAATTTTTGGAAAGGAGTAGATGGGGCACGGTTGAAAGGAAGTATGTAAGAGGCTGGCTATGTGGTGGTCACAGATCTATGTAGTGTTCCAGGGCACTGGGGCCCCTGGCTGTGGGGAATGTTTGCATAGAGGGAACTAACATCAATGGAGACCAGGAAGGAGTCTGGAGGTAGAGTTGTGTGGACTATGGACAGGCGTTCAAAAAATATGTGATATCTTTGAAGTAGGAGGGAAGGTTTGGTACAAAGGGTTGGAGATGTTGATCCACAAAGGCTAAAATCCGTTTAGTGAGTGGCCCCATATGCCGCAACTATAGGTTACCCATGTTTGACAGCTTTCTGGGTCTTGGGAAGAAGACATAGGGTAAATGTATGAGGGTCCTGGGGAGTTAGGAGGGGAGATAGTCTGAGGAGAGAGACCTTGTAGGGGTCCTTGTAGGTCAAGGAGAGTTTTTATTTCCTGGCATATGAAGGTAGTGGGATATATAGCATGTGGAAGGTAGGTTTTAGTGTCAGACAGCTGCCTTAGGGCTTCAGCGGTTATTGCGATAAATGTGTCCCCCCCCCCCCTCCCAATTACATATTTTAACTAGTAATAATTTTTCGTATCAATACCAGGAACCCTTTGTTATATATGTTCATTTTACTGTTGCCTGCAATGTAATATCTCAGACATTGCTGATATATCGATATTCCGCTCCTTAGCAGTTCTCCCACTACCTGGCCAGTAAGGGGTAACATTCTGTGTGCACACACGTCTGGAACGAAATGACTCGTTCTCTATTACGTTGAAGAAGGTTAATACCGAAATGGTTGTATTTGTATGTCCACCTTACGTATTTTCTCTCATCACAGGCATCAAATTTGGTATGTGATGGGTTAATTTCCCTTTCCTTTATTATTTATATCACCAAGAAGCTGCTTCCTTTTTCCTTGGTTTCTTATATGCTACATTAGTAATTCTCAGAATAAGGAAGCTTAAGGAAAGTAAACCCAATTTTACCCTAGATGAAGGCAGCTAAGTGGCAACAAAACAAAAACCAGATGAACAATGGTAACATGATAGCTGACCCTCAGTCTTGATAGTAGCTGACACACATGGCAATATCAGATGTCATAACACTGAAATTCACCATGTAAATGGCTAACCTGGGGAACAATGCAACAGGTGTTGATGCAGGGGAGTGGGAAAATATTTAATTGATAACTGCAAGGAAATATTATTGTTGGATGAACATTACCAAAGTACTGAACACAAGAAGTAAATATGAATCTGAGAGAGAAAATATTAAACTTAAGAATTATAAGACATATACACTGAAGAGCCAGAAAAACTGGTATAGGCATGCGTATGCAAACAGAGATATGTAAACACTCAAAGTATGGCACTGCGGTCGGCAATGCCTATATAAGACAACACGTGTCTGGCACAGGCATTAGATTGGTTACTCCTGCTACAAAGGCAGGTTATCACGATCTACGTGAGTTTGAACATCGTGTTACAGTCTGCACATGAGAGATGGGACACAGTATCTCCGAGGAAGCGATGAGGTGAGGATTTTCCAGTACGACTATTTCACAAGTGCACCGTGAATATTGGGAATCCGGAAAAATATCAAATCTCTGACATTGCTGCAGCCAGAGAAAGACCCAGCAAGAACGGGACCAACGACAACTGAAGAGAATCGTTCAACGTGCCAGAAGTGCAACCCTTCCACAAATTGCTGGGCACTTCAATGCTGGGCCATCAACAAGTGTCAGCGTGCGAACCATTCAATGAAACATTATCGATATGGGCTTTCAGCGCTGAAGGCTCACTCATGTACCCTTGCTAAGTGCACAACACAAAGCTTAAGGCTTTGCCTGGGCCTGTCAACACCGACATTGGACTGTTGATTATTGGAAACGTGTCGCCTGGTCTGACAAGTCTAGTTTCCAATTGTATCGAGCGGATGGACATGTACGAGTATGGACACAACCTCATGAATTCAAGGACCCTGCATGTCAGCAGGGGACTGCTCAAGCTGGTGGAGGCTCTGTAATGGAGTGGTGCATGTGTAGTTGGAGTGACATGGGACCCCTGATACATCTAGATATGACTCTGACAGGTGACACATACATTCGCATTCTGGCTGATCACCTGCATCCATTCATGTCCATTGTGCATTCCGATGGACCTGGGCAATTCCAGCAGAACAGTGTGATACACCACACATCCAAAATTGCTACAGAGTGGCTCCAGAAACACTCTTCTGAATTTAAAAACCTCCGCTGGCCGCCAAACTCCCCAGACATGAACATTATTGAGCATATCTGGGATGCCTTGCAAAGTGCCATTCAGAAGAGATCAGGATGCATGGTGTCAATTGGTAAATTAGTCGAATCCATGCCACATCATGTTGCGGCACTTCTATGTGCTCACGGGGCTCTACACAATGTTAGGCAGGTGTATCAGTTTTTTTTGGTTCTTCAGTGTGTGTATATATACACACTGTATATATATATATATATATATATATATATATATATCAAATTAGGATAGGGAAATGAGCCACCACTTACGTTTAGATGATGAATGTGGGGCGCAAACTCACAAAAAAGACAAACACAAATAAAAAGTAATTTTCGGGATAAACCCTTTGTCAATGGGAGAACATTATGAGAGGTGGGCGCAACTGGAGACTGCCTCACAGAAAGACCGCCGGTCGGGAAAATAGTTGGGATAAATTCAAACATCAGAAAAGTAGAGCTAATACCCAAGCACAGATAAATATCCAAACTAATCTCTGCTTGGGTATTAGCTCTACTTTTCCAATGTTTGAATTTACCCCCACCATTTTCCCGACCGGCGGTCTTTCTGTGAGGCAGTCTCTAGTTGCGCCCACCTCTCACAATGTTCTCCCATTGACAAAGGGTTTGTCCCGAAAATTACTTTATTATTTGTGTTTGCCTTTTCTGTGTGTTCGCGCCCCCACATCCATCATCCAAAGGTAAGTGGTGGCTCATTTCCCTATCCTAATTTGATTCCTTTCTGCTACTTAGTGTCTTGATTTCATTGTTACTATATGTATATATAATAACAATAATGAGAAGGAAAAGGCTTTAAGGTAATAAAACTAAGGAAGGATAGGGAAATATGACCCAACACTTACAAATGGAGCAATGACGATGTTATCTATTTTGATAATTATTTTTCATCTGTTTGATTATTAGAAAAAGGTGAAAACTGTAAGAACTTTTGGTTGTGGTACAATGAAGCCCAACCTCAAGGGGCTTTCTAACAACTTATCTGCTGATGGCAAACAAAAAGGAGGAGATTGTGACCATAGATTTTCAAACCTAGACATTGGCTACTGGAAATGGAAAGTTAACAAGGCTGTACAATCAGTATCAAATTTTTATGGCAGCAAGAAAACTACTGTTACACACAATGGCATAACTATCAACTACACTGGTTGGGGTGCGTGGCAACTTCAACGTATAGCCCCTCTCTCTGTCTGGATTGGCGACCTGGGAAAATCTGGGGCTGGAGGGCCTATTCAGCCGGTCATCGGGGTCCCCTTCCGGCAGTGGGTCCCACGGCATTTTGCCCATCCTGTCACCCTATTGTTACATCACTGGTTACACAGAAAGAAAAAGGTGGGTGGAAGTCGACAGTTTAATGCCCAAGAGTCATCGAGGACTACAATACATTTATGGGTGGTGTTGATACTGCTGATTGGCTAATTGGCTAATAGCTTTGTGCAATGCTGATAAAAAATCACCGAAATCATGGCACAGATTGTTTTGGGGAATTTTGGATACTGTATTTGCCAATGCCTATAACATGAATGGTCCGGTATTTGAAAAAACGTCAGTAAAAAATTTCAAAAGATCAGTTGCAGGGGGTGCGATGACTATGAAGGATATCATTAAGAAAAATGTTAAGAAAGATATTTCACCACGCACCCATCCATTCAAACAATGCAAGTCAGACTATTCCACCTAAGAGTGGGAAACAGAGGTATACACTAATTTGCAAAAATTAGATGAAGATGTGAAATATGTAGTATGAAGAAGATGCAGTCTAAAGATCATTCCAAATGTTCCCACTGCAATGTCTTTTTGTGTCTGAATGAGAAAAAAGAATTGGTTTGTTGAATATCATGATGAAAGCATTTCATACTGTGGTAGACCACGGGATTTTTTGGTTAAGTATTGCAGTAGCTACTATTTCATAGAGCTCTAGTTAAAGCAGGGTAGTTGCAACAGCAAGAGAAACAAATTCAGACATTGGAATGTGGCGCTGCAGAAGCAAATGGCCAGTAAAGCAGGTCAGGAATCAGCAAGAAAACGCTGAAACATGATACCATTTGGCAAAGGATGAGAGATTGGTCGAAAAGCCACCCTACCACCGAAGGATGGTGGGAGATTAGATCAAAACCTGGGTGCACGGAAGGAGAGAGCAGCCAAGCTGTTTGATCAAGTTGACCCGTGGCTCGAGGCTTTTGTTCTAGGTCAATGAGGAGATCGACCGTGGCATGTTCGAGGCAGACTGTTAGCCATTGACTTTAGCAACAGCAGCAATGATGGAAGCAGCTAGAAGCATACACCATCATCTTCAAGCCCAAAGGTGGGACAAAACTATTTGGGAACATGTAATGGGGACATCAGGCATTAGCAGCAAGTAGTAATTGGCTTAACCATTTGAAAGGCTCACGAAGTCTATGGAGGATTATCCGTGTATAAAGCAATGTTTCAATAAATATAAATAAGTACATACCGTGCTGAATAATTTATAAAAAAAACTATCACTCAGGTGACATAGTCTTACCCACAATTTAATGTACCTTTCAGGAAGTGGCAGAGCAAAAGCAAAAAGATTCGCCAGTCCACCACAATACTAATATGAACGTAACTGATTTCAAATGTTATTTCTGTACATCCTGTGATACACAAAGTCCTTGACGGTACTTATTTGTACCGGATTAGTAATTAGCACTTATAGTTCAAGTTTCAAGTACCTTTATACAAACATATAATTAAAATTATAAATTTCCCTGTATTTCCAACAGCCGGTAGGAAAGAGTTAAAGTTATCCAAAATATGATTCATATTTAAATCGTCACTCAATTATTATGTTGATTTCCCACTTTCAATGATAATAGGAGGTTTGTTCTAACAGTAAGGTGACTTTTTATTTCTATCAAAAAATATTTATTTATTCATCAATATAATAAACTTGTGCCAACGTTTTTTCCAATCCAGCAGCACTTCTGATAAGCACTTTTTGGTATAGCCTTGAGCTCTTTCAGCGATGTAATCTTCATCTCCTCAATTGATGCACATCTTCGTCCTTTCATTGGTCTCTTCAGTTTTGAGAACAGGAAAAAGGAGCAGGGGGCCAAATCCAGTGAATATGGTGGCTGAGGCATGATTGTGGTGGTGTTTTGGGCCAAAAAATCACTCACAAGCAATGATGAGTGAGCAGGTGCACTGTCATGATGCTAGAGCTGTGAATTCTTTTCCCACATATCCGGACTTTTTCCTTCCGTATTGCTTCTCACACATAACTTCAAGGTAATACTCCTTATTGACTGAACAACCTTGTGGTAAAAACTCCTGATGCACTACGCCGTGGAAATCGAGGAAAACAGTGAGCAAAACCTTGGCCCTGGATCGTACTTGGACTGCCTTTTTAGGTATTGGCTCTTCTGGGATGATTGAGCCTTGGTTTGAATGTCATAACCATATACCCATGATTCGTCACCAGTTATGACCCTTTTGAGAAAATCAGGATTATCTGTAATGACATTCAACAGCTCCTGAGTGATGCTCATGCGGCGGTTCTTCTGGTCAAAATTCAGCAGTTTTGGAACAAACTTTGTTGACAAACGTCTCTTCATTCTGATGTAAAGTAGATAAGTGGTGAGGACTATATATTCAGCATGATGTAGTGCACATGGCATGCCCACTGATGGGGAAAGTTTTTCCTGTGGTGGAGTAAGTGTGTCAGTGTGCATGTTGCAAATTTTGCAGTGGCATCTAATGCACGCAAAGGATCTGTCTGACAGTCTGGGAGAATCACTAGGCTGACTATTTGTAGACCAAGATGTTCTTAAGATTGTGTGGTCTACTGAAACTTGTGGATGCAGTAGGCAGGATTTTCAGGTAAAGATGGCACATTTTGGAGAAGGAACATAGGAAGTTCTGCCAACATTGAAGGATTGGCTTAATAAGGTCAAGAGACAACTACGTGATGGATACAGGTTTGCTATTACTTTTTAGAGGTGCAGAATTAAGATAGTTGTTTGAAGGATGGGTTGAAGCATGGAAATTTTGTTTTTGTACATGTTCAGTGGGACCACACTGGGAAATGAGGCCTTGTGATAGAATTTGGGAGTATCTGCAGAGTGATTACTCAGTGGAACATAAGCCTCCACCACAAATGGTGGTGCTACATGGAAGGGAACGTTTGGTGTGGTAGAAATGACAACTGTGAACTAATGTATGTAAGTCATCTTTCCATAAGGAAATGTCAAAAAGGTGACTTGTGAGAGTAAGTTCAGGTGAAACTGATGGAGTGACTAACAGTTTAGAGAATTTAGGTTGTAGATGGCCTCCAATGTGGATCCAGATTAGAAGTATATTTATCTATGTACAGTCGGTGACAGAATTCGCGAGACCCCTCGCCTTTCGATTATGCTTCGTGTCTAGACACGAATACAGCGTGGGACAGCATAACTGGTAGGTGGTACACTAAATTCATGATAAAATAGACCTCATACACCCAGCACTTTACCCAAGACTAAAAAAATGAGCCCGCAGACGCTCAGAGGCAAAGTTCGGAGTTCTACAGTAAAAATAATCACGAATATCACCTTTTCAGTCATAATAATTATTGAAATAACCAAATCGACTGGTTATAGAGAGACGATAACACTTTTTACGTAATTTTGATAACCATTGTGTATTTTTTTCCCCTCGAATAAACAGTTAAAAATTCGCTGGCAAACGCTTTTATATGAAGAATACCAAAAAGAATCGCTAAATTACGATCGGAACATCAATAAGAGAGACTGAGTGGACTTGGTTACACTTTCTAGCGCTGCAGCATTATAGAACTGTGTGTGACAAATACATACCAACGTTAAGGGTAAGTAGAAAGAGCATTTACGAAAGAACTCTAATGGTAAACTAAGTCACGAAATATAAATAAACTATTTCTAGAAAATTAAATGATGCTGAATATTAACACCTTAATTTTGTTTTCAACATACCATATTTAAAAGGCAAGTTTAACTTGAAAGCAGTAGCAACAGTTTTAGTAGTAATAATAATTAAGAACAGTAAATAAATAAATAAATCCGTCTGCAATGTGAATTAGCGGTTCCGCATTTTAAATCTGGAAGATGGAAGTAGGAAAACTTTCATATCTCTTTTTTGTTTATAACTAACACAGATACTTCGATAAAATTTTCTGCCAAGCTATACTTCCTGCCTTCCAAGCCCGTGGGGTAATAGGTAACACTGTTGTCTGTCATTCGGGAGGACGCGAATTCAAACCCCGTCGGCCATCCAATTTCAGTATTCAATGATTTTCGTAAATCTCTCCCGCTGAACTCCAGAAAAGTTCCTTCAAAAAGCCGTAGCTGAAATACTTACCCGATCCTAGTTTCCAATACTATCAGAATTCATATTACATTGGCGTCGAAGATATGAAGAAGACAAAAAAAAAAAATGTATGTGGTAGGTGTGTTTTATCACTTTAATCCGACTTTCGGGAGGTCGTGGGTTCGAATCCCCATCTGGCTATCCAGGTAAGCGTTTTAGATGGTTTTCCCAAATCACTCCAGGCGAATGCCGTGATTGTTCCTTCATAAATCCATGGGCAAATTCCTTTCCACTACTTTCCCCCAGTACTTTCCTGCCTCCAATCAACTCGATTAGATGTAAAGCTAGAAGCAAAAAATAATTTCTCAAATAAAAATAATTACATGTATGTGGCGTATTTTGGACCTTTTTCTTATTGGATTTATCTTATTCAACGGCCGAACAGGGTAGCGAAGGGACTAGAGTGCTATTTCTTCATGTGGAGAGTCTCTAGTTCGGTGATGTTTTTAGGCTGGTCGACGTCGAATTCATTATAGAGGAATAAGGTCTGGGGGCATGTTTCGGGAAGGAATTCAGCCATGGCCGTCCCACGGAATCATCCCAGCACTCACGGAGTGATTTAGATTAATCATGCAATATCGAAAGACGGATGGATGCACGAAGATTTCAAACCCTGTCCTTCCGAAAGGGATGGCTTGAGCGTTACCGGTACTCTCTTTCACTGGTGTGATTCCGACCAGGGGCATTGGTGTTGTTGTATGTCTTGTGTCGTCTTTCAGTTGTATGAGCAAAACGTTTTTGGAAATACATCAGTACACAAGATAAACACACTATACGGCTTAGCTCGATGAATGGCTATCAGGAGGAATGCCATTAAAAATTTAAAGATAACTTTATTGAACCAAAAGGAAATTGGCAGTCTTCAAAAATATCTCATAGGTTCCACCTCATCTCACACAAAATATTCTTTGTTTGGTGCCAACTAGTAACATGCTACGTTCTAAAAACGTATTAGGATAAAAAAAATTTGGAAACTATGCGTACTGTAGTGAAGCTCTTTAGTGCACACGGGAGTAGTACTTAGTTTCGGTTGAATGTATAGGATTTAATCTCTTTTAATATTATGCGTGGTTATTTCGTAAGAAGAAAATATTCCTGCTGGCTCAGTTCAGACTCAAGGAGGAAGTAACCTATCTGACAAACGTTTGGAGGAAGTGTTTATTTACCAGTGGCTCTGAGGAAGTGAAGAACACTTGTTCAGTATAGTCTCTAATAACGTTTGTGAATATGACCACGAAGCAAGTTGATCAATGCCTTCCAGAGCAATCATCCTGGTATTAATCTGCAAAAGTTTTGAGAAAACATGGAGAAACGAAATCTGATAGCCGACGGGAATTTGAACCGGCGCAATAATTCTTCTCACTTTGGGAGCCACCATGGCATTTTCAATAAGCAAGAATGGTCTTTGAAAAAGTCAGCTGTCCGTCTTACAGTTAATGACGGTGACTAATTCCATATACAGTGGAGCTTTTAAAATTATTAGTTCTGCATTCTGAAGGAAAAGGATGATTGCTTTTCAAACTGGAATAAGCTGGATTTGCGAAAGGAAAATGATGTTATCTTGGAAAAACTAATTGAAAGATTACGTATCTTTATATATAAAGATGAATGTATGTTTGTTTGTTCTTCATACAAATCCACAGTTTTCATCCGATCTCGATGAAACTTTGCACACTTATCCTTTGAAACAGGGAGAAAAATACTGTCTACATTTGGTTGAAAAATTATCTGTAGAAATAACACATGTTGTCTCATAACTTCGAAATACGGTGATAGACAGACACGTTAGATATGGTCACCTCCGTACCGTGTTTCCGTATAGTGGACTGGCAGCTTAGTGGTTAAAGCGCTTGTTTACGAAAGTCGTGGTCTCGGGTTCAAATCTCCGTGGAGGCTAATATTGTTAAAAATTGTTTTTCATCTTAAGAGTCAGGCCTGGGTCGTAGGTTATTCAGATTGAATGTTAAACTGTAGATATTAGAAAGTTAGGGGTGTAATGCGAGCGTAAGTAGTCTTGCAATGCTTTAGGTGTACACTTTTTTACGTTATATTGTCCGCTCAGGGGTGATTCGCAGTTAGTGTTACTATAAATGCGGAAGTAAGTCTATCTTTTTGTTATGTTTTGACGACTAAATGCCTATACCGGTATTGACGGAATTTGACAATAAAATCTGTAAGGAGGGTACAGGACATTTTTTTTCGGTATGATTAACAGTTGTAGTCACGAAATATTGAGAACTTATGGAATGGTGACAGAGAGACGGATGTGTGTGTTAGTCTGTAATGTTAGGTCGGTTGCTCAAGGTGTGCTTCTCGCGCATTATCTTAGTGAATAATTTGTTAATAAATTTCGTTTAGAGAAAAAAAGTATTGCTTAGAAATTCAGCGTGATTTGGATGCTATTTTCGATTGGTGCAGTAAATGGCTGCTTACACTTAATTGCAAAAAGTGCAAGGCAATGCGGATAAGTAACAAGAAGAATCACTACAAAATAAACAATTCAGCTGCTGACACGGTTGATTCCGTGAAGTATCTGGGGGTGATAGTACAAAACAACATGAAATGGGACATGCACATAACTTCCGTCGTAGGCAAGGCTAATTCTAAATTACGATTCATAGGTCGTATTTTGAGGAATTGTAATGCTCAAACAAAGGAGATAGCGTATAAAACACTAGTGCGTCCGCATCTGGATTACTGTTGTGGGGTTTGGGATCCGTATCGCAAGATTCTGATTGACTCAGTTGAGAGGGTGCAGAGGAGAGCCGCTAGATTCGTGACTTGTTGTTACAGCCCTTATGAAAGCGTCACAGATTTGATACATAGATTGGGCTGGGATAGTTTGGAAGACAGACGACGTAGCTTGCGTTCGACTTTATTGGAGAATATGCGAAAAAAATTAAATTTCGAGTGCAATGAAATACTTCTTCCGCCAACCTATTTAGATCGCAATGACCGGAGGGATAAGATTAGAGAAATAAGATGCCGTACTGATACTTATATGTATTCCTTCTTTCCACGCACTATTCGGGATTGGAATGGGCGGGTTTAGGATTGGTGCTTAGCACCCTCGGCCACCCACAATGTTTGTGGTCTGCAGAGTATGAATGTAGATGTAGATTAGTATAGATGTAGATTTAGTATAGATGTAGATTTTCTGTCCTATTACTTTGTGTCTGCTTAAATGTTTCTGACACCAGTTTATTTTGTCTTCTTTTTTGACATGCCTTGCGGGCGTAAACCTAGCCTAAAGTGTAGCTCTAGCAGAGCACGAGCAGCCAAAGTTATTAGAACCCAAGAATCGGATGCTCCTGCTGACGAAGGAAGAAAAGACCAAGCTGAAATAAAGTTACACTTAGTTAACACCCCCCCCCCCCTCCTCCCTCATCTCAATACCTTCGTTTGTTTTTTTTTGTTTTTAAATATGTTGGAAATTGATTCTCTTCAAGAGACAGGTTCGACGGTAGAATGCTACAGTGATGGCTTTCCTGTCATATTATGCCGACTCGGTGTTGTTTGGGACCAATCCTTCGTTACCAAAAAGTTTCTATATTCAATTCTGGCAAAGAAATTCTTAATTCACGCGTACGAAGTCGCGGGTATCAGCTAGTGTGGTTATAAAAGTGGGTTTCTTATGGTTGGTTCCGGGTTCATGAGAAACGAAATGATTAACATCTGACATCTTTAGTTGATCAAATATTTGTGCGTCTTCTACTAGGCTGCAAAAATAAATATATAAAAAAAAGATTCATGGCCGAGTCAGTCTGTAATTATTGATCTTATATATCTACATGTTACGGTCAGTTAAAAAACTGACCATTGTGGACGAGCGATAATGTTCTGGCCTCGCATTCGAGGGGGTGCGGGTTCAAATCCCATTCTGGATATATAGATTTGGAATTTCTACGGTTTTCCCAAATCACTGCTAGCGAACGTTGGGATAGTTCCATCAAAAAGCCCATATTCCCGTCTCCCATGACCTCGAGAAGTCAAGCTGGAAACAAATTTAAACAAGTTCAGAGAGCCTTGGTTCCTCGAGGATATACGGTTCTGCTCTTGTATAATTCTTTCGTCTGTTAACAGCCTCAGGCAGCAATATAAGGAAGTTAGTTGAACGAGGATGAGGAAAATTGCATGCCTGAAATGTTTGATAATTTCCTTGTTCTTTGGGCCTACGGAATTTCCTTCCGTGTTAGCAAACCACAACTGCAGACACATTCATAATTTCCTTTGTTAGGGTCCCGACCAAGATACTTTAGCTGGCGCTAGCAGTGTAGAGGCTATAACACTGTCATCACATTGTAAAGGCCCCCTGCCTTATCCCGTATATCCCTTCCAAACCATTACCCTTTCGGATAGATGCAATGCCCCCTCCTCCACACACCTTTAGTAAATCGCGGACTAATAATAATAATAATAATAACAAAGGTCATCGATTCGAGTATTTTCTCATATATGTTTGCTTTTGAATTAGTATAGTGTTCGTCTTGTGTTGACTTCACAATAGAGTGCCACATTACCTAAACAAAGGGAGACACAACAGTCAGCAGATTAAATGGTCAAAGGCACCGAAGGTCATAAAATTTTTAGACCAACAAATGGAGGCAGATCAATTTTCAATAACGTGCACTTCCAGTTTCTTTTTTTTTAAATAGATCCATTATTATGGAATATTGATTAATTCATTATGTAATCAAATAGTGCAAGTAGAACATCACAAGATGCAATGAGGGTTCGCTAGAGTCAAAATCCTTAGAAATTTTTAATGACTAATACATTTTAGTTCAATGTTATTTTTCAACATTTTCAACGGTCTTCTAACCGTGATCAAGTAACTTTAATAATATGTTATATGAAGTAGTTTGTGTTACTGTCAGCAAATGGCTGTCACTGTATTTGTAGGTGCTCGTAATTCGCAAATGGGCATATTTGGAGTACAGATGGTCATATTCACAAACGTTATTAGAGACTATACTGAACAAGTGTTCTTCACTTCCTCAGAGCCACTGGTAAATAAACACTTCCTCCAAATGTTTGTCAGATAGGTTACTTCCTCCTTGCGTCTGAACTGAGCCAGCAGGAATATTTTCTTCTTACGAAATAACCACGCATAATATTAAAAGAGATTAAATCCTATACATTCAACCGAAACTAAGTACTACTCCCGTGTGTACTAAACAGCTTCACTACGCCTAGTTTCCAAATTTTTTATCCTAATACGTTTTTAGAACCTAGCCATGTTACTAATTGGCACCAAACAAAGAATATTTTTTGTGAGATGAGGTGGACCTATGAGATATTTTTGAAGACTGCCAATTGCCTTTTGGTTCAATAAAGTTGTCTTTAAATTTTTAATGGCATTCCTCCTGATAGCCATTCATCGAGCTAAGCCGTATAGTGTGTTTATCTTGTGTACTGATGTATTTCCAAAAATGTTTTGCTCATACAACTGAAAGACGACACAAGACATACAACAACACCAATGCCCCTGGTCGGAATCGCACCGGTGACAGAGAGTACCGGTAACGCTCAAGTCATCCCTTTCGGAAGGACAGGGTTTGAAATCTTCGTGCATCCATCCGTCTTTCGATATTGCATGATTAATCTAAATCACTCCGTGAGTGCTGGGATGATTCCGGTGGATGGCCATGGCTGAATTCCTTCCCGAAACATGCCCCCAGACCTTATTCCTCTATAATGATTTCGACGTCGACCAGCCTTAAAACATCACCGAACTAGAGACTCTCCACATGTAGAAATAGCACTCTAGTCCCTTTGCTACCCTGTTCGGCCGTTGAATAAGATAAATCCAATAAGAAAAAGGTCCAAAATACGCCACATACATGTAATTATTTTTATTTGAGAAATTATTTTTTGCTTCTAGCTTTACATCTAATCGAGGTCATTGGAGGCAGGAAAGTACTGGGGGAAAGTAATGGAAAGGAATTCGCCCATGGATTTATGAAGGAACAATCACGGCATTCGCCTGGAGTGATTTGGGAAAACCATCTAAAACGCTTACCTGGATAGCCAGATAGGGATTCGAACCCACGACCTCCCGAAAGTCGGATTAAAGTGATAAAACAAACCTACCACATACATTTTTTTTTTTGTCTTCTTCATATCTTCAACGCCAATGTAATATGAATCCTGATAGTATTGGAAATTAGGATCGGGTAAGTATTTCAGCTACGGCTTTTTGAAGGAATTTTTCTGGAGTTCAGCGGGAGAGATTTACGAAAATCATTGAATACTGAAATTGGATGGCCGACGGGGTTTGAATTCGCGTCCTCCCGAATGACAGACAACAGTGTTACCTATTACCCCACGGGCTTGGAAGGCAGAAAATTTTATAGAAGTATCAGTGTTATTTATAAACAAAAAAGAGATATGAAAGTTTTCCTACTTCCATCTTCCAGATTTAAAATACGGAACCGCTAATTCACATTGCAGATGGATTTATTTATTTATTTACTGTTCTTAATTATTATTACTACTGAAATTGTTGCTACTGCGTTCAAGTTAAACTTACCTTCTAAATATGGTATGATGAAAACAAAATTAAGGTGTTAATATTCAGCACCATTTAATTTTCTAGAAATAGTTTATTTATATTTCGTGACTTAGTATACCATGAGAGTTCTTTCGTAAATACTCTTTCTACTTACCCCTAACCTTGGTGTGTATTTGTCACACACAGTTCTATAATGATGCAGCGCTAGAAAGTGTAACCAAGTCTGCTCAAACTCTCTTATTGATGTTCCGATCGTAATTTAGCGATTCTTTTCGGTATTCTTCATATAAAAGTGTTTGCCAGAGAATTGTTAACTGTTTATTCGAGGGGGAGAAAAAAAATACACAATGGTTATCAAAATTACGAAAAAAGTGTTATCGTCTCTCTATAACCAGTCGATTTGGTTATTTCAATAATTATTATGACTAAAAAGGTGATATTCGTGGTTATTTTTACTGTAGAACTCCGAACTTTGCCTCTGAGCGTCTGCGGGTTCCTTGCTGCGCGGGCTCATTTTTTTTAGTCTTGGTTAAAGTACTGGGTATGAGAGGTCTATTTTATCATGAATTTAGTGTACCACCTACCAGTTATGCTGTCCCACGCTGTATTCGTGTCTAGAACGAAGCATAATCGAAAGGCGAGGGGTCTCGCGAATTCTGTCCCCGACTGTACAAGACGTTTATGCGAGATTTTGTTCAGGAGCCCAGGAAAAGTTTTCCGTAAGATGGAGCCATGATGGTGCCCATGGTGGTGACGAATGTCTAGTAATATATTTGAGAGTTCCAGGAGAAGCAGTTTTTTTGAAAGAAAGAAGTGACCAAAAAAATAAATGAGGGAGGGTATACAGGAAGGGTGTAAGAGGACGGCATTTCATGGCACTGAGGACCTGCCACTGGGGAATGTTCATTAGTAAAGAAGTGATGTCAGTGAAAATAAGGAAGAATTCTGGCAATAAAGTATAATGTGGATAGACACTTGAGGAAGCGTGGGGCATCTTTTGTTAATAAAACGTGGTTTCATACAAGGGGTTGGCAATGCTGATCCACAAGAGCTGAAATCATTTCAGTTGACAATTCAAATGCTGCAACTATCAGTCCTGCAGGGTTGGCAGTCTTGTGAAGAAAGTACAAGATGTGTGTTTGGGAACTATGCAGAACTAGGGTGGACGGTGGTATGGCGTAGAGCCTTTGGAGGTCAAGAAACGTATGTGCTTCCTGGAAAATTGAAGTAGTATAATCCATAGGCCGAAGACAGCACAGTTGGTTCAGAGAGCTGTCTGAAAATCTCATCCTCATAGTCCCTGTAATCCATGGCTAGAATGGTTGAGTCCTTGTTATATGGGAAGATGACTACTTTCTCTCATAGCTCAGGTTCCAATGGAAATGAGTTTTTTGGGATGGGATGATTAAGTTCAGGACAAAGTTGAGAAAAGGGTGGATGTGAAGAAATAGTTAACAGTAGGAGGGATTGGTTTTTGGGAAGGGTAGGTGAATCCAATTTGGGTGGGGGTTAGAAATTTACTCTGTCTCATTGTACTAATTATCACTTTTCCCATGATAGCAAAATGATACCACCATCGGAGTGAAGGCCAGAATGTCAATGAGTCCACTAAGTGTATGGTCGAACTATGGGGTAGGTAAAAATGAGAGTCGCTTAGAAGGAACTAAAGTTTGGTTTCTGAGAAAGCAAGAAGGAAAGATTAATTACAGACACCATACCGAGAGGTATGTTGGGTGTTTTTGGAAGGGGTTGGATTAAGTGTTGGTAGTGTAGGGGCAGACCAATAGCCAGATGACTATTTGCTATCACAAAAAGCTTGGACAGATGTTCAATCTCAAGAAGATTTGGCCCACAAATATCTTGTTGTTCTTCCTAACTGCCACATGGATCCATCCCTCGCAGGAGACCCCAATGTACAACCTGGCACACATGTGCGTTCACTAGCACCTATTCCACTCTGACCACAGGGTGAACTTCCTCATGACTGGACATGCTACATGCACTACAACACATCTCATATAATAACCAACTCACCTGCCTCCATTATACCTGTGAACAAATAGGCCTCATCAGTTGTAACCACAAGACACACAATCTCATACTCTACAATGGCACAGTGACTGCATGGGTGTTCTCTCTTTGCCAAACAACCACTGACAGCCACACATTGGTGGCACTGTTTCCAATGGTGCCAAACACTTCAATATTGGACCAACGATGAGTTAGGTCAGATGCTCTTCTCAGTTGAGAGCAAATTCAATCCGAGTACTGATTCTGGACCTACCCTCATCTGGCGAGAGGTAGGAACATGTAATGCACCCAGTAACATTGTTGAACATGATCGTTTTCATGACACAAGAGTTAAGGTGTGGGGAGGCATAATGTCGCATGGTCAACCTCAAAATCTTTTAATGCGGTACACTAACCAGTCAACATTATTGTGACACTCTACTCCTAGCCCCCATGAGCATTTTTTAAAGGGTGCATTCATACATGACTTAATTTTTATGGATGACAATGTGTGACCACATCGAATAGCACAGGCGGAGGAAGTCTTGGAACAAAAGGATATTAGGCAAAAGGACTGGTCTGCCCAGGGATTTGTTGGGGGAAACATATCGCTACAAGACCACAGATTTTAATGAACATCCACAGTTGTCAAGCACACTAGTGGAGGAATGGAACACCATACTACAAGAACTCTTTACCAACCTTGCTGTCAGCTTGGGAGAACGTTGCAGAACATGCATTACTGTCCGCGGTGTTACCGGCACTTTTAAGAACCATGACCCTATTTTTTGTAATGTCCAGAGCACAATCATGCGTAGCTATGGCTTCAGTGTAACTTATTGTCTCTTTAACAAAGTGTCATTTCTGTTAATCTCATCATGTAATACTTTCAGTTGTCTACTGTACCATACTGTAGCACTTCTTTCTATGGATGGTTCAAGTTTCCTTGAGCTATTTTTTTTTTAATCTGCTTAACGTCTCTCTAACAGCGAAAAAGGATGGGGGGCAAAGAATGCGAAGGAATTTGGCCACGGCCTTTTGAAGGAAGCATCCCGCCATTTGCCTGGAGTGATTTGGGAAACCATGGAAAACCCAAATCTGGATGCCCAGATGGGGATTCGAACCGCTGTCCTCCCGAATGCGAGGCCAGAACTTGAGCTATGTTATTTGGCAGTAACACAGCACATGAAAATTACTTTCGTCCTTAAGCTTTTCACACCAGTGTACTTTGCGGAAGATAATGTCCAAAAAACTGCATAGATGGAAGATCCTTTCTATGCTCAAGGTGCACCAGCTTGCGACAACAGTTTGAAAATAAAATTTGCTTGTTCCAATTTGTCAAGGGTTTTGGTCAAACATGAATAGCCAAATATAAGTTCGATAGCTTTAAGAATTCTCATTCCTTTTCAACATTCTGTTTACGCGAAGTCAGCTTTTCAGCTGTAGCTGTGGTAAAGAGCAAATGTCACTCAAAAATCAATGTGGAGTAAGAAATGAGAGTAACAGTTTTGAGTCTTATCCTACGATTTGAACTCGCATGTTGAATTGACTAAGTCATCACTGAATGTTTTCACCTTTAATATTTGCATATCTTTCTGCCGATTATATCATAAAATTCTTCTGAAAAAGTTTTTTTATTATTATTTCTGTGCCTTATTAGTGTCATTTCACACAAATTTTGACAAGGGTGCCAAGACAAAATTTTGAACCTGTAAGTGCAATGTGAAGTGAAAGAAACTGGGAACTTCTGGTCTAACCTATTAAAAACATTAAGGTTCACTACTAAAATATTGTGTTACACATGTCCATCTGTTCTTTATTATTATTAATGCAGCTCATTTGCCTTCATCTATCATAAGTGTTGGGTTTACTTTCCATATCAATCCTTACTTTCATTTTCATAAAGTATTTTCCTTCTTATTATTAACAATGTTTAATATTTAGTGGTCCGATTTCAATTACTGTATAGTTTCAGTGACTTGTTTCCGGTCGTTTCTTATTTAATCACACTTCTGAAAACTAACTAATCAGATAAATTTTTTCAAGTAACTGATGAAACATATAATGAATGCTCTGTTAATTTCAAGGAAATACAAGGTATTCAATTATTGTTACATTAAAAAAAAATTATCTTCAAAATTTTCACAGGCCACTTCATTGGAATTCAATTACTGCAACCTCGATCGAAGTTATTTCTATGATACTTTGTTTTACTCCCTAGATTTAAGACATTAGCTTATCGTGACATCTCTTTTGAATCTAAAACAGTACTAATCTCCATTTAATATATTCAATCTATCAGTATTTGATAAACACAGAAGAAGAAAAAATTTCCACAGTGAAAACATTTACACCAATACTATTACCACTGAAATGTTAACAGCAATGTTAAGCGCTTTCAGCAGATACAGAGACAATTTATTTTCTACAGGCATTTCAAGTGAAAATCTAAGAATTACTCTATTTTCACCAAAGGACACAGTGATAAACAAGTGAGGAGAAATTATATTCTTATCAAAATATGGAAGCATCTTTCTAGATGAATTGCACCACAGGAAAAAAAAAAAAAAAAAAAAAAATCAGACATGATTCCTGGTATCTTTAGTTCCACTAGACCAAAAGTAGGCACAATAAGTTAAAATTTTAGAATGTTTAAATAGTGAAGCTGTTAAATACCATTGAACAGTTACAGGAGTCAAAATTGCTACACAAAAATTACAAACAATGTTTGCAATCAACAGGATAAGTCTTTCATAAGGTACATTTGAAATCATTGGGAATATATTATCTCAGAAACAGAAACATGTTATATGAAACAAATTTATTAAAGCAATGGAAAAACCTTCAGTTTTTCTCCTCCAACTGCAGATGTTAGCAAACCGCCTCGTTTTATGTTAAGACTCGTGTAAGTTGGACTGGTTTTAATGTCTCCAATTACAACTTGGACATCATCATCACTATCTTCATCATCATCATCATCCTCTTCCACAGTACCATTTACACCATTCTCAGCTTCTTTTACATCTGAAATTAAAATGTAACAAAGATGAGGAAATCTGCTAGTATAAATTAATAGAAAAATTTGCTCCTATAATAGAACTACAATGACAGAGTACAAATCATAACAGTACCAGATTTAAAACCCACAAACAGCACTTAAAACCAGTTAGCAGTGTTCCCTCTGCAGTGTAAGAAGCTCCACAGGCATGGTTTTAACATAGTCATTCATAATTCAACTGTAAGAAATGCATCCAGAATGAGCTCAAGAAAGTTCAAGTCTCGTATTTGAAAGGGCAAAACTTGATCCCCAATATCATTCTCCAGATTTTGGTTTTCCACTGTTTCCTGAAATCTCTCTGGGTAAATGCCAACACTGTTCCTCTGAGAGTCAATGGCCAATTTTCATCCCATTCTTGTTCACAACGATCCTGTAGCTCTTTGAACTCAAAGTCGTGAGGCATAAAATCTTAAATAAATAAAAATCAAGAAGGACCTCCGTGGGACCAATCTTTTTTACATCCCAGATGGCAGGTCCAAATTCTAACCACTGATCCAATACACACGACTTTGATATCTTGCTTTTTATTGCTGTTTACTGATGTTATAGCAGCATTCCGTAGAAACAATGCATACTTGTTATCAATCGAAGGCATGTAAAAGTAAGGATAAGGAAGGGTTTATTTGCCTCATAATTACAATGTTTCAGCATTTTTCAGTTTTAAGTGTCGATGCTATCCTGCTGTCATCTTAGGTAAGCTGAGGTTTATTCCCATATCATATCCATTCACTATATAATTTCCTAAGCTCACTTACTCACGCCCTCATCCACCTCAATAGCTAAAGGCCGGAGAATGGTAACATCACGCACCAGCCATCGCTCACAAATTAACAGCGACCAGAGATATCATTAAAAGAAATTCTAGGTTTTGTCCACAATTAATAGCTAAGCAACTACTACAAAATTAACTGTCATTACATTCATTAAGTTTGCTTTTCATAGCATTTCATAGTTGGAAAAAATATCGATAAACTTTAGTGCTGAAAAATAGTGGAACTGCTTTTCAGTAACAAGTCGCTAAACAAAGCAACATAAAAAAAAACTTTAAAAAACTCATGGTCTCTGCTGTAATCATAAAGGCCAATTGTCCTTTTGGCCTAGGCTAAAATTCAATTTGATTAAAACTTTTGCCGATGCTGCTGATTAACCAAAGTTTATACATTACAGTTTATTTGATTTTTACAAAATTTTACTGGCCTCTTTCATTAACTATTTTTATGCATGTTTGCTGTACATGAGTTATTAGGTTATTACAGTGGGCATCAGACCAAATATGTTACTGAATTCTGGCAATTCATTTCTTCGGAGTTGTTAAACTATTTAATAACCTGGAATTTATATTAAACTAGTGTAAGCCCGTGACTTTTTTGCGTATCATCACGGGTCTAGAATAGTTCCAGTTTTTATGATGAAAGATTATGACAGGTTGATCTGATCTGGCTAAATATAAGTTTCACCTGTGTTTCACCCTTAAGATGAATAAAATCTCTTGAACTTGAAGAACTGAGAAGCATTAATTGAGTTAGGTATTAAACACGGACAGGAACGATCGTGCTATCGTGTAACTGTTTCAAACTCGAACTTGCTTAAATACGAAGTTGACTTGTATTTGACCCTTAAAGTTCACTCTGCAAAATTAAAAAAAAAAAAATCCTGTTTGTTTCGAAAGCATTGCGTTTTTTATTTAACTGAGACTTGCACTTGCACCCCCCTAATGTGAAAGAGAATACACACAAAAATATTAAGAGAAAAAAATGTTATTAAATTCAGCATTTGAATAATAACTTAAGGCGCCTAGCTTATTGTACAAATTTGTTCAACACCTTGTCAATGAATTAAGCATTCTTAGTTAATAAGTTTTATACATAATGTATATGTCGGATCTGGAGTATGGGGCTAGCTACCAGATGGCGCCACAGACGCAGTGAGCAGGATGCCAGCGCCACAGTGACTGCAGTCACAACTACGACAGGCTACTTAAAGGGCAGCGCACAGCACATGGGCTCTCTTCCTGCCTGACCATCGAGACAACATCACTCCGCTATGTGTTATTGTGTACTGTGAGCCTGAGTCTAATGAACCGGATCCTTGTATCAGCTATGTTATCGTAGTTACTCTACACTGTCCGAGGGATATCCACAGCCTACCTTCGCTGATGAGCTATCTACCTCGAACCGGCAACTCCATTCGACCCGCCCGATTCCTGATCTTTCCTGGACGGATCAAACATATATACAGGGTGCGGCAAAATGATCTGACGGTTTTCGCCGCCGTATTGTCGAGCGAGTAGATGGTGGGGGGTGGTGGGGGTAGGCGCAATCCAGAGCCCACACGTGGACATTTGTGGTAGCCATAGAACAATGGTCGGGTGAGCACCGTGCGTTTGTTGTTGAGTCGTTTTTTAAAAGTGGCGATTCGTGCGTTGCTGCTCAGCGGCAGTTCCGTAGACGTTTTAATGTGGGTCCAAAAGGAAGAGTCCCAACTCGGAACACCATTATGCGATGGGTGAGCACCTTCAGAGCTACCGGTTCAGTGTTAAAAAAGAAGTCAACAGGTCGACCACGGTCATCTAGGACGCCAGAGAATATCGATCGAGTAAGAGAAGCTGTGGAAGCCAGTCCCCGGTGGTCGGCCCGTAAACAAGCTGCTGCTTTGCACATGTCTGACCGCTCGGTAAGACGAATTTGTGTTTCGATCTGCACTTCCACCTGTACAAAATGGCTATTGTCCAGCAGTTAAAGCCTAATGACTATGCAAAGCGTAAAGCACTTGCAGAAGAAATGATTGCAATACTCACTGATGAAAATTTTTTAATGATGAGCGACGAGGCACATTTCCATCTTGATGGTTATGTGAACAAACAGAACTTTGGTTATTGGTCGGCTACAAATCCGGAACAACTGCATGAACGTCCTCTGCATAGTCCTAAGGTTACCGTGTGGTGTGATGAAACGAAACGGTGTGTCATTGGGCCATACTTCTTCGAAGAGGGTGGTTGAAATGTTACGGTCAATTCGCAACGTTATTTGTTGATGCTAAAAAACTTCATGATCCCTGAACTTAAGAGAAATCGTTTAGTGCGCAGTAGGATATGGTTCCAGCAGGATGGGGCAACTGCCCATACAGCCAGTGAGGTTATGGACGTTTTGAGAAGCATGTTTCGTGGTCGAGTGATCTCGCGTTTTGGGGACATTGAATGGCCAGCTGGCTCTCCAGACCTTAGCGTTTGTGATTTTTTCTTGTGGGGGCTCCTTAAAGCAAGAGTTTACACAAACAAACCCCGCACACTGGACGAACTGAAAGAAGCCACACGCCAAGAAATCGCCAGCCTGCCTCGTGCAATGTTAGAGCAGGTGTTCAACAGCTTCAGTGCAAGGCTGAAAGAATGTTTGTTCAAAGACGGACGTCATTTAAAGGACGTTATCTTCACATCTTAAATTGATGAAATTGGTTGTTCTGATGATATTGTCATTAATTTGCATGAATACCCTTCTGTAATAAGCAATAAAATATTTTGTATCACTTTTATTTTTCATGTTGTTTTTATTTTAAAACCGTCAGATCTTTTTGCCGCACCCTGTATATAAAATACAGATGCACCCCCCTTAAAGTAATGCCGCCGGCGCTCATTACCAAACAACTCACATACAGCGAACATGAATAAAGACCAATAACTAAAGTGGTCAGTAAAATGTTTAAAAAGCAAATAAACCATAATGCATAAATTTTGGTCAAGCAACAACATTCATGAAAGTTGTAATTAAACTGAAATTTATCCTAAGGCGAAATGACAATTGGCATCCGTGGTCACAGCAGAGACTATGATTAATTTTGTTATTTAAGTTTTTTAAGTTGCTTTAATTAGCAACATGTTACTGAAAAGCAGAGACTATGATTAATTTTGTTATTTAAGTTTTTTAAGTTGCTTTAATTAGCAACATGTTACTGAAAAGCAGATTCACGTTTTTTCAGCCACAAAATTTATCAATATTTTTTTTTTTTTTTTTAAATTATGAAAAGCAAACTTAATGAATGTATTATGCCCATTAATTTGGTAGCAGTTGCTTAGTTCTTAAATTGTAGACATAACCACAAATTCCTTCTAATAGTATCTCTGGTCCCTATTTTGCGAGCGAAGGCTGACACGTGTCACCATTCTCCAGCCAATAGTTATCGACATGAGTGGGTGACCAAACAAAATTATATAGTAGGTTCCCTGGATTTCACAGACACTATGGCCAAAAATTACATTGTGAATGTTTGCCCAGCCTCAATAATAATAATAAAACAATGTGATGTTTCAAAATCATTGTGTGCTTCCTTTAAACAGAAATTCTTCAAATTTTGCAGAGTGAACTTTAGGGTCAAGTTTGTATTTCAGCAAGTTAGAATTTACCTTTGAAACAATTATATGATAGCTCTGTCCATGTTTTATACATAAAGAAGGACAGGGAAAGTAACCCACCACATACCAAAGTGGACTGCTGCAGGGAGAGGGAACACTTTTGTCAGCCTAAGTGTACCCTCTCACTGCAGCTGTCCACTTTGTTATGTTGTGGGTTAATTTCCCTGTCCTCCTTTATTTATATCGCCTAGAAGCCGCTTCCATTTTCCTTAGTGTCATGTTTTATACATGTATTAATACTTCTGAATTCTTCAAGCTCAAGAGATTTTATTCACCCTACAGGTGAATTACAGGTTAAGTTCATATTTGGACAGATTACATCGACCTGTCATAATCTTTGACCTTAAAAACTAAAACTATTTGAGATCCATAACGATACACAAAAAATGGTCAAGGGCTTACACTAGTACTAGTCCTAAATCTGTAAGCAAGCTGCATGTGTCTGAGGGTTTGTACATGACACAAAAACTACCGCAGCAATTTTGATGGCATTTTTAAATTTTTAGAGCTGGTGGTCCAGAATAAAATCTGGAAAATAGCTTATGACTTATGTGTACTTATTTGATGATGAAATCTTACTAACTCAGTGAGACATTTGAAAGTAAAGAATAATTTTTTTTGATATGTTGTTTTGTTCTCAGAAGTAAAAAATCAGTTTTGAGTATAGTTCCTTGGGCCTTTGGTGAAGTTTTTAATCTGGGTCAAGCCATATTTTAACCTAACAACAACCACTAAGAAGGAAACAAAACACCCCTTGTGTTTGTCCAGCCTGTTCGTTTATTCTGGTCCAGACTTCATTTCAACCTAACCACATCAATTTAAGCAATTTATATATATAAAATTTTCTTCACTTTCGATTTGTCTCGTTGGGTTACATAAAGAGTCCATCATCAAATTTATAGCACCATGACTATCATAGAATCCTCAATATCAACATTTAAAAATGTATTTTTTTTAGTTAACTGTTATGGAAATGATATATTTCATTGTGACAAAATAATACTAACAAAAATTATTGTTTAGTGATATAACTATTCTTCTTTGTGGATTAGGATAATACATATTAATACAGAAAATTTGGCAGTGGTCCAATAAAGGCATATCAAGTATTAATTCTACATTTGGTCTGAAATTTGGTACAAACAATCCTTCGTAGTAATATTTTACAAAATGTCCATATTAAAGCCAAAAATACATACTAATGAAGTAAAATTCCTCAAAATGTGGGTAATTGCATACAAGTTATTAAGCAATGTGTATCACATTATTACCTACAGCCTAGGAATGAATTCAAATGGTATAATGAAAACTTGTAGTGATTTTTACATTGAGTGCTGCAGATCCTACCATTGGTGGTAAAGATGTGTTCAGAAAGGGCCACTGACTGTACTATTGTGTACAGTAAATTTCGTGTTGCATTATGTCTAAGGTACATTTCTTTTAGCTCTAATAAGCATTTTTTATTAACAGGTATCCTCAGGAAAGAGAGTTCCGAATTTCTGACCAAAGGGACAATTAATTCTCAGTACTCCGTTATTGAACCAAAAATGTTTCATATAGCTTACATTTTTTGAGTATCCAATAAGTTCTTCTGTTGATTAAGGGCTAGACCCAAAATTTACTTTATCATGTGTTTTTTTTTTTTTTTTTTTTTTTTTTTTTTTTTTTTTTTTTGTCTATTCTGTGTGTTCATGCCCCCCAATCCATCATCTAAAGGTAAGTGGTGGCTCTTTCCATAAATATATCAGTGAACATTCATACAAACATTATCTCTCAAATTGTAATCCTTATTTTGCAAATGAAATGGAATGTAGTACTTAAAATATGCATTACAGGTATTGATTTAAAATTTGACTTGTAACAAAAACCATCAAGAGAGTAAATTTTAACCTACTGCAGTTTTGAATTGTTTAATAGATGAATGGTACATGAAACTAATAATGCTTCCTATAATGCAAATTCCACAAATAGATTAATTTTCAATGAATCTGAAAATTAATTTCAATTAGTATAAGGTATTTATGTGCCAGGTCAAAACGAAGGAAGCCATACCCTCTTCAGCTTCTGGTTCAGTTGATTCAACAGCTGCATCTGCTTTCTCACTGTGTGTTTCGTTGTTTAATTCGAAATCACCATCTTTTGTTTCTGAAACTGCAATTGTTGGTGGCTCTGGCACTGGTAATGGCTGAAATAATCAAAAGGTACCATCCATCAGTTAGTAAGTCTGGTCACATTGAAATAAAAGTCACCCAAAGGAACTGTGGCTTACAACAAATGACCACATAGACCCACAAAAATTTTGGAACATTTGGGACCATGCGGTTTGACAGTATAAATCCTTCATCAGCAGAATATGATGTGAAGTGGGTGAAAGTCTGAGTTACTTAGTACAGTTATGTACATGCATTTTTCTTTCAGTGTATGTATTAAGTATAGCTTCAATTCCTCTGATAATAGTTAAATTTATTTTAGTTTCCAACGAAGCCCAATGATTTATTTTATTTCAAAATTTTGTTCAAGTAAAGGAAATTAAATAACTGTTATTAATCAATTTTTTAGATGGATTTTTATGGTTTAGTTCTTTCTTAAGCATTATAATATTCAAAAATGGTCTAAAAATTAAAACAGAATCTATCACGTCTATTGATAACAAACATTTGAAAAAAAAAAACTACTAATTTTCTTTCATAAAATGATAGGTGTTTCCCTAAGAATGCTATATATCATTAATTTCAACATGTTGTCAGCGAAGATGAGACGGGAAGTCCGCAGGTGGCATATTAAAAATTTAATTCAAACTGAATTAAAGGTAAAAAAAAAATAGTAAAAATTATTGACATAAAATGGATACCATACTTCTACCATAAAAAGTATAAGCTAAACTCTCTAATAGCCATGAATATTTAAATGACACACAAATCTGGCGTTTGTAGAACATGAGGATACGACTTCATTGTTACTATATAACAGTCTATTCTCTAGATTAGTTTGCAGTCGGTCTCAGAGTGAGTAGCGTTTCTTTGAAGATTAAATTAACAACTATTTCATATTAAAAGTGTTGGTCTTATGGTAATACAATACATGCTGATAACAATTTTTTTTTTAACTGTTTTACGTCTCTTAACAGCGAGGTCTTTAGAGATGGGAAAGGATGGGGGCAAGGAATGGGAAGGAATTCGGCCATGGCCTTTTGAAGGAAGCATCCCGGCATTTGCCTGGAGTGATTTGGGAAACCATGGAAAACCCAAATCTGGATGCCCGAACAGGGATTCAAACCGCCGTCCTCCCGAATGCGAGGCCAGAACACTATCTGTTACACCACCACGCTCAGTATAACAATTGGTAGGGTGGTTAATAATTTACACATATATAAAAAAAATTGGCCCATTTGTTAATGGTCTGTATAATTATTTTAATTTAATTTTGCTAAATCGTATTGTGAGCGAACGCCCTGTGGCAATTTCCCTACACACATACTTTTCTCCTTCCCCGCCCACCCCCCCTTTTGTACCAGCCTACGTTTTCCCCTCTACACGTGTTTAATTTTAAATTCTTTCAGTATTTTTAATAAATATTCTTTGATAACTCACTCCAATCTCTAACCTCACTGAAATAGAACTACATACTAAAGAAATTTTTTCGACACCCTTATTCCTGATATTATGGTCACAGTCATATTTCATCTTCCATGTTCCTCACCTAATTCGTTTACCCAATATATTTCTATACCTCATCACCAATAAATCTCTTGTACACTCCCACAACTTTCTTCACCCTCCTCCCATGAATCCCATTTCAGCTCAGTTACCATATCAGTTACTGACTGTGTTCTACACTAATTATCAGAGACAACTCTAGCAACCCTTCTTTGCACCCCCTCTCCAACCTCTGTATTTGATACCCAACGTGTGCCCCATACTATACCACCAAACCCAAGCAATGGTTTGACCAAAGTTTATTATCAAATGTTACACCAAGATATTTACACTTCAAGCCCTCAACAAGCAGTACTGTTCCCACACTATAATCATAGCCTTTACTTCTTTTTTTTTTATCTGTGTACCTAATAAACTGACTCTTCTTGGCAATTATATGTTGACCTAACCAGCTAGCTATCATGTCCAGAACACCCTAGCTGTTCAATCTTCTACAATTTTGATCCTATTATACAGCATTATGTCATCTGTAAAACAACCAAATTTCTGATAGTAAACCATCAACACAACCATTCAAGGAGAAAGAAATAGCAATGACCCCAATATGCACCTTGTGCCACTCCCATTTTCACTTCTACTTCTTTTGGTACTACATTTCCTACCTTAACTTTTTGCTTCCAACAATTTAAGAATTATTTTGCCCAGCAAATCACTTCATCCAACAGATTCTACCTTATCTGGCACCATTTTATGACTTACTTTTTCAAAACCATTTGAAAGAGCTAGAGCTACACTAGCCATTTAGCCTGGCTTGACCATTTCATCTGAAATATCTTGCACACAGCCCACTAAGATTTGCATGAATATCCTTACCAAAGGTCATGCTGTTGACTCAAAATTACTTAAGTTTCTTGTAGACATTTCTGATGTGGTTGCAAATCAATGTTTCCATTAATTTACCTACCAATGATGCAAACTGACTGTCCTGTAACTTTCAACATTATTTGTCACCCCTCCTTTATGGACTGGTATTACTACCGCTCTTTTCGGTCCTCTGGTAAGCAGCAAGTGTCCAGACTCAATGTAAATAAGGTTTCGAGAAAAGATAAAATGATACATCCTGCTATTTTTAAGACATGCATAGTAATATTATCTACACCAGCCCCTTTAGTCTGTTTTTAGCTTTCTTAGTTCCTTCGTGATATCCTCAGAATGAACTTCAAATTTTTCAGTCTGCTACTTCTAACTGTGCAGATAAGCTCATTCTCTGATTTACAGCCTCCCATTTCTGAATTATAGTCCCTAATGGTCTCACTAAACCCGTTACTTAACATCTCAGCCTTTTTCATGTCCTCAGCAACTACTTCTCCATCTTTATCTATAACTGTCTCAAGGCCCTCCCTTCCTGCAGTTTTCTAACAAACCCACAGAAATTTTTAGATGCATCAGTCAATGGTCCCCCTGTACCAATAATATTTTTCATAAACTTATCTTTAGCCATCTTCTTTGCCATTATTAATTCCTTAATTGTTTCGAATATTCTCTACTGGTTAGCTGTCTCTGTTATGTTCTCTTCTTACCAGCCTCCTTAAGCTTCCAAAATTCCTATAACATTATGAAAGCTCTGAACTTCTATTTTTTGTGTTCGAATAAATAATTCTTCACCCTTTATTAACATCTCCTTGAACTCTTCCCACTTCAACTCCACTGTACTTGTCCCATGTTTACTATTGTTGAAACTTTTATAATTGTACTTATTGCCCCCTTCAATTTCGACCAATGGTTTACTACATTCTCTCATACCCATTAGAATTGCTTAATGATCACTTATTCCTTCAGTTCTTGACAACAAGAGGTAATCATCAGGCTTCATTAGGATGATATTCAACAAGTTTTGTCCCCTTGTTTTGCTCTACCTCTTGTGCAAAGCCTCCTCCTCTTTTTAGGGTATCTGTTCCCTTGTGTTATTGATCGTATTTCCTAACCAGTTGAAACCCGGTAAATTTAAACCTCCACCAAAAATGAACTTTCTATGCTCACATCTGTCATCTGAATTTAGTTTCTCCCCAAGAGTCTCATCTTCATCATTCATTTGTCCACTACGGTAAGAACCCTATTGTTTTTTTTCTTTATTGCACCAGAAATGTACCCAATTAAATCATGGTCATGATCTATAAACACTAGTGAAGTGTAGTAGAATACGCTAACCAGTATGAATACCCCTCCACCAACTGCAACTCTATCTCTCCAGTACACTCTGTAACCATCAGAAAAAAACCTCATTGTCTACTACTACTTCTTTTAACCAAAACTCTACTTATGGTCTGTGTATCTCTATTAAGTTTGCAAATTCTATTACTTTGTTAATTAAACGTGTGCTGCTCGCCAATAACACTCTTGCTTTGTGACAGTTTCAGCATTAACCTTCTTCTTCCCTGTTCTGTCTTCATCAGTTATTGTTTCAACAGTTTCATTTATTTATTTACGATTTGTATTTTTTCTCCAACGGCGATCTACAGTTGTATCACTTTAATTATCTATTCCCCCCCCCCCCCCCCAACTAACCTAAAAAAGGCAGTCTTGTTGTTATTATTAGGACTTAAGGGCGCATCGACGACGGGGTCATTAGTGCCCTAGCAACAACCGGCTTAGCCGTGTGGCTAATTAGGAACACAACTGTTTAAATGGCCAAGTGTAGAGGGATCAGCAATACAAACAGCTAACCAAAATAAAACCAGAACACAACGTGGCTGTAAAAATGCCACCTGTGCCGAACAGTTTTACAAAAGAATTAAAAACCATTCCCACCTCACTGGCTGTATAATGGCCCGAGAGATGGGAATTATTACAATATAAAAAGAAAAAACAATACAAACGGACTGTAAGCTGTAGAGGGGCCTCCCATCCATGTTAAAACTTATGCCAGTCTGCCCGGCTAATACACAGAATTTTAAAACTTTTGCCACACTGCTGCTATCATTGTCTAAAATGAGGGACAGATCGTTGGCAAGGCCAACGTCTGCCCTTAAGTTTGACCAGCCGGAGCTTATTATGCTCTACCTCCAGCCACTGCCTCTGCCAGACGTCGGAAACAAATCTCTTCACCGCCGAGGCAAGGTCAGACTTTGGGACCTGATCAAAGTCAATTCTGACCTTGTTGCAGGCTAACTTGGCAGCTTCATCAGCTGCCTCGTTCCCCCTGATACCGACATGTCCAGGTACCCAGCTGAATATGACCTCCTTTCCAGAAGATTGCAGTGATCGGAGGGTGTCCTGTATGTCCTGGACAAGACGATCTGCTGGGTACATGCTTCCAATGGCCTGGATGCAGCTGAAGGAATCACAGCATATGATGTACTTCATGCTGCGACTTACTTTCATATGCTGGAGCGACTTTAACATAGCGTAACACTCTGCAGTGTATACGCTGCAACAGCTATTGAGTTTGTAATTATATGTCGTTCGAGGGAACACTAAGGAGCAGCTTACTCCGTTAGCCTGCTTAGACCCATCCGTATACACTGGGGTAAATTCCTGATCCTGGTTTCAAATGTCGGTAAAAACACTGTCAGCGGTAGATAGCTTGTTGAACCTTGCCATTTCTAAAATCGTTCTGGGCCTCTTTAAAAGCCAGGGAGGAGATTTACTCCAACCCTGGTGATAAAAGGAGGGCAATTCAAACCCATACTCTTCTAAAATAGCCTTTGTATGGTGGCTAAACGGTTTGGTCGCCCTATGGCAATTAAAATATAGCAGTTCGATGTTAGGTGACATCACTACGTCATGCATGTGACTACCAGGAGTTGTGGCAAATGTACATAGTGTCGCACCATGAGGAGATGCCACCGGGTGGAAAGCGGCGACTCGCCAGACTCAGCACAAATGCTGGGTATTGAGCTAGTGCAATAGGCACCCGTGGCGAGCCAGATTCCTGCATAGTGGACACTATCCAATATCCGAAGATAGCGGTCCCATGCCGAACCGTATACAATGCACCCGTATTCCAACCGCGACCATACAAAGGCTCAAAAAAACTGTAGCAGAACGGAGCAATCAGCACCCCACGACCTGCCACAGAGACATTTTAAAACGTTTAAAGATTTCAAGGCTCTGGCTTTTACATCTTTAAGATGTGGCAGCTAACTGAGCCTTGCATCTAGAATGAGGCCCAGAAAACGAACAGTATCAGTAAAATGTAAAACGGTGTTCCTAAGGGTAAGGTGAGGTTCCGCTAAAAGACTTCTGCTACGAGTAAAAAGTACACACCGGGTTTTCTCAGCAGAGAAACGAAAACCGGTGTGCACCGACCATTCATCCAGCTTGTTCAGCGCGAGTTGCAGATAGCGCTTCTCAGGCTGAACGATACAATAAAAATTAAAAAGTCGTCCACGTATAAGGAGTACCAAATGGGACTCCTTATAACAATAGAGATACTGTTAATAGCGATAGCAAATAGGGTAACGCTTAAAACTGACCCTTGAGGAACACCGTTTTCCTGAATAAAAAGATCAGACACTTCACTACCGACTCGATACCGGAAGCAACGACCAGATAAAAATGATTTTAAAAAACGAGGTAGGTTTCCCCTAAAACCCCATTCATGCAACTGTTTTAAAATAACATGCCGCCAGGTAGTATCGTAGGCCTTTTCGAGGTCGAAAAAGACACCCACAAGGTGTTGGCTGCGGATAAACGCATCCTGTATTGCTGCCTCCAGGAGGAATCAGGTTGTCCAGAGTGGAACGTGACTTCCTGAATCCACGCTGAAAGCGGCTCAGCAGCTTACGGGATTCAAGACAACAGATGAGGCGGCAACTGACCATCCTCTCCAGCATCTTCCCCACGCAGCTAGTCAAGGCAATACTACGATAACTACCTGGCAACAATTTGTCTTTCCCAGGTTTTAAAATGGGAATTAATGTTGCTTCTTTCCACGAGTTGGGGAAGTGTCCTCCGGTCCAATTATCGTTAAAAATATCCAGAAGGTACTCTTTAGCATCTTTAGTAAGATGCCTCAGCTTCTGGTACTGGATCAAATCAGGTCCTGGAGCAGTGTCGTTGGCGCTGTTTAACGCTGACTCCAGCTCCCAAAACGTAAATGGGCAGTTGTTGGCCTCTGTATTCGACAAGTCGAAGCATAGCACGCGCCTCTCGGCAACAATCTTGCGTTGCTGGAACCAAGGGTCAAAATTGGTGGATGAAGTGATAGCGGCAAAGTTCTCCGCCATCAGCTGCACTATGCTTCTTTCGTCGGTAATAATACGTCTGTGATCCAGATACTGGTGGACAGGAGAACCTTCCAGATATACGGCGGATAGACTCCCATACTTTCGACGAAGGTGTGGAACGATTTATGGTGCTAACAAAGTTCTGCCATGACCTTTTCTTGCTCTCCTTAATAACACTACGCGCCTTAACTCTGGCTATACGGAACGCTGCCAGTTTGTCGGATGTAGGGTACAACCTGAAACGCCGCAACGCTTGTCTGCGACCCTGAATGGAGGAACTACATTCATCGTTCCACCAGGGGACGGGCGTCCTTCACAGCATTCTGGAGCTTTTCGGCATGGAAACGTCAGCTGCCTGGTGAATCGCCTGTGTAAGGTGATTAACCTTCTCGTCAAGACTGTTATACTCCTTTAGAGTAATGAAGCGGCGGTAGAGTTGCCAATCGGCTTTGCTGACGTTCCATTTGTGTCGGTTATTGCCTCCTCCACGGTCAAACTCTACATGCATCCATATTGGGAAGTGGTCGCTTCCATGAAGGTCACGATCCACCTCCCAATACACGGAGTCCACGATTGAGGGGGAGCACAACGAAAGGTCAATGGCAGAGGACGATCCGGAAGCAGTGGTGAAATGTGTCACTGCACCAGTATTGAGGACGCATATTTCCTCTTGCTCTATTAATCTACCAACCATTCTGCCTCTGGGGCAATCGGCATTTGAGCCCCAAAGCGCACTATGTGCGTTGAAATCTCCTAGGAGGAGGAATGCCCGAGTAGGCTGACGCAAGATGTTAAACATGTCGTTATAACTGATGGGCGTGTTAGGTGGTAGATAAATAGAGCATACTGTCAGTTGGATGGGACCATGAATCCTCACTGCCACTGCTTGTAAATCAGAGGTGAGAGCTACAGGTTCCAAGTGGACAGTGTTTCGGACAAACACTGCCACTCCACCATTCGCTCGATCACCCTCGGTATCGTACTTATGGTACACGTCATATCCTCTTAGCACAGATTGGTGTGATGGTCTGAAATGTGTTTCTTGTAGACAGAGACACAAAGGATTAGACCGTGCTAAGAGGTGTAACTCCTCTTTGTGAGCTGTAAAACTGTTTATGCTCCACTGGAGTATGGGAGCCATCCTTACCTATTTAACCTCACCCGCCCCAGTTCGGGTTGGTCTTCGGTCAATTACTACTGAGGAACGGGACCAAACTCGTCCACGAGCATCTCAGTTTCTTCCTGCATGGAAGTGGAGACAGACATCTCCGACCCAGAGGAATCCTCAAATTCCTCCCCATTCTTTTTCTTCTTCTTCCTCTTCCCCTTGCTCTCCCTACTGATGGACAGTCTGGGAGGGGACGAAGAAGGGGACTTGACGAACTGGGTCGGATCAGTCTGTTTAAACTTTGGACCTCTGACCTTCTGGTCACCTCTATTTCCACTGGTAGCTAATGGTATCGCTACCATTTCAATAGCACGCGGTGGAATAGGAGGTGCTATTAACTTGACTGCTGGCGGGGTCTTTGTTACTGCTGCTGGATTGGTCGAGGTTGCAGATGTGTTGCTAGCGACATCCGCGTTCTTAGGTGTTATGACCTTCGTGGATTTTGCACCACACTTGCAATGACATGAGCATATTGTGCTTGTGCCCATGTCTGCAAAGGATGTCTGCGTAGCAACACTTTCTTTCCTGACAGGAGTCGAGGCCATCTTGGCAAAGCTTGTTCCAAAAATTGGAGCAGCGAGCGCTTTCTCCTTCTTCTTTGCCTCTACATAAGGTATCCGCTCTTTGGTCTTCAACTCCTGTATCTTGCGCTCCTCAAGATAAACTTGACACTCTCTACTCCAGGCAGGGTGTGACCCAGAGCAGTTGACGCACACCTGTGGAAGCGTGCAACTGACACCCGGCTCATGTGCCCCCTTGCCGCATCTACCACAGGTGGGGTTGCCCTTGCATGATGCCATCGTATGTCCGAACCTCTGGCACTGGAAGCAGCGCACTGGGTCCGGAACATACGGACGGACATTCAAGTTGATGTAGACAGCTTTTATACACTTGGGCAACACTGGAGTGTCAAACGTCAGGACGAAGGTGGCAGTCTTTTCAAGACTGCCATTTACCCTCCGTGTAATCTGACGCACCTCAACCACTTTCTGGTCTTCCCACTCCTTAACGAGTTCCTTGGCCCCTAAATCCATAATGTCACGGCAGGTGACGACGCCTTTACTACGGTTCAGGGATTTGTGGAGTTCGCTTTGAACGGCGAACTCCCCGAGCTTCTCGCAGTTAAGGACCTGGGATGCCTGCCTGCTGGTGGATGTTTCCAGCAACAGCATCCCATTCCTCAGCTTCTTAACGGATTTCAAGGTACCAACAAGTCCTTCTAATCCTTTGTTGATGTAGACACTTTTTCAAACGTCCCCTCAATCCTTATCATTAAGCCCCGGATTCTTAGGTTCGAACCTATTTTGTTCCCAACCTAATATTCTCAAAATTTTAACTTTCTTTTTCGTCTTTTGTATAAACTAATAATATTAGTAAATTTAATAGGACCTAAAATAACCTAATTTTTATGTTATGGCCTAAAATGACCTAATTCGACGTACTGATCCAGTCCAACTGTAATTTTGTTACTTAAATAAAACAAATGACCGACCGGATTAGCTCAGGGGTACCGGCCGTGAGCGAGTAATCTGGACTCGGGAGATGCCATGGGTTCGAACCCCACTATTGGCTGTTCTGAAATGGTATTCCCTGGTTTTACTTTTCCCTCTTCCTTCTCAAAAATTTAGTTTTCTTTTTCCACATCAATCCAAGTTAATGTCACATGAGCAATTCGGCCAGTCACCATCCCCAGCTGTATCTATTACTAAGTGAATCCTAAGATCCAAGACACTGCAAATGTCAGCGGTATAGGAATTATCCCTCGCAGAGTCCGAAGGTAAACAGACTACTTTTATATATAAAACAAAGGAATTTATTTTAAAATTGGAATAACGATTCACCACAATACAAAATGATGTGTTTTAACCTCATTATTGATGGTAACATTGAGAAAAGCTGTAACAATGTGGTGTGGCAACTTCACATTATTACAAAGGTTTACATTCAGTAGAAACAAATTGACAAAGCAAGTTTTAAACATAGTACGTTAAACATTAACAATCTCAGAAGCACAAAATCTTTCTGAGAAATTGTATACCACCATCAGTGGTAACATGGAAATAAAATTGTGTGGATCTACATACTTTTTAGTTCATTCTGTAAAAGCAATCATGCATGCCTAAACAGAAATCCTCAAAAACTAAGTCTCCTGCGAGAGTGGATTGGAGCGGATAAGAACTTTTCTACAGATGGGAAAAATTATATATTGTCAAGCATGTGTAAAACCAGTAAGTTTAATTATTTTTATATATGTATATCTTTTATAATTAAAAAAATAGATTTTATTTGTTTTCATTTCTTAAGTAACAATAAGTGACACAGTCTAGTCTGCTGGATGAAATTTCATAATATTAACTGAGTATTATCAGAGATGATTCAGGTCAACTATTTTTATTTTTGCCTTTTATATAGGTGCCTTCAGAAAAACGACCCCACGTACTACAGTATCCGTATTAAGCAACTCATTTGGCAAAAGTTACCAGGAGAAATGCTTCTGAACAGAAGCAGAGTTTCATTACAAGTTCAAAGCTGGGTGCAGAAGATTCTCTTTAACCAGGGTCTGTGTGAAGCTCTCACTGCTGCTAATATACCAGTTTAAACACTCCAGAATGAAGTCCTGAAACTTTTTTGAAAGAATATTGTAACAGAAAAATATCAGACGATTCCACTTTAAGCAAGAATTACTTGCCTCAGATGTATGAGAAAAATATTGAGGAAATACGGGTGGACAATGCTGACCACTTCACCTGGCTAAGTGTAGATGAGACAACAGATATCTGCGGCAGATACATAGCCAGAGTTGCTATGGGAAAGCTCACATGTGAGGACCTAGTATACCCCACATCATTATGTGAAGAGAACTTCCAACAACAAACCACTCTACTGTGACAATTGTTGTAACGGGTGCATTAAAGGTATTGTGGCCAGATCCAGAACATGAGGATAAATTGCAGTTGTTGGTGACAGACAGAACAGCTTACATGATAAAAGAAGTGGAGTGTTTGAAGATATTTCCATCCTCTAATGGCCCATGTCACCTGTCTAGCTCAGATTCCATAGGGTAGCTGAAAAAACTAGCGAACAGCATCCTGTAGCTAAGGAGATAATTTCTTCAGTGAAGCAAGTATTCCTGAAAGTGCCAAGTCAAGTCATTACTTTCAGGGAAAGGCTTCCATCAATTCCTCTCCCTCCCGAACCAGCAATGACACAAGAAGGGACCTGCCTCTCAGCTACAATAATTATGCAGAAAACTGTGAGACCATCTTGGAGGTCATTGACGCATTGGATGAAAGTGAAGCTGTTGCTATAGTAAATGCAAAGAAGGTGTTGCACTCAGTACGAGATGTACAGGAGTTGAAATGTATAAAGGCAAATTTTTACAACCTAGAATTTTCAATCAAGAAGTTGGAAGTAGGCACTCTACCATTGACAGAAGCAATTCAAATCATCCAAGAAGTGAGAGCCAAAGTTGCTCCTGGACCAGTTGGGGTGTCTATAGCTAAGAAACACGAGTCTGTTTTAGCCCGCAGTCCAGATTTCAAGAGGATGGAACACATAGGGCGTGTCCTCTCTGGAATAAAGAACAAGAAATATTGGCTTGGAATCCAACGGAAATCACTGATATGAAGTTCGAACCTCTTACCTCATGTGATGTAGAGCGTAATTTTTCCGCATTCAAGAGAAAACGGAAGAGAGAGGAGGGTTTACTCCTGAAAAATCTGTCAAAATATTTCATTGTTCAGTATCAGATTAGAAGTTTTAAATGAGTTGTTTACCATACACAATAAATACGAAATGTTTTGAACATAATTGTGGTTTATTTCGCATGTTTTAATATAATCGAGCAATGTCATGTTAGAAGTTTCTAAAAAGAGTACTTGACATTGTATTATAAAGTCACAATGGTTTTAACACTATGGCAGTATATATTGCCTGTTTTAAAGTTTATTTCCTTTAAAAACGTGTAAGTTCGTAAAACAGAATTTTAAAAACCTATAAAAGCCTAAAACGTGAGTTGAATAAACCTAAATTTGGTTTTTTACAACCTAAAAATCCGGGGCTTAGTAATTAATAAATAGACAAAAATACTCCATGATATTTTTTCTAAAAAGTTGCAGTTTAATATTTTTAGAAATAAATAAATAAGGAAGTATTATATTTAAGAAAGAAATAGTTGACAGATATAATTTATGATATCAGAAATTGAATCTACAATTGATTTTTTTCAGGATCGACATTATTGAGGGCGATCGTAATGTGAACAACAGTAGTCAGTTATTTACTACTACTTGATTATTTATTACAGTTTACTATTTTTATGCTTTAATACTAATAAAAATAAAGTGTCAGAAAAATGTCTACAATTATTTTTAGTAACAATCTACAGCAATCAGAATCTCAAATATTTATTGATTTAGTGATATAAAAATTTAAGATGTTAAAATAGATATACCAAAAAGTTTAACTACAATTTGCTGTATTTATATTAAATATCAAGCTATAAGCTAAATCTAAAACAACAAAATTAGCGAAAAATGAATGAGGATTATACAACACCGATAGGCAATTTTCAAAGTACTATTTCTAATAGAAAATATTGTTATATCGTCTCACTAACAATAATCAATTCTATTTAGTTTACAATTTAAATTAAACTATTTTATTCAGTAAAACTCAGCTGATGAATAAACACAAATTAAAATTGGTGACAGTAAATAAATGTAATTAATTTGGTATCAGTGAAGCTAGTTTAGCCAATAAAGAGTTAATTTTGTTGGTTTTGTATCATTTTACTGTGCCTTAAAAAAATTAATTTCAATACTGATCCTTACCATGATTAAAACAATTTGTACCTCAATAATATTGCCAGAATTATCATAACTAATTTCAAATAAAATAGATGATTCAGATTAATATCAATTCTTTACACATAAGTAAATGATGTTAATCTTCTATTCAACAAAATTTTCATTAATAATTACATTTCATATTATTTTATCCAGGGTCTCATACCAATCGGTTGGGATATACTAGGAAGGAAATTTTCATGGTTTTTGGATTGGCCATTTTGAATTTTTTACACCAGATTTGAATTCATTAATCTTAACTTCCTCTTTCACACATTTTAAAGGGAATTATATTACTTTTTTGGAAAAAAAATCTGCCACCTTTTATTGGAAATAGGGAATTTTACTATGTGTGAGAAAAAATCTAAAAATACATAAATGAGGTACTCATCGCCGTAAGCATTTGAAATACATTAACTTTAATTCACAAAGGAACAAAACAAAAATAAACATGCAAAGTTTGTAATGCTAGTTAAATTGTCTGCCATGCTCGCCCAACAAGATTTGATATTTACAACGGAAGAAAGTCTGTGTTTTAGGAGAGAATGCTAATTACCTGAATTTTTTGATCAAATGACAATTTGCTACAGTACAAATGATGATTCAAAAAATATAAATTTCACTCCATTTTTTTAATTAAACTGTTCATTTATTCTGTCACATATACAGGGTGTTACAAAAAGGTACGGCCAAACTTTCAGGAAACATTCCTCACACAAAAACAAAGAAAATATGTTATGTGGACATGTGTCCGGAAACGCTTACTTTCCATGTTAGAGCTCATTTTATTACTTCTCTTCAAATCACATTAAACATGGAAGGGAAACACACAGCAACAGAACGTACCAGCGTGACTTCAAACACTTTGTTACAGGAAATGTTCAAAATGTCCTCCGTAAGCGAGGATACATGCATCCACCCTCCGTCGCATGGAATCCCTGATGCGCTGATGAGGCCCTGGAGAATGGCGTATTGTATCACAGCCGTCCACAATACAAGTACGAATAATCTCTACCTTCCTGCAATTGGGCAAACTGGAGGTGAATCGAGGAAGTACAGTACATACTAACGAAACTAAAATGAGCTCTAACATGGAAAGTAAGCGTTTCCGGACACATGTCCACATAACATATTTGCTTTGTTTGTGTGTGAGGAATGTTTCCTGAAAGTTTGGCCGTACCTTTTTGTAACACCCTGTATATCTGATTGATTAGTACAGACGTGCTTGCTGCTGATTAATAACGCCCATAGTTTGGATTGAATAGTATTGCGCTACTCTGACAGATATTTCACAAGAACAAGGTAGAAAACACAGAAAAAAATATACTCGGGATCAAGACAATAGTGTTTATGGCATTAAATCAGATATGGAAGAATAACAGATTCTAACTGCTACGAAGTCAGTCGCTGATAACTCTCTTGTTTTTTATATTTTTGATACATTTTAAATTTAAACTTAACTTAGTCCACAACCCAAAGGTTGGTTGGATCCTCCCGAAGGAGGCATACTAAGCCATTGTGTCAGAGGTAGGACGGCCAGTTCCTTTCCTCTGAGACCTACAGTTTAACGTGGAATCCGAACCACGGAGCGTCCTGGCATAGCTCATATGAATAAACACAACTCTTCACACAATTCTTAATTTTTATTAACGATCTCGGAGACAAAGTGAAAAGCCTTTTTAGATTTTTTGCTGATGATGCGGTTATTTATAGGGAAGTAAGGAATTTGGCTGATTGCTTAGAAATTCAGCATGATCTGGATATTATTTTGGCATGGTGTGCTGAGTGGCAACTTACGCTAAATTGTAAAAAGTGCAAGACAATGAGCATAACTAACAAAAAGAAACCAAATTGTTCAGAAATACTAGTTAAACAATTCAGTTATTGATATGGTCGATTCTATGAAATATTTGGGAGTAACAGTACAAAGGAACATGAAATTGGACTTACACATTAATTCGTTGGTAGGTAGAGCTAATTCTAGGCTGCGATTCATAGGTCGAAATTGAAAAATTGTAATGAACAAACAAAGGAGATCTCTTGTGCATCCACATTTTGACTATTGTTGTGCCATTTGGGATCCGTTTCGTAAGGGGTTGATCGAAAGTATAGAGAAAGTACAGAGAAGAGCAGCTCGATTCGTGACCGCTTGCTACAGTCCTTATGAAAGCGTCACAGAACTGATTAGTAGACTAGGCTGGGAGTCTCTGGTAGATAGACGACACACGTTTCGTTTAAACTTATTGGTAAACATGCGTACTCCCACTTTCACTTTTGAGTGTAGTGAAATAATTCTTCCACCAACCTATTTGAGCTGGAATGACAGGAAAGATAAGATTAGAGAAATAAGGTGCCGCAATGATTCTTATATGAATTCTTTTTTCACTTGTACCATTAGGGATTGAAATGCAAAACAAAGAGATTAGCTTTGGTGCTGAGCACCCTCTGCCACCCACAATTTTGTGAATTGCAGAGTATATATGTAAATGTAGAACTCTCAAAATTCCTGCGCCTGCCAGGATTCGTGCCCGGGGCAGGAGCAGCGAACGTTTTGAAAGCAAGCGCCTTAGGTTCTGAGCTACCAGAACTCTCCATTTTAAATTACAAAATACTTAGATTAGTTCCCTTTTAAAATTGCTCTCATCTCCACAGTGAAGTTGTTTTACGGTTGACAGTTGTTGACTATCTAGTGACGTCACAAATCAAATCAGCATGGTGGCTAGCATTTTCAGGTGGAAGTTTAAAATGTAAGATTTAAATGCCCTTTTAAGGCAGTTATTAATTTCAGAAAATTGAAATAAAAATTCTTGTGGCTTATTATTACCAAAGGATTAAATTAAGACACATTTTAAAAAATGGTGTAATACCCTATTTTGAATTTCTGACGCCAGATTCAGACTCGTAAACTCCAAAAATCTCTGTACATTCATTTAGAAATTAATTATATCATTTTTTGAATTTCTGCCAATTTGAACCATGGTGTGATTGTACAATAGCTACGAAATAACAAGGATTTTACCTTTTTGGTATGAAATTTAGTGGACTTGTTCCTTAGGCAGTACCATCTGAGAATATGTGCAAAGTAGAGAAATAATACCTAAAATGTAAAATTACATTAAATTTTCATAAACAACCATGTAAGATGACCAACAGCATTCATTTCTCAGTATATTTGATGCCAACAACAATGTCTTTTTTTTACTTATGGCTTTACACCTCGTCAATGTCATTAGAGGCGGGATGGTACTAGGGACAAGGAATTATTTTTTTTTTACTTATAGCTTTACGCCTCGTCATTAGAGGAGGGATGGGATGGGGGACAAGGAATGGGAGGGAATTCGGACATGGCCTTTCTGAAGGAAGCATCCCGGCATTCACCTGGAGTGATTTGGGAAAACCATGGAAAACTCAAATCTGGATGCCCGGACGGGGATTCGAACTGGCGTCCTCCTGAATGCGAGGCCACTCACCCACCACACTTGGTAAAAACAATGTCTTGAAATATTTGATACACCACAGCCCGAAAATCAAATGAGCTTAAGTTATCAATAAAAATTAAATTACTTGTGGTTGATAATTTAGCAAGGCACTTTTCACAAAGTTCCAGGGTGCATTTTAATAATAACATCTGGGTGTGTCATCGTGATGAGGATATTTGCAAACACAACAAAAGTGCCCTCTACCAATCACCTTTCAACGTAGAAGGTTGACTGTCATGCAAAAGCATCAACATATTACTATACAGGAAATACAATATGACAGCTATGCACAGAGAAAGCCTACAAATTACTGAATGCCTCATATAATATTACCACTTCCCCACATGCCATATGGATGCAAAAAACATTTTTTTATTCAAGAATGAAGACTAAGCAAAAAATATCAATACACAATACTGGAATGGCAAAAGAAACTCGGACAGAAAATGACTACGTTTTGTGTGATCTGTATAGGTCTATTCACATAAAATAAATAATATCATATATTTCATGAATAATAACTTGTATGTGTCTACCCACATTTCAAGTGACTTTACTTCACTTGTATGTATTTGGTCGCTTTAAAGAGCACTTTGTCTCAAATAGTACAGCCTAAGGAATGTAAGAACAAAGTTTCAGACCAAAATGGCAATTCCTTGTTGGTTCACTGCTATTCTGCCAGAGCCTATATCTATTGCATTTTTACAAGAACTATTTTGTAAACAACTTTGAAACAAATTCTTTAAGTAGTGGAAGGAGAGGTGGACACATCACTTATTTTTTTCTTGAATTCAGTATTTTACAACTAACAAACATTTCTTTTACCTTATGGCTTTATGCCTTATTGACATTGGGGGCATTAAAGGTGGGAAAGCACTGAGGGTGAGAGCACTATACGAACCAACGAGGAATTCGCCTCATAGATCTGCGGAAAGCACGGAAAATATCTATTTTTTTAACACATGACAAAGACGAATTCCTTGTGAACAACATTTTATATCTAGTAACAAAGTTGTGTATTTTACTATTTGTTTGCAAACATGCTCCAATGTCAATGTTAAATTTTCTTGCATGATAAAAGCTGGGACAAAGTAGTTGCACAGTTAAAAACAATTGTTGATGGAAAGCCTTTGGTTTACACCTCATCAATGCAGAGGACATTAGAGGCATGAAAGGACTGAGGCAAGGACCAGGAAGGAATTCACCCATGACCTTTTGAAGGAACCATACCAGCATATACCTAGAGTAATTAAAGGAAAACAAGGAAAACTTGTTTTTCGGGCTTTAGGGCACGTCCTAACTAAAACCTGGAATGACAACGTGGCATAAAACACGATTATCGTCCGTGTGGCCTACTGTAAAGGGGTCAGCAACACGGACAGCACAATAAAATGCTTACATACTGACTGCTATACCGTCTGTATGGTCAACTGCCCAAAATTTTTGGGACAAGACCGGCCAAACTTTAAAACCTTAGCCAAGTTGTCACTGTCATTGTTTAAAATAAGGGACAGATCGTTAGCAATTAATCTGCAACGACTGCAATTAATCTAAAAATATTACACAGCCAGTTAAAATGTGGCACACCGTCAGAGGTACGCCACAAGCATCACATTCCGGAGGGTCCTCTCGGCGGAGAAGGAAACAATGAGTTAGAGGACAGTGCCCTATACGGAGGCGAGTAAGGAGAACCTCATCCCTCCTCGCCCGCTGGAAGGAGCTGCTCCACGGCTGAAAGGTCATTTTGACCAACCGGAGCTTATTATGCTCAACTTCCAGCCACTGCCTCTGCCATACCTCAAAAACAATTCTCTTCGCAAGGTAAACTTTGGGACCGGAGCAAAGTTGGTTTGGACCTTGTCGCAGGTTAACTTGGCAGCTACATCAGCTGCCTCATTCCCCCTGATTACCACATGGCCGGGTAAGCAGCAGAACAAAACCTCCTTTTCATGAGATTGGAGGGAAAGGAGGGCGTCCTGGACTTGATGGTCTGCTGGGGACATGTTCCATAAAGACTGAATACCACTGAGGGAATCACAGCATATGATGAACCTCCTATCGCACATCACTTTCATATGCTGGAGCGACTTAAACAGGGCGTAGCATTCGGCAGTGTAAACGCTACACCTGCTATCCAACTTGTATTTGTAAGTCGCTCGAGGGAACACTATGGAGCAGCCAATTCTGTTAGCCTGCTTAGACCCATCTGTGTATACCGGGGTAAAACTGTAATGCTGATTTAAAATATCTGCGAAAACATTAATAAAAACTTTGTCAGCGGTAAACGATTTGTTAAACTGGGACAATTCTAAAATTGTTCTGGGCCTCTTTAAAAGCCAGGGAGAAGATTTACTCCAACCCTGGTGATGAAAAGGGGGCAGCTCAAATCCATATTCCTCTAATACAGCATTTGTACGGAGGCTGAAAGGTTTAGTCGCTCTATGCCGATTGGCAAAAAGCTGCTCGAAATTCGGATGTATGACTATGTCGTACACGAGACAGCCAGGTGTTATGGCAACGTGCAAGTAGTGTCGCACCATGCCGGCGGACGGTAAGGGGCGGCTCGCCAGACTCGGCACACATGCTGGGTATAGGGCTGGTGCGGTACACACCCGTGACGAGCTGAATTCCAGCATGGTGGACACTATCGAATATACGGAGATAGCTGTCCCATGCCGAACCATACACGACAAAGCCGTATTTCAACTGCGACCGTACAAAGGCTCTGTAAAACTGGAGCAGGCAGGAGCGGTTAGTGCGCCATGACCTGACACACAGACATTTTAAAAGTTGAAGAGCTTTTGAAGCCCTGGCTTTCACATCTTTAAGCTGTGGCAGCCAAGTTAACCTGAGGCCCAGAAACCTAACAGATTTCATAAAAGTTAAAACAGTATTCCTCAGGGTAAGGTGGGGCTCTGGTAAAAGACTTCTGCTACGAGTAAAAAATACACACCAGGTTTTCTCAGCAGAGAAATGAAAACCGGCTGTGCACTGACCATTCATCCAGTCTGTTCTGTGTGAGTTGCAGCTGCCGCTCAGCACCTCTCAGGCTGGACGATGTACAAAAAATTAAAAAGTCATCCACATACAAGGAGTACCATATGGGACTCCTTATAACGGTTGAGATACTGTTGATCGCAATAGCGAAAAGGGTCACGCTTAAAACTGACCCTTGAGGAACACCGTTTTCCTGAATAAAAAGATCAGACACTTCACTTCCGACCCGGCACCGGAAGCAACAACCTGATAAAAATGATTTCAAAAAACGGGGCTGGTTACCCCTAAAGCCCCATTCGTGTAACTGTTTTAAAATCACATGCCGCCAGGCAGTATCGTAGGCCTTTTCAAGATTGAAAAAGACACCCACAAGGTGTTGGCTGCAGATAAACGCATCCTGTATTGCCGCCTCCAGCAGGATCAGGTTGTTAAAGGTGGAACGGAACTTCCTGAAATCACACTGAAAGTGGCTCAGCAGTTTACAGGATTCAAGACACCAGACGAGGCAGCAATTGACCATCCTTTCCTGTGTCTTCCCCAAGCAGCTTGTTAGGGCAATACTATGATAGCTACCTGGCAACAATTTGTCTTTCCCAGGTTTTAAAATAGGAATTAATGCTGCTTCTTTCCACGAGACGGGGAAGGGTCCATATATCGTTAAAAATATCCAGAAGGTACTCTTTAGCATCTTTACTAAGATTCCTCAGCATCTGATACTGGATCAGATCAAGCCCTGGAGCAGTGTCATTGGTGCTGTTTAACACTGACTCCAGCTCCCAAGTTGTAAATGGGCAGTTGTTGGCCTCTGTATTCGACGAAACAAAGTACAGCACACGCCTCTCAGCAGCAATCCATAGTCTTTCGAACCGAGGGTCAAAATTGGTAGAAGAAGTGATAGCGGATAAGTTCTCCGCCATCAGCTGCGCTGTGCTTTGTTTGTCGGTAATTACACATCCGTGATCCAGTAATCCAGATACTGATGGGCGGGAGTACCTTCCAGATATAAGGCGGATCGACTCCCATACTTTCGACAAAGGTGTGGAACGATTTATAGTGTTCACAAAGTTCTGCCATGACCTTTCCTTGCTCTTGTTAATAACACGACGCGGCTTAGCTCTAGCTACACGAAACGCTGCCAGGTAGTCAGATGTTGGTTACAACCAAAAATGACACAACGCCTGTCTGTGACCCTGAATATCTGAATGACATTCATCGTTCCACCAGGGGACGGGCGTCCTTCGCAGCGTTCCGGAGCTTTTCGGCATTGAAATGTCAGCTGCCTGGTGGATTACTTCCGTAAAGTGATACACCTTTTCCTCAACATTGTTATACTCCTTAAGAGTGATGGAGCGGTGGTAGAGTTTCAAATCGGCTTTGCTGATGTTCCATTTGCATCGGTTATTGCCTCCTCCAGGTTCACACTCGACGTGCATCCATATAGGGAAGTGGTCACTTCCATGAAGGTCGCGATCCACCTCCCAATGCACGGAGTCCGCAATCGACAGGGAGCACAATGAAAGGTCAATGGCAGAAGATGTACCAGAAGCAGTGGTGAAATGAGTCATTTGCCCTGCATTCAGGATACAAATTTCCTCCTGCTCTATCAATCTACCAACCACTTGACTCCTGGGGCAGTCGGAGGTGGAACCCCACAACGCACAATGGGCGTTGAAATCTCCCAAAAGGAGAAAGGGCCAAGTGAGTTGTCGTATGATGCCAACCAGGTCATCGAAGGCGACGGACAAACTGGGTGGCAGGTAGAGAGCATACGGTCAGTTGGATTGTCCCGTGTATTTTCACCGCTACTGCTTGTAATCAGGAGGTGAGAGCAACGGTTACGGAAAGGACGGTGTTTAGGACAAACACCGCCACTCCCCCCTTCGCTCAATCACCCTCGGTATCATATTTTTCTATACAGGTGTAGCCTCTCAGCACCGGTCGGTGTGTCAGTCTAAAATGTGTCTCTTGAAGACACAAACACAAGGGTTTAGATCGTACTTAGAGTTCCACTTCCTCTCTGTGAGCCTGAAAATCGTTCCACTGAACTATGGGAGCCATCCTACCTATTTAACTTCACCCGCCACGGTTTGGATGGATCCTCTGATTGTGACTGCTGAGGAACGGGACCAGGTTCGTCCAACAGCATTTGAAGGTCTTAAGGGTCCGAAGACAAATTCTCGTTCTAAGGTGTCGGAGTCTTGCAGACTTTTCTTCCGCCTAGGCCTTTTCTCCCTGCCAGTTGGGGATCTGAGAGGAGATGCAGAAGGGGACTTCACAAAAATAGTGGGGTCCATATGTTTGAACTTCGGATCCCGAACTTTCTGCACTGTCTGGCATCCGCTACTGGCAGATAGATTTGCCACGTCTGCTGCTTCTGCTACGGGTGGTGCATCTGCTGTTGCAGAATCACCCACAGCTGTAGCTACTGTAGCAGATGGTTGTGCATTTGCTGGTGGACTTGGTGACCCTGCTGCCTTTGTGGTCAGGTATGCAGAAGTGTTGCTGCCGATGTCCGTGGTCATTGGTGTCGAGACCTTACCACATTAGCACTGACACGAACATGTTGTTCTCGTGTCTACAGCGGTCGTCTGCATAGCAACACTTTCCTTCCTGACGGGAGTTGCTAACGTTTTGGCGAAGCTTGTGGCTAAGACCGGTGGTACAAGGGCCTTAAACCGTTTCTTCGCCTCGCCATAAAATAGACGTTCCTTTGTTTTAAACTCCTGTACCTTCTTTTCATCGAGGTACACTCAACACTCTCTGCTCCAGGTTGGATGTGACCCGGAGCAGTTGACGCACACCTGTGGGAGGGTGCAACCACTACCAGGCTCATGTGCTGCCTTTCCGCATTTCCCACAGGTGGGGTTTGCCTTTGCAGTTCGCTGTCATATGCCCAAACCTCCGACACTTGAAGCAGTGCATGGGGTCCGGTACATACAGGCGAACATTCAGATTTAAATACCTGGCTTGAAAGCTTTCAGCAACGTCGGAGTGTCAAACATCACGACGAAGGTGGCAGTCTTCTCAAGATTGCCGTCAGCCTTTCTTGTGATCTGACGAACCTCGACCACATTTTCTGATCCCCACTTCTTAAGGAGTTCCTCGGTCTCTATATCAAACAAATCTTGGCAATTGATCACACCTTTGCTGCTATTTAGAGTTTTATGGAGTTCGCTGCGAACTCCCCGAGCACCTCACACTTAAGGAGTAAGGCAGCCTGCTACTAGGTAGATGTTTCTAAAAGCAGTGTCCCGTTCCTCAGTTTTTTACACTTTTTAATGTACCAACAATGCCATTCAGTCCCTTTTGTATAGAGAAAGGAGAGATCTTTTGAAAGGATCCCTCCTTTCTTTCCATTATTATAAAAGCATCATCAATAAGATGACCCTTCCTGCTACTGTTATCTGCCTAAGGAGGGCTTTCGACCCTCGCCCGTTTCTTTGAACTGGGTGTATTTATATTATCCTGCGGTACACCCATACTACAGGATTTTTTTTTTTTTTTTTTTTTTTTTTTAATTTGAGGGCTTGCATTTTGGTCCCATGAGTATAACAAGATAAAAGGAAATGCTAATGCAATAGGGCTGTGCAGATGCCCCTGAGGTTGCACGCTAACGAGTGATCTCCCTCATCACCCATTCACCTCCTCAGCACGTGTCTGACCTTGAGATTGAGGTTTTTTTTTTTTATAGAAGTTTGTACCATCCTCGCGATCGGGGCAATTAAGCCAAGATCCCCGCTCTCCTAGTCACACAACATTCCACCGTCACACTCTACAGTGTTGAAACAATTAAGGTTAAAATTCAATGTTTTTTATCAGGTAAGAATCGTTAAATATTTAGTGTGAAAATGCTTTTTTTTAAATTGTGCTAGCCAAATAAAAATAAGAGTTGTTTTTATATCCGAGCATTAAATTTTACTATTTGTCCAACACTGATAATACTTCTCATATGGTGGCGTCATTTATTTTGCACTAGTAGTACAGGAATTAATTTCATAGCATTTAGATTATAATGCAGCTTGGACCACAGTAAAATGTAACCATAGCACACGATGATATAGATGCCCTATTTTCATATCCTATCCGTCACTGGTACTGTGATCCAGGCTACATTACAATCTAAATATAAACGGGTTAACATAAACAAAAAGCTACAAGTTACCATATTGTGATGAGTCGTGGGTGACTGTAAAATAAGAACGAGGTAAGAAGGACTTGTGCTATTCGCTTGAAATTTGTGACAAACATTCCTGTGGTCATACTTTTTAAGAAAAGATACCTTAGATGTGCACCTCACAAAAGTTACAAAACGATGTGTTTCAATAGTAACAAATAAAAAACCGCCATCTGCAGTAAAATTGTTTCTGCCAAAGATAGTATCTGCAATATACAGCAACAAATTTAAAACTAATTCCTCACATACAAAGAACGTGTTTTTTTCACTATGCTCCAGGCTGCATTACAACCTAACAATTGCCGCCAAAAAAAAAAAAAAAAAAGTCAGGCGGCCTCAATTTACTAATGAAAACTAAATTTTTCGCTTCTTTGCTGTAAAAATTTACGTATTTCTTCAATCTGGTCCAGCTGTTCTGTTATTACGAAAACGTTACAGCGATTTACATTCATTGCATTAGAGCAGCGGTTTCTCAAACTTTTATGCTCCGCGAACCCCTTTTAAATTTTCCAGACAGTGGCGAACCCCCTAAAAAAATTTAAAAAAAAAGCTTTAAAAAAAATAAGAATTTTTATTTTCATAAAAGTAATACACTTATACAGAAGATTGTTGTCAGTTAATGTGATAGATGATTTTTTGTCACATGTTGAGTCAATATCAGGAACAGTTTTACTAAATCTCAGTCTCATTTCATATTCGACATTCATTCGATTCCTGTATTTCGTTTTTATCATAACCAGGTGTGAAAACCCACTCTCACATAAGTAAGTTGTCATGAAGGGTAAAAGGAAATTAACTGCTTTACGTGAGAGCTCCGGATATTCTTCCCGTCTTGCTGCCCAAAAATCAATTAAAGACATCTTTTTAAAATCAGCATGAAGAGTACGATCTGTGGACATTTCCAGCAATGATTCATGTTGCATAATGCTCAAACCAGAATTTATGCTTTTGGTTGTGACCATAAATGGATTTCGAACCCAGTCTTCAGCATTACCGATATCTGGAAAATACCTTTTCAGTTCATCAGAAAGCTGAGACAAATGTACAATAATTTCAGCTTTTACTTCGGCATCCAGTGATAAGGTGTTGGTCAAAACAAATTCATGCAGAAGAGGAAAACATTCAATAACACCTGATATCATGCAAGTTTTCCAAAATTCAATTTTTCTTATGAGGGCTTGTATTTTATCCTGCACAATGAATATGTTACACGTGGAGCCTTGCATAGAAGCTTTCGTTTCGTTGAGAGAAGAGAAAATATCAGCTAGATATGACACCCTTAAAAGCCAGGTTTCATCTTCAAATCTTAACTTGAGGTTGAAGTCACTGTCCTTCACAAATAAATAGACTTCATGATGCAGTTCAAAAAACCTAGCTAACATCCTGCCTCTTGACAACCAACGCACTTCACAATGTAAGAGTAATGAAACATGTTCACCGCCCATGTCCCGACATAATAATGCAAAAAGTCTCGAGTTGAGCGGACGTGCTTTTATGCAATTTATTATCTTCACGACCTCTGACAATACTGTTTTTAAATAATCAGGCATTTTGTTGCACGCCAGTGTCACTCTGTGCAATGCACAGTGCATACTTTTGGCTTCAGGAGCAAGATGTTTAATTCTAGTGATTAGTCCAGATATCCTACCTGTCATGGCCTCGGCACCATCAGTCGAAACACCACACACACCTTCTCCTGTCTATGCCATGTTCTTCAAAAAAATCATTCATGACGTTGAAAATAACTTCTCCTTTTGTCGTAGTCTCCAAGTTCTTGCATAACAGAAAATCTTCTTCAGAAATGTTTCTGTGTACATATCTAACAAAACTAAGTACATTCGGCAGTCCAGTAATATCTGTTGATTCGTCAACTTGAATTGCAAAATAAGTATTTTGCAGTCGTTCTGCTAGTTGATTTTCAACATTGAGTGCCATGTCGTGAATGCGCCTTGCGATTGTGTCATTTGAAAGTGGTATTTTATCCAGCAATTTTGCTAATTTGTCTCCTAGCACGCAACTGACCATATCTTTAGCAGCTGGCAAAATTAATTCCTCAGCAATATTGTATGACTTGCCGGTCTTTGCAATTTTGTATGCCACTAGGAAAGACGCACGTAAATAATCAGCGTTGGTAGTTGCAGTATTTGTCACAGTTTTTTTGAAGATTCCAACTCCCTCTTTTTTCGAACAAAAAAAACTAAAGATTTGTTTACGTACTGCTGGTGTTTTGTCTCCAAATGTCTTCGCAGCAATGATGGCTTCATCGAGCTATTTGCGAGAACTTCTGAACATATTACACACTGTGGCTCTGGGTACTGGGTGTCTTCTTTGCACACAAATCCAATTTTCAGATAATCTTCATCATATTTTCTTTTCTTTGTCGATGGAATGAAGTGTTCTTCTGGTTTACTTGTTTTCCGCGTATTTTCTTTCGAAATTGAACTTTCAGTAGACGTAGACAGAATTTGACTCAACGAAGTTTTCAATGTTTCTGAACTGGATAACATTTGAGTATCTGGGCATTTTCCGCGTATTGATCCGGTTTTTAACCACTGGTTCATGTTTTCACTTACTTTTTAATCAAAATTACTTATCAACTTTATTTCAGCCGGCCGAAATAAGTCCGCGCGCGGAGTACCACTGACTTGAGAAACAACTATACTAAACAATGCCGCGCGCTTTTTGTCAGTCACAAATTATTACGTAATTTCAAGCCATTGTAGCCCTTTCTTAAGGCATTATTTTCCGCCCCTATTGTTACCAAACCTAACACGATTGTGAGTGGTGCCGAATAATGGAAATATATAGCATAATGTAGAATTTGAACCTTGAAAGATATTTGGCGTTCAAAAATTTACATATTATCTATTAATACTTATTCGGCACATTGAGTGAAAGGAGCGATATTTCTTTGAAGGCATTGTATTAAATGATGCATGTCACACGCGTGATACAATCAGTCTGCCACCATTACGTAAATCTCGCCGCGAACCCCCTAAGATCAACTCGCGAACCCCTAGGGGTTCGCGTACCACACTTTTGAGAATCGCTGCATTAGAGTGTAGATACTATCTTTGGCGTGAACAACTTGAATTGAAATGGCGGTCTCTAGTGATTAAGTTCCATTGTTTTCGTAAATTTCGTGTGACACCACGTCTATTGTACATTTCATTTCACTTTCGTGTACACTTTTTCTCAAAAGGTATGACCTGAGGAATATGTGTGACAAATTTCAAACGAATAGTAAAATTCATTCTTACCTCGTTCTTATTTTACTACTTCCGAGCCGTGTCTGTCCTTGATCACTGGTGATTACTTAAGCAAACCGTCGTGTGGGAAGTGATGTCAACCCTGCACCAACTGCATAAAAATTAGCTACAAGATTCCCATTACAACATAACAACAGAGCCCTACAGTATGAAATCATATTTTATTTTTTATGCATGACATTAATAGCAATTTCGTCCAAGCAAAGAAATACAGGATAATGGAATCTCATACATATATGTACACATCAATGAATAGGCAATTAACAAACTGAAGATGTTGTTGTTGTTTTTTAGGGTTTTAGGGCGCGTCGACATCTAGGTCATTAGCACCCTAACTAACACCTGATATGACAATGTGGCTTAAAACGCAAATACCGTCTGCATGGCCGACTGTAAAGGAGTCGGCCACACAGACAGCAGATTAAATTAAAACACTCACATTTTGTTAAAATCCCACCTGTGACCGACTGTACAGGGGTCCGGCCACAGAAATAACAAAAAAATAAACCGATGAAACAATGGCTGTAGAAGGGCCAAACACAAAACAGAGACAAACATTGACTGGCGAGAATTAGAACAAACTAACTGGCTGGCTGTAAATGGGACGGCCAGTTATAAAATACAACCCTTAACGCTGTAAAAAACACATTACTTAGACTGGTGGTTGTAAAAATACCACCAAATCATTGTAAAACCTAGACCGATCTGCCCAAACTTTTTGGGACCAGATCGGCCAGACAGCAAAATTTTAAAACTTTAGCCACATTGCCACATTCACCATTTAAAATAAGGGGACAGATCATTGGCTAAGCCACGTCTGCCCTTAAGCCAAAAAATAAAACACAAACCGTTAAGGTGTGGCGTACCATCAGAGGTACGCCACAAGCATCACATTCCGGTGGTCCTCCGGGCGGAGAAAGGAAACTGTGCGTCAGAGGACAGTGCCCTATATGGAAGCGAGTAAGGAGAATCTCATCCCTCCTCGCTCGCTGGAAGGAGCAGCTTTCGCGGCTGAAACGGTCAGTTTAACTGCCGGACCTTGTTATGCTCAACTTCCAGCCACTGCCTCTGCCAAACATCGAAAACAAGTCTCTTCGCCGCCGAGGCAAGGTTCTGACTTTGGGACTGGTTCAAAGTCAGTTCTGACCTTGTCGCAGGCTAACTTGGCAGCTTCGTCAGCTGCCTCGTTCCCTCTGATTCCCACATGGCCCGGTACCCAGCAGAATAAAATCTCCTTTCCACGAGATTGGAGGGAAAGGAAGGCGTCCTGGACTAGACGGTCTGCTGGATACATATTACCTATGGCCTGAATACAGCTGAGGGAATCACAGCATATGATGAACCACTTATCGCGCATTATTTTCATATGCTGGAGCGACTTCAACACGGCATAGCACTCAGCGGTGTAGACTCTGCACCTGCCGTCCAGTTTGAATGTGTAAGTCGCTCGAGGGAACACTACGGAGCAGTCAACTCCGTTTGCCTGATGAGACCCATCCGTATACACCGGGGTAAACGTGTGATACTGGTTTAAAATATCTCTAAATATGTTACTAAAAACACTGTCCGCGGTACACTGTTTGTTGTAACGAGACAGATCTAAAATAATTCTGGGCCTCTTTAAAAGCCAGGGAGGAGATTTACTCCAACCCTGGTGATAAAACGAGGGAAGCTCGAACCCATTTTCTTCTAAAACAGCCTCTGCACCGTCGCTAAAAGGTTTGGTGGCTCTAGTGCAGTTGGTATAAAGCCGCTCAAAACTCGGGTGTATGACTATGTCGTACACGGGACTGCCAGGTGTTATGGCAACCTGCAGGTAGTGTCGCACCATGAAGAGTCGCTGGCGGATGGTAAGCGGCGGCTCGCCCGAGTCAGCACATATGCTGGCAATAGGGCTGGTGCGATACGCACCCGTGGCGAGCGGAATTCCAGCATGGTGGACACTATCCAATATACAGAGGTAGCTGTCCCGTGCCGAACCATACACGATACAACCGTATTCCAGACCGTACAAAGGCTCTATAAAACTGTAGCAGGCAGGAGCGATCAGCGCCCCACAACCTGCCACACAGACATTTTAAAAGAATAAGAGCTTTTAAGGCCTGGCTCTCACATCTTTTAGATTGTGGTAGCCAGTTGAGCCTAGTGTCTAAAATAAGGCCCAGAAATCAAACAGTATCAGTAAAAACTTAAAACGGTATTCGTCAAGGTAAGGTGAGGTTCTGGTAAAAGGCTTCTGCTGCTAGTAAAAAATACACACCGGGTTTTCTCAGCAGAGAAACGAAAACCGGTGTGCACTGACCATTCGTCCAGCCTGTTCAGCGCAAGTTTGCAGCTGCCGCTCAACGCTTCTCAGGCTGGACGACGCAATAAAAATTAAAAATCGTCCACATATAAGGAGTACCATATGGGACACCTTATAATGGCTCCAATGCTATTTACAGCAATGGCGAAGAGTGTTACGCTTAAAACTGATCCTTGAGGAACACCGTTTTCCTGAATAAAAAGATCAGACACTTCTCTACCGACTCGGTACTGGAAGCAACGTCCCGATAAAAATGATTTTAAAAAACGTGGAAGATTTACTCTGAAACCCCAATCGTATAATTGTTTTAAAATAACATGTCGCCAGGTAGTATCGTATGCCTTTTCTATGTCAAAAAAGACACCTGCAAGGTGTTGGCTGCGGATGAACACATCCTGGATTGCCGCCTCCAGGAGGATCAGGTTGTCCAAGGTGGAACACAACTTCCTGAATTAACACTGAAAGCGGCCTGAGCAGATTACGGGATTCAAGACACCAGATGAGGCAGCGGTTAACCATCCTCCCAACACAGCTAGTCAAGGCAATACTACGATAACTACCTGGCAACAATTTGTCTTTCCCAGGTTTTAAAATGGGAATTAATGTTGCTTCTTTCCACGAGTCGGGGAAGTGTCCTCCGGTCCAGATATCGTTAAAAATATCCAGAAGGTACTCTTTAGCATCCTTACTAAGATGCCTCAGCATCTGGTACTGGATCAGATCAGGCCCTGGAGCAGTGTCGTTTGCACTGTTTAACGCTGACTCCAGCTCCCAAGATGTAAATGGGCAGTTGTAGGCCTCTGTATTCGACGAATGAAAGCACAGCGGGGCGCCTCTCGGCAGAGACTCATTGTCGCTGTAAACCGAGGGTCAAACTTAAGCGGACGAAGTGATGGCGGCGAAGTTCTCCGCCATCAGCTGCGCTATGCTTCATTCGTCAGTAATTATACGTCCGTGATCCAGTAACCCAGATACTGGTGGGCGGGAGTAACCTTCCAGATATACGGCAAATGGAATCCCATACTTTCGACGAAGGTATGGAACGATTTATAGTGCTCACAAAGTTCTGCCATGACCTCTTCTTGCTCTCCTTAATAACTCGACGCGCCTTAGCTCTGGCAATACGAACGCTGCTAGGTTGTCAGATGTTGGGCACAACCTAAAACGACCCAACGCCCGTCGGCGACCACTGGATGCGGAACGGCATTCATCGTTCCACCAGGGGAACGGGCGTCCTTCGCAGCATTCCGGAGCTCTTCGGCTATGGAAACGTCAGCTGCACGGTGAATCACATTCTGTCAAGTGATTCCACCTTCTCCTGTATACTGCCACAGGGTTGCAGTGTACAGAACGGCAGTAGAGCTGCCAATCTGTACAACTGACGTTCCATTTGCGTTATTTCCTCTTCCACGTTTCACACTCGATCGTGCATCCAAATAGGGAAGTGGTCACTTCCATGAAGTCGCGATCCACTTCCCAATGCACGGAGTCCGCAATTGAGGGGGAACACAAGGAAAGGTCAATGGCAGAAGACGTACCGGTAGCAGTGGTGAAATGAGTCATTTGCCCTGTATTCAGGATACAAATTTCCTCCTGCTCTATCAATCTACCAACCACATCGGCCCCGGGGGCAATCGGGGTGGAACCCCACAACGCACTGTGGGCGTTGAAATCTCCCAAAAGGAGAAAGGGCCGAAGTGAGTTGTCGTATGATGCCAACCAGGTCGTCGAAGGCGACGGGACAAACTGGGTCGGCAGGTAGAGAGAGCATACAGTCAGTTGGATTGGACGTGTATTTTCACCGCAACTGCTTGTAGATCAGAGGTGAGAGCAATAGGTTCGGAGTGGACAGTGTTTCGAACAAACACAGCCACTCGCCCCTTCGACGATCACCCTCGGTATTGTCCCTTTTCTATAGATGTCATACCCATCTTAGCCAGGTTGGTGTAAAGGTCCTAAAATGTGTCTCCTGAAGACAGAGACACAAGGATTAGACCGTGCTAAGAGGTGGCTTCCTCTTGTGAGCCTGAAAGCGTTGACGTTCCACTGAAGTATGGGAGTCATCCTACCTATTTAAACCACCCGCCCGTGGGTCGGTGCGTCAGTGTCTGGTGCCTGCTGAGGAACGGAACCTGGTTCATCCACCAGCATTTCGTCGTCTTCATGGTCCGAAGACGACTCTTGTTCTAAGGCCTCATCGTCTTGCGTAGCTTTCTTCCGTCGAGGCCTTTTCCCCATCTTCCCCCCGCCAGTTGGGGACCTGGAAGGAGAAGCGGAAGGGGATATCACAAACATAGAGGGGTCCGTATGCCCAAACTTCGGACCCCGAACTTTCTGAACTGTTTGTTATCGCTACCAGCCGATGGCGTAGACATTACTGCTTCTGCTGCAGGAACTGCATCCGCCGCTGGAGATACCTCTCCCTCGGCAGTGAGACCCACACCTGCAACTAATGTAGCAGATGGCTGTTCTTTTGCTGGTGGACCTGTTGTACCTGCTGTCTTACAGGTCGTTGTTGCTGAAGTGTTATTGCCGATGTCCGCGGTCCTTGGTGTTAGGACCTTAATGGGTATTGCGCCACATTTGCACTGACACGAACACATTGTGCTCGTGCTCGTCCCCGTGTCCTACAACAGACGTCTGCATTGCAACACTTTCCTTCCTGACGGGAAATGATACGATAGTCGTTCCTTCATTTTCAGCTCCTGTACCTTCTTTTCTTCAAGGTACACTCGACACTCCCTGCTCCAGGCTGGATGTGCCCCGGAGCAGTTAATGCACACCTGTGGGAGGGTGCAACTTGCACCCGGTTCATGTGCAGATTTTCCACATTTCCCACAAGTGGCGTTGCCTTTGCAGTTCGCCGTCGTATGCCCGAACCTCTGGCACTTAAAGCAGCGCATCGGGTCCGGAACATACTGGCGAACATTTAGATTTAAATATCCAGCTTTAATGGACTTTGGCAACGTTGGAGTGTCGAACGTCAGGACGAAGGTGGCAGTCTTTTCAAGATTGCCACTAACCCTTCGTGTGATTTGCCTAACCGCGCCCGCATTTTCAGATCGCCACTCCTTAAGGAGTTCCTTGGACTCTATGTCAATGATATCCCTACAGATGATCCCTCCTTTGCTAGAGTTTAGAGTCTTATGGAGTTCGCATTTCACTGTGAACTCCCGAGCTTCTCAAACTTAAGGAGTAGGACAGCCTGCTTGTAAGTGGATGTTTCCAAAAGCAGGGTCCCGTTCCTCAGCTTTTTCACACTTTTTAGCGTTCCAGCTATACTTTCTAACCCTTTGTGTATATAAAAAGGAGAGATCTTTTCGAAAGATCCCTCCTTTCTTCCCATTATTATGAAGGCGTCTTCTGTAAGATAACCCTTCCTGTTACAGTCTTCTTTCTCAGGAGGAGGGCTTTCAACCCTCGCCCGCTTGCCAGTTCTTTAGGCGGAAGACTGGCCCTGCGGATTGCCCGAGCCGCAGGCAGATGAGATATTTTTATTTTTTTTTTTTGTCCCACGAGTCTGGAGGACCTAAAAGTCGAGTGATGTGGAGCCGCCGTATCACGCCACCAACCCCAATACAACAGGGGTGCGGCAGGTGCCCCTGAGGTTGTACGCTAGCGGGTGGTTTTCCTCACCACCCATCCACCTCCTCGGCATGTTACTCACCTTGAGGTTGAGGTTTTTTTTTATAGAGGTTTGTACCGTCCTCGCGATCTGGGCGATGAAGCCGAGATCCCTGTTCTCCTAGGCACACAACGTTTCCACCGCCACGCCCTGCGGTGGTCGCTGAAGCATGGTAGGAGTTTACGGTCTGGGAAACTTGTGGCGCTCCACAAGTTTCCAGCTCACGCACCACGGGTTCGCCAAACCCGTACCTGGCACTTGCCGTACCAGGCCCCTGCGGGGAACAAACTGAAGAAGCTGTTGGACTTTTAATACATTGCGGAAAAGTCGCTAGAAATTTAATTAAAAATGCCGAAATATGAAAGGCTGAGCAACTGCTACATAACTGCTAAAATAACATAAAAATTATTGGTACAGGGATCATTTCAACCGAAACAGTTTAGTTTTGTCATAGAAATTGTGGTTAGGTTGAAATACGGCCTGGACCAAGTGATAAAAAATTATGAAATTTTGCCTATGCGGCATCCAACACGCAAGGGCGTATTTGTTTACAATGGAAGCAATCGATTATCTCTGGTTGCTAGTTGCTATGTAAGATGGCGGTCATCACCGTATTACAACTAGGAAAAATATTGCGTGTTTGTCAATTTTGTGCGACTTTTTACAAAGGAGTAGTGCTGAGAAGGCATGAAAACATTTCAACAAAGGATTAAATCAACATTTTAAGATACTGTCACTGATTTTTTCAACGTTGGAAGCATGTAACGGCTGTGCGTCATGTTATATTTCGGCATTTTTAATTAAATTCTTGGCAACTTTTCTGCAATGTATGATCGCAAAACGTGAAGAGGACATGTTGACGAAGCGACTGATGTAAATTTCAACAGGTTAGTACCAGTTTCTGGCAGGTACCGAAAGTGGTGCAGTTCCCGATGTTGGCTTTCCACTGTTATGTAAATAAACTCATAATGTTTGTCAGCAACACTTTCGTTTTACCATGTAGCAGGCCAAATAATAACTGAAAAAAAAACAAGTAAAATTAAATTTTGAGTAAAAGACTAAACAAGTAATTATTGTAAGCACTTGAATCCATGTCAGCATATTGTTTCTTTCAACACAGTGAATTAACATAAACAGGGTGAAATGTCTGCATGTTACAGAGCCATTCACTTAAATTCAGTTCAAAATGGGGAAAAAATTTAAAGAAGACAGTGATGTATATATGTGTGTGTGTGTGTGTGTATATATATATATATATATATATATATATATATAAAATGTTAACTGAACCTTCACTTATGGCTGTAGTCCTTCAATACGAGACAAACTGAACCATAATTTCAAATTGCTCATTTCCGCAACATTTAGAATTGACACAGATGCTCAATTACTATCTGTAAACAATACTGTGACAATCACTGTATATATACTAGCATATTGGGTGATTGCAGGATTTTCATTTTCCCTTAATTAAATCTTACTGATTAAATTACACTTGTTACAATGATTTATATTTTATTCACATTCCAGAACATGCTATCATACAAAGAATATCAGTTTCAATGCTATCGGGATGGTACCACGTCATAGTATTCAATACTGACGATTACCAGGGCGCAGCACTATCCCGGAATCTGGAAATTTACTAAACCGCAGAAGTCTTGACGATTCACAATTACCCATCAGACCATGTAAGGAAATAAAGTTATGATTAAGAAATCCTTTCCCCAATTACGGTACTGTTGTTTATGCATTTAAACATTAAACCAAAATCTATACACAGTAGACCCAGCAGAAAGCTACCACTATTATAACTTAACCTATATTCGAATAGATGGATTTGATATTCTTACATTTGCTAAATTCAAGACAAAACAGATGTAAATACAAAACATTAAACCGTAATCAGCGAAGATAAAAACAAGACATACTTTTTCCCCAAAGCACATACCTGTTCACCTAAATCATCAAGAGTGTCAATCTGAGTATCAGCACCAACAGCATCTTCATTAGCCACACTTTTGGCCTCTGGTACGGAATCCTTCTCTGGAGCTTCTTGATTAGAATCACCGTATAACCATTGGTCTTCGTTACCCGAATCGTCCGCCATTTATTATAGCAAAAACATGCACACGGCCGATCACCGGTGTAAAGACATACGTCCAAAGCCACTACTATACAAAATTACAAAGCAATCCAAAACAACGCTGAATTGCAGATAACTCAACATCCAATCCCAATGAAAGCAGAGACAACAAATACTCGCAAACATACTTTGCAAATTACCGTATTACACTAATTTGCTACACTCTTGGAATCAATTATAGCAACCTTTAAAACGCTGAATAAGTAGCTCAAGGTATTGTAGTAAATCAGGAAATAGTAATTGCTAGGAAATAATATTAATGTAAATTGATCGATATTCCGAATAGTTATTATATCCATAAGTTCTCTGGAATTCAATAAAATGCTTTCAATTGCTACCTGCAGTGATTCATCTCTCTACTGCAATATAACTATAAAACAGTTTTGTTTTTCATATTAATTTAAAACGTTAAATTATACTACGTTTTAGTACAGTGAGGAGAAGTGAAGGTTTATATTTAAGAAAGTGGCTTTATATTGTAATTTTTTGTTTGTTTACGTTATGTTCAATAGGACCGAACGTGGTGGTGTGCGGTGGCGTTCTATCCTCGCATTCCGGTTTGAATCCTTGTCCCACAATCCATATTTTGTTTTTACATGGTTTCCTGAAATTATTCCAAATAAATATAAGGATTCCTCCAAAGAACATTGCTGAATTCATACTCGGTCCTTGCTTTCATTATTTCTCAGCTGTAATGACCTGAGATTTGGTGGGATCTGGTGGGAACCTCCTCCCCCTCGCGTGAGTCCAACCTCATAATGTTTTTATGCGCAAATTTCGTTTAGTTGTTTTAAATGCATATCATTAATGGTTTTTTTCAGTAGGCTGCATAATGTACTTGTTTTGTGGATGGCTGTCATGAACGTTCTGTTATACTATTAAATGCGTTTCCTTTCTAATTTGCGTAATAATTGCGACGTAATACTTCTTTCTTCCACTCTTGATTGCTAATTGACACCTATACGTGGGCCGTGTAGGATCGTAGGCAGGCCCACCGCTACCTGTTTCAGCGCCCGCGTGCAATACCGATTATGCCACCCCCTGTCTAACTTCAGGCCCAGTGGTGGATCTAGGAAATGTCCGAACCGGGTCAAAAAAAGTGTGATTGCCGCCCCTTCGAACATTATTTGCCGCCCCCATTGTTGCCATCCCGAGTGTCGCCGGCCGCCCGAAACAGTTGTTGAGCTTTTGGGGGAAAAAAAGTTCGCCCGCTGCATAATACGCTGCAAATTTCGTCACGGCGACAATGGAGAGGCAACTATCGCGGGGCGGCGACTGTCAATCACTCGGTTTTCCGCCCCCCTCGACGTGCCGCCAGCGAGTGGTGCACGCCTTGCGCGCCCACTTACGGCGGCCCTGATCGTAGGAATAATGCGAGTTTTGGTATAATAATGACATATTTAATTTGCTAAAAGTCTTGTTCATTGCAACAGAGAAACGACAGTAGTTACAAGTGAGATACAGCTGTGAAATTTATGCGTTGTAATGCGAGCAAGCCTGACTGACAAAAGTCCACGTCATACAAGTATGACGAGAATTTGGCGGGTACTAGATAAAATCGATCAGTAGGAGACCCAAGCCTGGAAATGCTTGCCGTTTCCATAAATAAAAATGAAGTAGGAAGACCTCTTATCCGTTGTATGCGAACTCTGTAGATAGATCGAAGTAAATGCGATGAAATAACGGGTGGCATTTTCCGCTCAGTTAACCACCATGTTTCTGGCACCTACACCGCGAAAAGAAACATTTTGTGAAACTAAATAAAGCCTTAATAAAATATATCCACTAGAGCAGTATAGTTTTAAATGTTGGTTAAATTAATATTTTGTAACTGAAGTTCACATTGTTGCGAGTTAATACAGACATTTCTATTTGGTTAGGTTGAACAAACATTTCTCTAGTGTTTTGTACTTTCTTATTAACTGCTGTTGACAATCATTTGTAATCATGCGTGGAAGTGTGGTTAATGCGATAGAATAGTGAATGAGAGAGTATTTTGCGATGTATGTGAGAAGTTATTTCATTTGGATGACTGTAGTGACCATGGAGCAAAGAAAAGAGAGGAGACCACGTAAGGGGCCTTCTCCATACAACGAAGTGACACCGAGAGGAGAGCGGTGGGCTAGGGAAGTCGCCATATTGGTTCGATCAAGAAACACACTGAATATATGTGGAACGGAAGAATTTCTTCGTTTTTAACCTTCGCATTACTAATAATGAAGTCTTATGGGGTAACATTTACAAATACCCTAATTGATATAACCTATAAACATTAGAATTTAAGGAAAACAAGCTGCTAAATAATTTTTGATAGGAATTTTGTATGCCGAAACAGAACTTTTTTTCTCCCTACAATCGCAAAAAAATACAAAAAGACCTAAGCGTAATACTGCTATTTCAAATAGATTACATAACTGTTCAAATAGATTATATTACCACATTCCATTTCAGTATTTTTAATCCTTTCAAAATCTTTGATGAGAAAGATTACAAAATAAAGAAAAATAGGTCTAAACTTATTTACAAGCAGAAGCAAGTCCTATATGAAATTTTTAAAATAGCCTAAATGAATGGTTAGGACTTTAAAACAAGTGAAACCTTCAAAAGAATTCACGGCTTACTCAGAAGATATTGCACTGGTATTCGATAGACCTATTTAAATTTGTCAGCAGCATCAGTACAAGAGGAGTCTATCATTACCGTGGGTCCACAATCTGATGATGAGTTCTTTATATATATATATATATATATATATATATATATATCGCTTAGTTCTCGAGATATACTTTCTCAAAAGTGAGGTGGTTAGGTCGAAATGCGGCCTGGACAAAAAGAATAGAGAACTAAGCGAGATATCAAAAAAATTATGTTCTTTACTTTCATTTAGTTTCGTCAAGTTACATAAGTATTCACCATCAGATTATGGCGCCATGGTAATGATAGATCTGGCCAGTGTAATTATCTTGCTACCATATATCAAAAGTCGCAAGCTTGTGTCACTAACAAGGTGCTCAATAAGTTATTAATAACAAATAATTTGTTCCTTACATTATAAAAAGAATATTCTGCAACAGGCTGCATTTCAACCTAATAACAATTTGACTTAATGTTGCAGTAAAAAAGTCAAACGACGCAAATACAACTAAACACTATTGGGAATTACATTACGATCCTTAGATCGCATATTACAAATGATCACAATTAATTTCATCAAACACTTTTAATATAAATTAGGTACAACTGGACTAAAGCACGTAGAATAATGTATTCGCTTCATTGAGATGTAAACTTGATCCACACGTGAAAAATAGTAAGATAAAATGGTTCTCTGCATGAACAAATATTTGATAACACCGTCGTCTTATTGAGAGCTGTGAATAAACCTTTTTAACAGGTACTGTAAATCTGATGACATCTATAATGTCTTTCAGATACCACATTACAAACACTTCAAGAAAAATAATTATTTCCTTTGGAATGTTATTCCAGGTTGTTTTTTACTTGTTCTGTTTGTGCAACCATAGGCAACACGATTTGGCATAATAAAATACCTTGAAATATCCGAACATGAAATGTTCACAGCAGGAAGGTAATGAAGACCAATGTTTCGAACTGACGAAGGTGGCGGTTGCGCATGCGCAGTCGGCTCCGGAGTTTACATGCTTCTTCACGGCTTACGCCATGGAGGAAGGAAATATATAGAGGAGAAATGACGTTAAATCTGCGACGCCGCCTCTAAACTCTCGGCTGATACTGCGCATGCGCGGTGGCGGCAGCGGCCATATTGCGAATACATACAATTGCAAAGTTCACATTGTTTGATGCTGTGCTTAATTCATTTTCTAATGTGTCTAAGTATTTTATAATGCCATCTAGGAATCTTGATGAAGCAAACGATGTTATTGCCCCAAATACACTTTGCGATTCAAATACGCGTGTGTGGATGTGTCTACATAGTATGATTCTGTAGCGGAGATTATGGTTAGGTCTAAATGCAGTCTGTACAAGAATGGTTTTATGTTGCATATATAAGGGACAAAGAATTTATCTATTATTGTTAGTAATTTCATGTTAGTGACAAACGTGTATCGCGATGTAAACTACTTCCAGCAATTCCCAATTAAGCTTACGATGTATGGTAACAAGATAACTATTTTTATTCTGGTCTAGGTCGCATTTCAACCTAACCACAAGTGGTAGTAATAAATCTGAAATATCCATTCTGTATATCGACCATGAAATTCATTGTGGCTTTGGCAGAATTAATTTTTGGCCCAGGCCGCATATCAACCCAATCTCCTCAATTTGGAGACAGTATATCCCGAAAACTAAGCAAGATATCGAAAAATTTTATTCTTTATTTTCGATTTGCATCGTCGTGTTACATAAGAATCCATGATCAAATTTGACTTTTGCGAAATTTTTCTTCTGCATTTCAACTCAAGACACCTCACTTTTGATACAGTATATCTCGAGAACTAGGCGAGATATCCGAAATTTTTATTTTTTTTGTTTGTCTCGACTTTTTAACTCCTCCTCCGCCCGGCGTCACTTCAATGCTTGGTGAAGGTCTCTTGCGTCGTCTCCATATATTTCTTTCCGCCATGATTTAAGCGACACCTTGTCTCCTCTCTTTTCCTACCTCCATGGTAGTGACATGGCAAATGGGGACATTGAGAAAGCTCTTCAATGATTGTCCAAAGATTTTAATAATGATAGGAATATATTATATTTATTTTCTTATCAATCTTGTTTCATGAATCCCTGCTGATAAAGAATCTGTGGAATGTGAAACATGTCCTGGTTGAATAATAATCACAGAGATTAAAATTATATACAACAAACAAAACAAAAATTTTAAAAAATTATATTCGGTACAATAATAGCCAACCAGTTGCTTAAATTTTTGATTTATTAATCTTTACTGCAGTTTCGACAAACATAAGCTTGTCTTCTTCAGAAGTACATTTAGGGGTTCATAGACGGATGTATAATACACCTTCTGTCATTTTAGTGCAAACCTGCACTATGTCAAGAATTTCAAACAGGATTACTACTTGCGTCATTGCATCCACTGTCTGCATAGGGCGGGAGATTTCCACCAAGTTGGCAATTCGACGCTCTTGATGCCTCGATGACAGGCTAAATGCTTTCGCCATTAAAGCATATAAAAATAATTACATTGTTGTTATTTTTATCATTTAATAAATAAACAATTGCATTACAAAATAGATAAATGCACCAAAAAATGTCTCTGCATTGTATATAGGCGTACCTTGATTATATCAACTATATTTACATAAACTATTGGCAATAATTTTGTAGATATTTTAAAAATAAGTTCATTGATAGAGTGGAGGGAGTTGTAACTTAAAAACTCTTTTCAATTTTTTCCTAAATATAATCTTATCACCTGCTAGATATTTAAGATGTATTGCTAGCTAATTGAAGATACATACCCCTGAAAATCGGCCCATTTTTTGAACAAATCATAATGACTTTTATTCCTTGCGAAAATCATTTTTACTTCTAGTGTCATATGTTTGTATTTTTCTATTTGTTTCAAATTATCATCATCATCATATATATATATATATATATATATATAAGTTGTTTTTTGTTTTTGTTTTTTTGCCAGAAGACACTGTCTCCCTTCATACCTAACCGAAAATCAGGTTATATTTTAAAGGTTAAGATATCTGCTTTGATAATATCATATTTTAAGAAAGTATTTTTTTAAAAAATCGACCCTGAAATGCTGTTTTTTTTATACCATTAGGCATTTATCCCCATTGACACCTAACTGAAATCATTAAATCAAGTATCATTTTAAAGATTAAGATTTCCACTTTGGTGACATCATATATTTAGCGAGAATTTTTTTGGAATTTGACCCCAAAAGTAAAGATATGTCTACAACGCGTTTTTGTGTTACGAGACATTTATCTCCCTTGATATCTAAGAGATATAGATAAATGAGGTGTCATTTTAAAGATTAAGGTCTCCGCAGTGATCAAATTATATTTTAAGAAAAGAATTTTTTGGAATTCGAACCTTAAAAGGCAAAAGTATTATTATTTCTACAATGTGTTTTTGTGTCACGTGCCATTTATCTCACTTAATATCTAACCGAAATTGATAAATGAGCAATTATAATAAAGATTAAGGTCTCTGCTTTGGTCACATTATATCTTAAAAACGAAATTTTTCGGAATTTGACCCTTAAGGTCCGGTCAAACAGAGCGCGGGCAGCGAGCGCGTGCGAGGCAGGGGATGCCCGCCGCGTTCTGACGATGTCAAACACAGTGCGGGCTGCCCGCAGCGACCCAGTGTGCATAACTAGCGTCGCGCCAAACGATCACAATATTTTTTGTGTGTATACATTAGGTATTTCTTCTTTTCTTGAATATACCTCAGATGTATAGTATATACAGTTCTAGTTCCGATGAGGAAGAAGAACTTCTTCTCTTGGCTTTAATAAGTTCAAGTGGGTCCGTGGAATTAATAAAAACAGAGAAGAATTCGGTGAATATCACCGTCTATGCATTGAATTGAATTCATTCGAAGATAGATTTTTCAACTACTTTCGGTTATCTCGACTTCAGTTTAGTGACATTCACGACCTCATAAAACCAAGAATCGAAAAGCTGACGACAAACTGGAGAAGACCAATCGGGACCAAGGAAGGTCTTGCAATTTGTTTGAGGTAAGTAATCAATTACCTATAATTCTGTAAGAAGTTCACTTTATTTAAAGACGTTTATCATAAGAAGATCGCAGAAAGCGTACAAACATTAGGTACAAAAGCTGTGAAATAAGTGAAGTACAAAAAAAGTTAATACACAAATATAGTACCATGTAATACCCAATGAATATTACATGTACTTTCTTATGGTGAAAATATTGCATTTGCATTGTCATACTCATCTCACGCCGACCTATATGTGGCTTGTGTGGTTTCAGAAGTGGGAACACCGTTGACGGTCATCAAATCTACATCAGTGACGGAATATAAAGTTTTATGTGCAGGTGCACAGTACGAGGAAGACTCACACTCTGATGACATTGCAGAACTGTTTGAAATGGATCGACTAGGGACTTGTGCATCTAGTTCCCGCATTTCTGCACGCCCAAACAAATTCCCTATTTCAATTTTTACCTCTGCTCTAGTTCTGGGCGAAAACGTTCTAAATGTATCAGCATAGCTCAAAAAAAGCAAATCTATGCCATCAAATTTTTTCGTAGATATGCTACATTTTTTTTTTTTTTTTTTTTTTTTGTAACTGCTTTACGTCTCTTTTTAACATCGAGGTCTTTAGAGACGGGAAAGGATGGGGGGCAAGGATGGGGGCAAGGAATGGGAAGGAATTTGGCCATGGCCTTTTGAAGGAAGCATCCCGGCATTTGCCTGGAGTGATTTGGGGAAACCATGGAAAACTCAAATCTGGATGCCCGGACGGGGATTCGAACCGCCGTCCTCCCGAATGCGAGGCGAGAACGCTAACCGTTACACCGCCCCGCTCGGTGTGTGTGTAGACGGAAGTTGAAACTACAGTAAAAGTAAAAGCAGCATGTTGCTTGCACAATTACCTTCGATCCAATAATGCTAAAAATATCACAATTGATGAAATATCAGATAGTCCAGACTTGTCCAGAACGGCGTTCTCAAATATAACGCCGACAAACCAGAGATCGAATTCATCTGCTTTTGAAGTGAGAGATCAATTCGTCACTTACTTTAATTATTGTAATTAATATTGAAAAATATCATAAATGTACATATTTACTATTTTCCTGTCTTAAAAAATAAAATTGTATGTTATATGTCAAAATGTGCAAGTAAATAATAATTATTTCTAAGCAAATAAATCTGAAAATAAATAATGCTAATATAAATATTGTTTTTCAAATGATAAAAAAATAATAAAATGCATTGAAATAAATAATTAATAGTGCAAATGAAACTTACAAGTTATATCCAGTTTCCCCACAATCTCAAGCCAAGCTTCACTTTTATTCTTGTTATTTTTGTAGTCAGGGTGGCGTGAATCAAATAGATAATCTTTTTCGCGCATCAAATTAATTAGTTCCTCAATTTCGACGTTCGCCATCTTTTCATGATCGCGCGTATCTGTGCGCACGCACAACCTGATCGCTGCCCGCGCTGCCCGCGGCCGGATCGCGCGTTCTGCCCGCCTTCTGTTTGATAGAGCTGATGCAGTACAATGTAATACAGTGCCCGCTGCGTGCAGACTTCCCTGCACGCGCCCGCTGCCCGCGCTCTGTTTGACCGGGCCTTTAAAGGGCAAACGTAATAACTGTAAATGTCGTGCGTATGAGACAATTCAATTCAGAGCCAAGCCGCTAGATACCAGTAGCACATATCACAGAGATATTAATAAACTGCTTCACTGGTATCTACTTTTGTAATATACCTATAACACTAAACAATTATGAAACGGATGAGGCGGTTCTACTTTCATACTATTACAAACCCTCAGCCTTACTATTCATTGTATTCGCGAAATAATCCTACGGGTCTACTAGCATATTTTATTTTTATAAGATTTTTTTTTGTCACAATCCATTCATACCTAACCGAAATCTAAAAATAATGTATAATTTTAAGGATTAAGGTATCGGCTTTAGTTGCATCATACTTTCAGTAAGTAATTTTTCCGTATTCGATCCTTTAAGGGTAAAAATATCAGCTTTTGCACCACAAACCATTTATCTCCCTATATTCCTAACCGAAATCGATAAATGAGGTACTATTATAAAGATTAAGATCTCCGCTTTGGTGAAATCATATATTAAATAAGAAATTGTTCGAAATTCGACTCTTAATGGTTAAATCTATCAACATTTTTACAACACATTTTTCTGTCATGAGCTGTTTATCTCCCTTGATGTCTCACTGACGTACCTAGATAAATGTGATATCATTTTAAAGATTATGGTCTCCGTTTTGGTGAGATCATTTTTAACAAAGGATTTTTATTCTGAATTTGACCCTTAAAGGGCAAATGTATTATTATTTCCATAATGTGTTTTTTATCAGCTATTTATCACCCTTGATACCTAACCGAAATCAATAAATGAGGTATCATTTTAAAGATTAAGGTCTATACTTAGGCAAAAATTTAAATTAAGAACGAAATTTTCTGTAATTTGTCCCTTGAAGGACAGAAGTAATTACTGTGAAACAGTGAAAGTCGGGCTTTTGTGACAGTTCAGATCCAAGCCACTAGATAACAGTAACACCTTTCATAAACATATTAAAAAACTGTTTCACTGGCGTTGACTTTTGATACATACCTATTACCTACTTACTGCACTAAACAAATAAAAAATTGCTACAAAGGAGACAATTTTACTTTCATCCTATTAAAAACTACCAACCTTACAATTCATCATATTCGTGAAATATTTGCACATATCATTTAGTATATATCATTTCTGTTAGGTATTTTATTCTCACGAGCCATTACCTGTTTTCATACCTAACCGAAATCGATAACTGATTTATCATTTTATAGATTAATGAATCCGCTGTGATCACATCATATTTTAAAAGAGTAATTTTTTCAAATTTTGCCCTTAAATGGTATAGTGTCAATATTTATAAAATGCGTTTCTTTTTTTACCACAAACCATTATCTCCCAGTATTCATATCCGAGATGGACAAATGAAGTATTGCCTTCAAGATTAAGAACTCAGTTTTGGTGACATCATACATTAAGAAGGAAATTTTTCGGAATTCTACCCTTAAAGGGCAAAAGTATCAATATTTCTACAACGCGTATTTGTGTCACGAGCCATTTATCCCCTTTGTTTTCTAACCGATATAGATAAATGAGGTATCATTTGAAAGATTAAGTACTCCGTTGTGGTAACAACATATTTTAAGAAAGGAATTTTTAGGAATTTGGCCCTTAAAGGGCAGAAGTATAATTATTTCCATAATGTATATTTTTGTCTCGAGCTATTTATCTTCCTTGATGTCTAACCAAAATCAGAAATGAGGTATTATTTTAAGGATTAAGGTCTATGCTTAGGTCATATCATATCTTAAGAAAGCATTTTTCGAAATTAGACCCTTATAGGGAAAAAGTATCATTATTTCCATAACGTACTTTTTTATCACCAGCCATTTTTCTCACTTGATATCTGACCGAAATAGATAAATGAGGTATCATTTTAAAGATGAATGTCTCTTATTCTGTCAGATCATATCTTAAGACAGGAACTTTTCGGAATTTGACTCTTAAAGAACAAAAGTATCATTATTTCCATAACGTTTTTTTTATTAGCCATTTATCTCCTTGATAGCCAGGGGCGGATCTAGGATTTTGGTTCGAGAGGGGCTTGAGAGGACTTTGGTTTGGGGGGAGGGCCTTGGCTTGAGTGGATTTTGGTTGGGGGGCTTGCCTTTAGTGGATTTTGGGTTTGGGAGGGGCTTGAGTAGGTCAAAAAGTTAGTATTTATAGTCTAATCGGGCCTCAAATCAGCTGAAAAAAAAAAAAAAAGTCTCCAAAATTACTGTGTCGGAGATGTACCTACATACTTTTGGATCCGCCCCTGTTGATAGCTAACCGAAATCGATATATTTCGTATCATCTGAAAAATTGTGGTTTCAACTAAGGCGACATAATAAATTAAGAACAAAATTTTTCTGAATTTGTCCCTTGAAGGATAAAAGTAATAACTGTGGAAGTCGTGCGTATGACACAGTTAAGAGCTAAGCCGCTGGATAGTAGTAGCACATATCGCAGATATATTATTAAACAGTTTCATTGGCGTCGACTTTTGTGATATGTACCTATTAAACTTAACAACTAAACAATTGATATAAATAAAGCTGTTCTGTCATCCTATTATAATCTACCAAACTTACTTCGTCATACAGGTATTCGCGAAATTTTAACATCGGTCAACTAGTAGATTGTAATTTTGGACTACAATGGACACATACACACACAAAACACGAGTAAATATTTTTCCGAATATTCAAACGCATACCCTCTGATTCTTTTTAAATCACTGTGGCTTACTTGCATAAGAAATTTTATCCTCCTACGATGACGTTAACCCGTGCCGAGTAGACCCGAAAGTTTCCGAAAAATGCTTATTTTGGCAATCGCTTGATACGTGACTACATCATTAAAATTTTGTATAATTCGGGGTTAATGAAATCCAGACAACAACAAAATAATACTTAATTTTTTTTAGTAAGACAGAAGTATTAAAATTATGAGGGGTATTTTTTTTTTTTGTTCTCTTTTTTACGGTGAGGGGACAATTTTCGGTATTTTTGCAGGAAAACTGTTTCCGTACTTCATCGCCTGTAATTAAACCATGAAACTCCTATATTAATTTTACAGCTCTTTTAGATAAAAGAGCTTTCTTTTAGTCTGTACAAAAACCGAAGTTTCTTACAATGAAGAATCGCTTTCATGAAGAACTCTGCTTTCAATTTTCAGCCGGAAACAAATGTTTGCTCCTCGCGTTTTTTCCTAAAAGAAAATATAAGTCAGCAGTAATCAAGATGCTAAAGATACACAATAATGTACAATGTACAAACAAGACAGCTAATTTTACATAGCATAAAAACAGAGCCGGATATTTCTGTCATCAAAGGAGTGTGCCTTTCTACAAAGTCTGATGCACTCTTCCTTTCTAAATTACGTACTATTTTGCATTCCGTGCTCAATTTAAGTTGAAAACTTAGGAAACCTACTTGAGTAAATTAATGGCTCTTGCCAAATATCATGCTTGATGCACTGCACGAGGATGCCTTATTTTCAGTTGTTTTCTACTGTTTCTATCAACAAAATATAACTCATAGCTTAATCAGTTCTGTGTAGTCATCACTCATGAAGGATTGTTTTTAATTCAGTTAGATAGAAATGTAACCACTACTCAATTTGTGTGTCATTGAAATATTTTTCTGAGTACTTATATCATTCTGATGCCGACATGCAAAAAGTAACAACTTTCTTTCGAACATTTGCTCCAGAAGTGCCTAGGCACCATTGGGATGACCTATGTTAGATGCTATTGCCTGCTCGTTACCTGCACTTTATCACTTACTCAGAGCATTTGGAACAACTTGACCATAATCTTTATCACAAAAAGTTGTTCGCTAGTACGAAATATAATTATGAGCCAGATTGGCGGTCGTTCTTATTTGGAATTTCTTAGGCCCAGACCAGGCATCAACTTGCTATCCCACAGAATGGTCACGATTTGGGTCACGTCATTTTAAAATCGGTTATTATAACTTCTGCTCATTCCTTCGTTGTTTGTGTCCTCATTCTTTAAATGGAAGAGTTGTTTAAGGAAAAATCGTTAATACTAAGTCCAAGTGCCTCCACGATAACTTGAAGAATGTAAACTGAATTTCTTCTTACACTTAACTGGCATCTATCCAAGGCAGCTTTTAATTTATGAGTAATGATATTTTTTTCCTCTGCGCTTTGCGGCAGTTCCTGATTGTATTATTTCTGGTGGGTTTGTTAAATTCTCTTCCTAATGTTCTCCGGAACTAGAAGATATGAAGTGGCGCTCTTCAGATAGCAGGAACAAATCATAGGACGCTGAACAGCTTCACCACCCTCTGGACCAACTATATTTAAGTGTTTTCCTCTTCATTTATTTTCATTTGTTTTACCATTTCTTCTTTTTCAGCTAGTTTTACATTCACACACTCAAGCAACTTGGTCTCCCTGGCTCTCTCCGGTGTTACAAGAAGATTTTACCCTCCTTTGTTTACATCCCTTCGAGGGCGTAAGCGTGTACAATAACATAAACATTTTCCAATTTACCTTGCAAATCTTCTTCCCTTCGCTTATAAACATCAAATGATTTGCTTGGATTCTTTTAAACTATCTTCATAATATTCTTCTTTTTTACGGGGAACCCCCAAAGACCCGCTACTCCAAGCATGGTGGCCTTCCTGTTATTTACTGCTCGCCTCTGCACATGCATTAAGTTAGTAAATCTATAGGTGAACACAGGAATGGGATTGTGAAATATTCTATGGGTCCAGGCGTCCGCCCATTTAAATGAGTCCATCGGATAAGATAGACAGAAGAAGAGACAGGGCAGAGGGAAAAAAGTACCAAGGATTTACCCTTGGGGGAAAAAACCTCTGCGATAATTAGTTGAGGGAATAAGAGCTGTTGGCTAAGATTCTGCCAGTACTGAGACGCATTCTATGCTTCTAGGTTTGGACGTATGAGAGATTTGTTAGGATATGGTATCCTGCAACAACTTACAGCTGGTCCACACATCGTCGCTGCCGTGGAGATTGTCATCTGGTGCCTCCCGCCGTTGAGATGGTCCTACCGAGCGTGGTGGTGTAACGGCTAGCGTTCTGGCCTCGCATTCGGGAGGACGGCGGTTCGAATCTCCGTCTGGGCATCCAGATTTGGGTTTACCATGGTTTCCGAAATCACTTATCAATCACTCCAGGCATATGCCGGGATGCTTCCTTCAAAAGGCCATGGCCGAATTCCTACCCATTCCTTGCCCCCATCCTTTACGTCTCTAAAGACCTCGCTGTTAGAGAGACGTTAAGAAGAAGAAGAAAAAAAAAGAGAGATGGTCCTGGAACATTCCGATTCGTTATAATTAGTAATAGCTGTTCTCCAAACACACTCATGTACAGCGACATTAGGGCTTTCACTTATAGTAAATTTGTCTCCGCGGATATTAAAAAATAAAGCTGATAGAACTTCTGCAATTTGGTATTTTGCCTCTTTCTGGCACTTTGTAATTCTAAAACCTTCTATTAGAACAAAACAATACGTGATAACTATTCAAGAACTGTAATAACAGTAACAATTAAAGTGGGCGCGCGCCTCTACTCTCGCGTGAGTTATCTAAATATGAATACGTGCAAGTCGGCACTGGTTACAGTCATCCAAATGACGTAAATATTTATTTGGGAGTGTTTTAACGTAAAATGAAAAAAATGTGACCAACGCGTTACAAAATTTTGACTTTGAAAAATAAGGGACACGCTAATATATATACTCGGCTACCAATGTTAAAATCCCTAACTTCTCGAACAGCTCTCTCTAATCCCGCATATAATTCTTTTTACACGCGTTTTTGTCTGAATACTTTGTCTATTTGAATAGAATTGGACCAGAATATTATGGAATATAAGAATGAAATTAAGTAAAACAAAATAGTTTACTCATATGGTGTTCATCTAATGCTGAAATTGTACGAATTGAAAATGTGGCTGCAACCAATATTTTCATTAAGTCGGTGACATGCATCCTTCAATTTAAATTATTATGTTAAATAATAAACCTAGAAATTTCACACTCTCTACCTCTTGAATGGATTGACCTGCAAATTTTATGTCTATGTTTGGTGGTTATGTGTGTGATATACTGAATTTCATACATTGAGTTTTATAAAAATTTAAGGACAAGCCATTAGCATTATTAATAAGGTCAAAGACATAATTTGAAATACTTTCGCTGTAGAAATCAGGAGTATTTTTTATCCATATACTTATGTCATCTGAAAATTATGCAAATTTTAATTTTTTGGATGTAACACGGTGTAAATCATTTATATATATTAAAAACAATAGCGGCCGGAACTCAACATCTGATAAATCCCTAGATAGAAAACCTTGAGCCACATGAGGCAGCATTAAATTGATCCAGTTATACAATTTTCTTGCTATTCAGTATGTAGGAACTAAGCCATTTATTAGCAATGACATTTATACTATAATATTTTAATTTTTTGTATCACAATCAAATGCCTTACACAAGTCTCAGAAAATTCCTACAAGCATTAATTTATCATTTATTATTTATAAAATACTATCAATGAATATAAAAATACTTGTTCTGTTGAATGGCCCTTTTAAAACCAAATTGTGATTTAGTTAGAATGTTTCTATTTTTTAACTGTTGGTAACCTCTGTTGTGCAATGCTTTGTCAGAAATTTTGGAGAAGGCTGTTAGGTATGACAGAACTGACTAATCCATATTTTTTATGGAGTGGTTTAACTATGTCACGCTTAAGCCTTTTTGGGAAAGCATCCTCACGTAAAGATATATTAAACAAATAACTTAGCATATTACTTGATTCTGTAGAGCACAGTCTAATTAATCTGCTGGTAATCCCATTATAATCATATGTGTATTTGCTCTTAAGAGACATGCTAACTTTTCTTATTTCTTCTGGAGTAGGTAAACTTACAGACATAGTATGAAATTTTTTTGGGGAGCTTGTATTGACAAAATGCATACTGCGAGTCACTGTGCTACTGTAAGTCATTTTATCTGGAAAATATATCAGCAATTGTAAATTGGATTCTACTGAATTCTGACTGATATCTTTACTGACATATTATTTTTCCCTGTTTCATTATGTACATCGTCCCATATTGTCTCAATTTTATTGTCAGTCATAACTTTTATGTTTTTAGTACTTACTTTAGATTTTTTAATAAACTTTTCCAGTATTTTACAGTACTGTTGGCATTATGTTTTAATATTAGCATTGTAAGTACTCCTAGAGGAAATACATGAATTCTATTTAGAAATGCATGATGTTCTAATGCCCACAGTAATCCATGTTATTTTATCTTTCTTCATTTTATTTTCTAGAAGTACGATACTTTTTCATTTGGTAGAAACTTCCAAACTAATGTTACTAAAAATGTTGCAATTTTTATTAAGACGTTGTGAACCATAACTTGTTTCCAGATTGTGTTATCAAGGCTAGTTAATTCATTATTTATTTCTTGATGAACCTTAAAAGCATTCCTCTTGTGGCTAGTTCCCATTAAAGCATTAATAACTGGGAGTGATTGTCTGAAAGTCCATTAATAGATGGCTTGGTTATATAACTGAATTTTTAGGTATCAAGGGAAACATTATTTATTGCTGAGTAATTTCAATACTTTATTCTAGTGGGGAAATTAACTACCTATATGAGCTGACTAGTGAATCCAACATAACATTACAGGCTAAGTTATTCTAAAAAATCCGCAATAAAATCACCACACAAGACTGTGTTAGTTACTTTTCTGCTTAAAAATGTTATTAAGAGGTCGAGTTGGCTCAGAAAAAGAAGAAAGTTACCATAGGGTACTTTATCTGTAGATATTGTTATAAAAGGTTTATTATTGAAATATAGCTGTGTAGCACAAGCTTCAAATTGTTGGTCAAGACAATACTTGTTAACATTTATATCGTCAAAACAATAACCATTTGTAATGTAAGTGACTAAACCTACTTTCTTCAAGTTAGTTCTACATGTAGTGAGAAGCTAAATTAAAGCCTGTTAACAGAAAATGTAATTAGAATGACTTTTTATGTGAGATAACGGATCTGGTTTGGGTTCGGTATCTGTGAATGCTTGGGTAAACGGCGTTGTACTAGAAGTCAGAGAGTGTTCACAAATTATGGTTGAATTTGTTCTGTAATTTTCAGCGTCTTAAGCGCCCCACACACTTAAAGTTTATCTGAAGGCACTGAACTATCAGTTGTGGTAGTTGAACACACACATACAGTCTATATTAAGACCTTAGATTGCATGTATTGCGTAACTGTCAGTATGTGATTGTTGAGATCGGGGCCTGAACTGCCAGCAGTTCACAACTAACAATCTTTGAAGTCTACGATCTCAAGGCCAAAATGGACACACTCAAGCCATGGAGGAAGGAAATATATGGAGGAGAAGTGACGTTAAATTGGTGAAGCAGGCTCGCGCATGCGCAGTGGCGGCAGCGGCGATATTGCGCTTCCAAACAATTGCGATGTTCCCAGTATATCCCGAAAACTAAGCAAGATATCGAAAAATTTTATTCTTTATTTTCGATTTGTCTCGTCGTGTTACATAAGAATCGATCATTAAATTTGACTTTTGCGAAATTTTTCTTCTCCATTTCAACCTGACTTTTGATACAGTATATCTCTAGAACTAGGTGAGATATCGAAAATTTTTATTCTTTATTTTTCATTTGCCTCGTCTTTTTAAATAAGAATCCATCATCAAATTTGACTTTGACCAAATTTTTCTTCTGAATTTCAACCAAAACCATTTCAGATTTGGGACGGAATATCTCGAAAACTAAGCGGGATATCAAAAAAATTTATTCTTCATTTTTTATTTGTCATATCGAGTTACATAATAATCCATCACCAGATTGCGGCGTCACCTTTATCCTAGAGTCCCCTTGAGGTTTTTGTACATATTCCCCGTGTCTGTATGGAAGTGGCCATGCCCCCTCCCCTCCGGCCATGCCCCCCCACTCCTCCTCACCCTGCTTCACTTCAATGCGTGGTGAAGGTCTCTTGCGTCGTCTCCATATATTTCCTTCCTCCATGACTCAAGGAGTCCGACTGCAGTTACCGTGCCTGACAGATACGTTTTTCCTTGCCTGACGACAGGCCACAGATTTTTCGCGCTGTTTGATCTGTTTTCGACTGTCAAGAAAATCAACAGCAAACCACAATTCATTTCCTAATCGGCAATTTCCATGTTTGTGGATGGTAAAAGATGAGTCGTTTGCAAATAAACGACTTAAGTAGTTCCCTTAACTGATTCTTAGAGCGTCGTCATCTACTGCAAGCCATATTTCGGCAAAATTTATGCTTGCCGTAAAAAGTTTTGTTCACATGTATTATCTCTGATCTTATTATCTTTGGACCAAAGTAGTATTTGTTGTGTATCTTTTGTTGTTTTACTATTTAGAGTGATGTTTTGATGTTTTTGATGAAGAATGAGTGAATTCACAGAAGAAGAATTAGCTATCCCTCCAATAAAATATGAATGTGAGTTTTGAAAAGAAGTACTGTATTGTTATTGTAAATGCAACAATTCTTAGTAATAGTGCCAATTGTGGCCTGTCTGTAATTTATGACAACTTCACAATTAATGTGTCAACAAATTGTAGAGCGCAATTCGTTTTTTTTAGCAAACGATGGGTTTAATGAGTGAAGATTTAAATGGTTTTCGATACACCCCTTTCCACTCTTTTTAGGGGTTTGTTGTGATAATTTGGTTTAATTCGACTTGGCGATTCCGGCTGCCTGGCGACTGTGAACGTGACGTCATGGTGACGTTCAGGTACAGTCAACCGCGTATAAAAATATGTCACTAACGGGACTGCACGGGAAGCAGGGGTTTTGGGCGGGGACAAATTGCAGGAAAATATTGCGAGGGAGGGAGGGAACAATTATATTCTCAAATGCAAAATGTGGTATCGCTTTCTCGAAATGTTGGTATCGCTTTCTGGAATATATCCCGCAGGAAAATATTGGAAAATCTTGCGAGGGAGGGAGGGAAAAATTATCTACTAAAATGCGAAATGTGGTATAGCTTTCTCGAATATATACCATTCGCGTAAAATATCACTAACGGGACTGCACGGGAAGTATGGGTTTTTGGGCGGGGACAAATATTGGAAAATATTGCGAGGGAGCGAATTGTGGTATCGCTTTTTCGAATATATCCCATCCGCGTAATTCTGTTTCACGATACTGATCCGAAATTTCTCCCCGCGTAATTCTGTTATATGATATCAACACCGTGAAAGTAGGGTTTTTTTTTCTGCGGGGACAAATTTTAGCAAAATATTGCTAGGAATGCGAAATGTGGTATCGCTTTCTCGAATATAACTTATCAGTGAACAAGACATGATGGGATTTAAAGGAAGTTACTAAATTAATTACGAAAATTCAAAAAAAAAAAATTACGAAAAGAAACGAATGGCATACACTGTTAAGAAATGGCAAACAAAATATCAATAACGTTCAACCGTTAAGAAATTGAAGGGAGGCATATTTCCTGAAAGCCATACGTATGCTGTGGTATCGCAAATTCGATTTACGCGGGGGTTTAATTCTATATTGCGATACCGCTTCAATACTTCTCGCCATGAACATTGACGATACTGGGATCATATGAACGTTGCTTAAAACTTTGCTTCCTTCGCATTTGTAATCACTTTGAAATGCACCCTGGACCAGGAGATAGTCATGGTTAACTTCCAACTTAACGTGATAACACTACGTACCCCGTGCAACTATAATTTCTGCCGCTGGGGACACAACTGTTTTGCAGCATTAACTATAAATCCCGGATAGGTATTTGCAGGAATTTTTTGTGGAGTTCGTATTAGCCCTATTAACTAACACAGTTACACGGGGGAATTCACGCATCGGTATCGTGAAATAGAATTACGCGGATGGGATATATTCGAGAAAGCGATACCACATTTCGCATTTGAGTAGATAATTTTTCCCTCCCTCTCTCGCAAGATTTTCCAATATTTTCCAGCGGGATATATTCGAGAAAGCGATACCACATTTCGAGCAAGCGATACCACATTTCGCATTTGAGAATATAATTGTTCCTTCCCTCCCTCGCAATATTTGTCCCCACCCAAAAACCCCTGCTTCCCGTGCAGTCCGGTTAGTGATATTTTACGCGGATGGGATATATTCGAGAAAGCGATACTACATTGAATTCACGCATCGGTATCGTGAAATAGAATTCAGCGGATGGGATATATTCGAGAAAGCGATACCACATTTCGCATTTGAGTAGATAATTTTTCACTCCCTCCCTCGCAAGATTTTCCAATACTTTCCTGCGGGATATATTCGAAAAAGCGATACCACATTTCGCATTTGAGAAGATAATTGTTCCCTCCCTCCCTCGCAATATTTTCCTGCAATTTGTCCCCGCCCAAAAACCCCTGCTTCCCGTGCAGTCCGGTTAGTGATATTTTACGCGGATGGGATATATTCGAGAAAGCGATACCGCATTTAAGAAGATTATTTTATCCTCCCTCCCTCACAAGATTTTTCAATACTTTCCTGCGGGATTTGTTCGAGAAAGCGATACCACATTGAATTCACGCATCGGTATCGTTAAATAGAATTACGCGGATGGGATATATTCGAGAAAGCGATACCACATTTCGCATATGAGAAGTTTATTTTTTCCTCCCTCCCTCGCAATATTTTACGCGGGTGGGATATATTTGATAAAGCGGGAAATCACGGATCGGTATCTTGAAATAGAATTACGCGGATGGGATATATTCGAGAAAGCGATACCACATTTTGCATTTGAAAAGATAATTTTTCCCTCCCTCCCGCGCAATATTTTCCTGCAATTTGTCCCCGCCCAAAAAACCCCTACTTCCCGTGCAGTCCCGTTAGTGACATATTTTTATACGCGGTTGACTGTACGAGATCGTCACGTGTCCATGACGTCACGTTCACAGTTTCCAGGCGGCCGGAATCGCCAAGTCGAATTAAACCGATAATTTTTAGGATTGATCATTTTAGTTGCAGCCGACATAAACATCGATTGGCATTTGATATTTGAGTTTAGCAAAATTCCAAATAGGACGAATGGATATTTCCTTTCTTTTTTTACTGTTATTCATGAGATGAGTATCTAATTAAATAATTTTTATAACACGCAAAGAAGAGTCATAAGATAAACTAAAGGATGATTAGGATAATAAGGTGGGGACTGAATTGCTTGTTGAAGTCTTGAAATGTAAATGTTTTGGCATTATATTTGATAACAAGCTTAACTGGCAGGACACATTGGTCAGGAAGCAGGAAAAATGTTTCAAAATTCTGCACTTGTTGGAGAGAGTGATGAGGGGATGTAGGAGAGAAGTACAGGAACTAGGTTACAAAACTTTAGTCAGACCATTGGATGATTGTGGTAGTGTAGTATGGGATCCTCATTTTGCGTATCAAATACAGGAGTTGGAGAGGGTGTAAAAAAGAGCTGCTAGATTTGTGGGATTACCGGAGATCGTGATTCCATCAGGAGTTGTCATCATAACACTGCAGTGGTCAAATGCAACACTTCACTAGAAATTCTTTCTGAAGTACATTTAACAGTTTCATGGGTTTAATTCTAGATGGGGATACCGCTGCCTCGCGACTGTTAACGTGACTTCACGTACAGTCATCTGCGTAAAATACGTGTTATTACTTGTCGAAGTTAACAGCAGATAATTTATTATTGAAATGCGAGCTTCACCTGAAACATTGAACATCCGGTTGTTTTATCGGACATCTGCGGCTGCTTACCAGCGGCCGCCTGCCTCTGATCTACCTTCGGGATATCAGTTTATGTTGATATTGTATAGCTTTAAATTATTGTGACCGAGCGTAGTGAGGGCACAATACAATAATAAATGATGACTGTACGTGAACGTGACGTCACGTTAACAGTCGCGAGGCAGCGGTATCCCCATCTAGAATTAAACCGTTTCATGCTGGTCCAGGCTGTATTGCAACCTAATTCCTGCTTGAAAATAATGGTCCATGCTGTATTACAAAGGAATTAGTGCTTTGAAAATAATACATCTTGTGACTGACAACATCCGTATTCCAACGATATTACTGAATGTTGTTGTAGCGGAATCACGATCTCCAGTAGACCCTGATTTGTTTCTGGAAATTACAGCAGAATGCAATTGGTAACAGATATGATAAAAGAGCTGGAATGGGATTCATTGCAAGACAGGAGGAGGGTGAAGAGGGTCATGGGAGTGTACAACTCATATATTGGTGATGAGGCATGGAAAGATATTGCTGTAAGAATTAAAAGTAATGCATGGAAGGGAAAAGATGACCATAACCACAAGCTGGCACTCTATTTCAGGCACAAGGGTGTAGGAAGAGTCTCTTTTTTTGGGTAAGGATGTCGGGGATTGGAATAAGTTACCAAGAGAAATGATGAATAATTTACCAGAAACGTTAAAAGAATTTAAAGCTAAAATTTACAGAGGGCAAATGTAGGTGGGTGTGTAGGGAAACTGCTACCGGAGCGTGCGCTCCATCGTAATTTAATTAAATATTATTATTTGTAAGGTTCTGCTTCCCAGTAATGATTTTGTACGTTATTGAGTTTCTTCAGAAACTTGAATACATTGTATATCATTTAATCATTTTCAGTGTAAACACAGTTATTATTCCTTTTAAAACTATGGAATCATCACAAATACTCGACGAAACAAATCGAAAATAAAGAATAAATTTTTTTGATATTTCGCTTGGTTTTCGAGATATAGCATGTCAAAAATCAGTCATAGGTCTTATAGTTCCTTCTGCTTTTGGTGTTTTTTCTGCTGGTCCAGGCCGTATTTCAACCTAGCAACAACCATTAAGAAGAAAATAAAAACACCTATAGTGCATTTCCACCGTGTAGATATGATGGTTTTGAGAAGAAAACAATTTTCTGGTCCAGGCCGGATCTCGCCCTAACCTCCTCACTTTTGAGTTACGATATCTCGAGAACTAAGCGAGATATCAAAAAACTTTATTCTTTATTTCCCATTTGTATCATCGAGTTACATACAAATTCATCATCAAATTTGGCTATACCGAAAGTTGTCTTTTGGTCCAGGCTGTATTTCAGCCTTATTACGTCAATTTTGAGATATGATATCTCGAAAACTAAGCGAGATATAAAAAACATTTATTCTTTACTTTGAATTTGTCTCGTCGAGTTCTATAAGAATCAATCATCAGATTTTGGCGCCACAGTAATGATAGAATCCCCCAAATACTGAATCTGAAAGTAATTTAAAATTATATATGGACATGTAGTTCAATTGGAAAAATTATTCTTTTATTCTGAGAGACAACACAAATAATAATAATTAGGAAATGTGCATTACAAAAAAAAAAAAAAAAAAACCTAAAGAAATTTCCTGCTATTGAGATGCAGAAATTTATTCTATACCATTTACATCTTTAAGTCATGATATGGATTTCTGTAAAACACCGCAGATTTTTCTTCTTGCCGAACATAGTGTGCAAGAAGGTCACACTTTTGAATTTGAAAAAACAACCATTTTAGCCCGGGTCAAAGATTTTTGGGCCAGCGTTATTACAGAGGCTGTAGAAATAAGATTAACTGATTTATTAGTCAACAGGGACACTGGTTATCAACTCAGTGCGGCCTGGAACCCGGCGATTAAAATGCTGAAACAGTTTCGCGTCGGTAACGAGCAGAAGAGCGGATGACGTAATCTCATTGTGTTGGTTTTTGTTTTCCACCATTTCCGTAGCAGCGGCTAAATAAACAAACAGTTATACACTGACATTTGGTTGAGAATGGAGGCAGAGATGGACGCCTTCGAAACGTCCCACAAATATGATATATTAACACGGCTGGAAGCCCGAGAAAAATATATTAAAATCCATCAATTTGTTTTTATATAATTTACTGACAGGCAGAAATTCCAAATTTTACAGTTATGTCAGCTAGCATGTATAATGCATGTTACAATTGCTCTTTTTGAAATAAGTTTCGTATACAGACACTAGTGTTCTACAATTTTATTATAGACTAGCTGGTACCCACGACTTCATTCGTGTTTGTAAAGAATTTGGATTGACAGCTACCGACATCTAACCACCATAGTGCACGATGGGAGACTCGATGCTATTACCACACACAAACGCCAGTGATCTGTGCTATGTAGTTCAGGCAGCAAAGTAAACTATACGGACACACATGTCTTTGGTCGAAATACGAAAATATCCTTGATCGACAACTTTCAACCTACATATCTCCCACACTCCCACAGTTACCGAATTTCGGCCAACGTTGTGATCGACGGGTGACTCTGTGCTAGTACCACACACAAACACCAGTGATCTGGGCTAGATAGTTTTGGCTGAAAAGTGATACTTCATGACACATACGTCTTTGGTAGAAATATGAAAGTGGCGCAGGTCAACGACTTTCAACCACCATAGCTCCCACACCCCCATAGCTACCGACATCTAACCACCATAGCTCACGATAGGAGACCACTACCACACAAATACCAATGGTGTATGCTATGTAGTTGTGGCAGCAAAGTGACATATATGGAGAGACATGCCTTTGGTTGAAATATGAAAATATCCTTGACCTGCCTCTTTCAACCATCATATCTCCTACACTCCCACAGTTACCGAAATTCGGCCACCGTTGTGATCGACAAGTGACTCTGAGATATTACCACACACAAATGCCAGTGCTCTGCGCTAGATATTTTTTGGCTGGAAAGTGATACACCATACGTCTTTGGTAGAAATGTGAAAGTGGCAAAGGTCGACCACTTTCAACCACCATATCTCCCACACCTCCATAGCTACTGACATCTAACCATCATAGTGCACGATGGGAGATTCGATGTTATTACTACATGCAAACATCAATGGTCTATCCTATGTAGTTGTGGCAGGAAAGAGAAGTATAAGGATACACAAGTCTTTGGTCAAAATATGAAAATGCCTTGCATCAACCACTTTTAGCCATCATATCTCCCACATCTCTACAGCCATCTGCATTCAGCCAACGTTGTGCACAATAGGAAACTCTATGCTACTTCCACATACAAACACCAGTGATCTGTGCTCGGTAGTGGTGGTCGCTGAAAAGTGAGATATAGGGAAACACACATCAATATATATATATAAGATTGTAGACACTAAGGTACTCCATGCCTTTTTAAATAATTAAAATTTGTTCAACAGAAAAAATGCTTTTCTTCTTAATTATAATATGCAGCTTTTGATTGATACCATTAAATTTGTTTTGCATTTGTTTCTTTCTTCAGATCTGGATCACACTGCAGATGTTCAGTAAGTTTTGATCTAGTTTATTTTATGTTTAATAGATTTAGCATTCTTTTCTGTAAAGACGCTGTTTTAGAATATCTGAGCTAGATCATTTGGTTGCTGCAAATTCAGCTTTCCACAACTGAAATAACTAGCACTATTCATCTGTGTTTATGTTCCTAAGTTTAAATTTGTTAGCAGTAAGATGTGATTTCCAGATGTCCTAATATAGGCATTCTGATTCATCTCCATCTACAGTAACAAATTTGTACACATTCTCATGCTCCAAAAAACTTTTCGCCTTTTTTCCCCCTAACATTAATGTAATTTCTGTCAAAGTCGGTTTCTCTAGACTTGATTTTGTAGGTTTCCTCAGCCGCTGCCATGTAAACATTCTTCTACCATTTTTTTTTCTGGAGCATCTTCTTTTTCTTCTCTTTGTTGCAACCCGTTATGGCATTTTCTTTGGACATCTATCAACATTCATGTTATGTGGATACCTATACCATCTTAGATGCTCTGCTTCCATACCTGTTTTGACATTACCCAAACTTATTTGTTCTTGTTTTACATCATTCTTTTGTCCAGCTATTAAGTACATGTCCAGTATTCTGTTAGCATCCTACAGATCCTACAACTTAAATATGCCAAGAAGCAATCTCATTGACCTTCAACCCTCTTACAAAGACACTCTCCCAACTCATTGTTCTTCCTTACTCCTCAGAACCCCCGTACCCCCACTCTGTACCTTCTTCCCAAGATCCTCAAAAATGGAAAGCCAGGGCAACCTCCACTTGTGGCATACGGGTTGCCTACTGAACAGATTTCAGCTATTGTGGATCAGAACCTCCAGCCTTTTGTACAGAACCTCCCTTCATTCATATAAGATAACCCACACTTTATCAAAAGACTTTCCACAGTCCTCATTCCTCTACCACCAGACTCCTTCTTTGTCTCCGTAGATGTATCTTCCATTAACACCAGCATCACTCAGGGTCAGTGCCTCAGTGCCATGGAACACTTCCTCATAATGCGACCTCCCAACAGCCTCCCCAAAACATTCTTCCTTATTCCTTGGCAAATCTCATTCTGTCTAACTACTACTTTTCCTACAACTCTCAAATTTACCACCAGATACGTGGCACTGCCATGGGCACCCACATGGCACCATCCTATGCAAACCTTTTCACGGGCCGTCTGGAAGGACAGTTCCTAAACAATGTTTCCATTAGACCTCTTGTGTGGTTCAGATATATAGATGATAATATTTTTATTTTCTGTTCCCACAAAGGGAATCATCTAATAGACTTCCTCAACTCCCTAAACAACCGCTCCATCAACTATATGTGGCCATACTCCCACAGCCATGTTACCTTTCTTGATGTTGACATAATGGGTACCTACATACCTCTGTTCATATCAAACCGTCAAATCTACAGAAGTATCTTCACTTTAACAGTTGTCATCCCTCCCATGCCAAACGATCCGTTCCATACAGTCTGGTCATCTGTGGCAGACATATTTGCTCCGATGAAGAATCTCTTTCCTGATACACACAAAACCTGTCTGGAGCTCTCATATCCCGTAGCTACCTCCCGACTTAGTACACAAACAAATCTCTCATGCTACAACCCTTCCTGTGCACAGCCACTCCAAGGCTGTACCCTTTGAAACTAATCACATCCCCACTTTCATCACCCAGTTCTTCCCTAATCTTGAGTCAATTAACCCAATCCTTCATGGTGGCCATAAATTCCTATGTTCCTTCCCCAGGATGAACACCATTTTCCATAAAATCCTCTCAACTGCCCCATTAACATGTTTTAGCAGACCACCAAATCTAAAAAATCTCTTGGTTCACAAGTACTCAACCAGTAATTTCCCCAACTACCACAGGGATCATTCCCGTGGAACAGACCCTGCTGTAAAACATGCAGCATGCATCCAGCTACTACCACTTACTCCAATCCTACACAGGTGAAACATTCCCCACCATACGTCATGCTACTTGCATTACAACACTCTTCATATGAGCCCCTTAAAGCCCAAGTGGTGTAAGTCCAATTTTTGTTTTTTTGGAGTTGATGTTTTAGAAGTGTTCAGCAAGTTGCATTCTGTTTAAAGCACAAGTGATGTAAATTCTTGTTCCCTTAACAACCGTATAGTTAGCAGCACTAATTTATGCAGTCAGTGCAACCATCTGTTGGGTAAAAGCTCAAGTGGTGTATATTGGAGTTACACCACTGTGCCTGTGACTGCAGTTCAACCACTTGTTGCTCATATAGAATGTTGTAATCACGTAAACTAAAAAACATTTTAGTAACCTAACTGTAAAAGATTTAAGTTTGGTGTGTCATTATGAGCAGTGATGAGAGCAGTGTTACTGAGCCAAGCATTTTGGCAGATAATGAAGCAAGCGATGAATGTATTCCAGCAGATTCTAACTGCATCTTCACCAGGCAGAAAAAGCTCATGATGCCATGAACGAGGGCACTCAACAGTTCATTAATAAGAGCTCTTACTATACATTTTCCTATGAATTGGAAAAGTCTCTTCCTTTTCCAAAACTTTCATGCCAAGTGGCCTATTATAAATGCAATAATGTTTTAATTTGGGATGCCATGAGCTTTCCTCAAAATTAGGATTTATGTATTGTTGGAATGATATAAATGGATCACTAAGTTCCCAAGAAATTATTGCATGTTTGGTCAAGCACATTGAAAACGGCTTCAGCTGCGAAAAATGTTTTAATGTATAGTGATACCTGTGCCAAGCAAAATAGAAACTGGAATGTTGCCATGGTGATGATGAAACTGGTTCCGAGTGAAGATAATAACATTGACCAGAGGTTTATGAGAAGTGGCTATTCTTATTTGTCCAATGACTGTGATTTTGCCTCAATAGCAAACTACAGCAGTACTCAGCAGATATATTGTCCCAATGATTGGTACAGGTATATTGTAATTGCAAAATCTAGGAAGAAAATTCCTTTTTACATAACTGTGATGAACTTTGTCTGTTGGAAATCTTTTACAACATATCATCAAAAGAAAGGTTGTTACGGAAAAACATCATTTATCAATGCTACAAATGTAGTATCGAAAGGAAGAAACATTTTCAATTTTTTTCTAAGAAACTCTTTCCAAAGAAATGCTATTTTCAGAACTAAACTTCAAACCTGGACCTAAAAGAGGCAGACTTGTTAATCTTGCTAACGTATCTCAAGAATAACTGTACAGAAATCGAAGGCCTGTAACAAAAGAGAAGAAAAAGAATAAGCAAGACCTGTTACCATTCATTCCACCCATCTGTCATCCTTACTTTGAGAGTCTATTGACTTAAGATGCTGCTGCAGACATTGGGTCACTAGATGCAGAGTAGGAAATGTATAAACAGTAGAATAAAAACTAGATGTTGCAGTAAAATAATGTTTTTTCACCCCCTTCTTTAAGAGAATCTGTTCCCTGTTTATATCACAAGTGGTGTAACTCCAAACAAAGCCCCCCAAAATAGAAAGAAATTTTAAAAGTTTTGAAAACTGCCTGCATAAGATAGAATAACTCCTTTATGATACATTGTTGAGAAAAAAACTTCAAAATATAGAAAACGAATTTTTTAAATTAAAAATACAGTAAAACATTCCCATTCTCGGAATTTGATTCATGTGAGTTACACCACTTGGGCTTTAAGGGGCTCATATATCAACTTACATGCCTCCATTGCTCCAGCTCATATAGACCTATAGGCCTCCACTATTAACCAACTTGCTATCGGAATGAATGGCCGCAGGCAGACAGTGTATATTAACAATGAGGCCCATCCCGTGGCAAAACATACCAGTTCGCACAATCTGAATAATTTCAACAACTGTTTCTCAGTTAGGGCAATCCGAGTTTTCAATGACAACAAAACCTCCTCTGAACTACCAGTGGCGTAGCTAGCGTGGGTGACACCCGGGGCGGATATCGATGGTGTCACCCCTTGAAAACTTGAATCCAAAATTGAGTATATTATATCATCTTTTAGGTGTAAAATATGATATTAATAAAACATAATTAAATAAAAATTTATTGTTATTTAAAAATAATAGTTAATAAAATTGTAAGATTAACAACATTTAAAAGATATGCAAATAAAATAAAAACAATTGCTTTCACAATCCCCTCTTTCTAGCTTTAACAATTGCAAACCAGTAAATCACATTTTCGAAATTAAAAATTTGATTTACTTCATGTTCAATAATCAATATGGCAAGATTTTTAGCCACGTGTTGATCACTGGTGATCGAAAGTGGTTTTAGATTAATTTTAACTCCTCTGAAGATCGGGCCTCTCTTGCCTGCACCGTCACCGCACCGACACGTTTCTTACTATTGGCACTCACTCGGTCGAAGTTTGTCCAAAGGACACGGCATGTCGTCCGACACTCGGCCATCATTGGATTGGTTTATGTTTCGATGGTGTGGACCAGTGTCGGTCTGCTGGATGTGGAGAACGCATAGAGAGAGTTCGGAAATTTTCCTTCCCTTACGACCAAATGTTGTTTTCATGTTATTGTTGGTCTTAAAACAAGTGTCTTTTTTTTTCATCCATGTTCATAAGATGTTCTTAACATGTAGGAATTGTTCTAGCATCTTCACATTAATAAATCAAAATATTGCCAGAGTTGAAGATCAATTTTAATACCCACAAAAATTGCAGCCGAGATCTGCATTTATAACGGGGACCTTCCACATCCGAATCGCACGCCGTAACCATACGCCAGACAAATCTAGAAGTGCTGAAAAATATGTATTCAAACACATAAAAGTTGATTCGTGTTTTTTGATAGCAAAAATAGATGGTATAGAAAAAAAGTATATTCATTGTATCATGTTTGCAAACTTATTTTTCATTACACCTACATTCGCACTGGTGACTCAAATGACTGCGTGCGGTTTGGATACTGAAGGTCCCGGTTCAAATCCCGGACTCGACTGTAATTTTCGTGGGCCTAAAAATTGACATTTACTTCTGGCAATGCTTTTATCTGCTAATACGAGGATTCTAGGACGCTCCGTGTTCGAATTTAACGTTAATCTGTAGGTCTCCTTTCGAAGTTAGGTGACTACGAAATAGGTACACTGCGAGTTTCCTATTAAGAAACTTTGACTAGAACTTTGAGATAACATGAAATTATTATATTTACTATACAAAATCTTTACGACCTAAATTTAAATTAAAATATGTTATAACCTCATTCTTTGCTAAAAAAAAAAAAAAAAATACTGAATGAATCGAAAAGAACCTCAAGCAAAACAAACACGTCAAGTACGAAGTGATTGACATTTCATTGCGATTGCATTGAAATATGCGAGAATCTTTCATTCCGGTACAGTGTGGTAATGATTTGTTAATACTTGCGCTGCAGGGCCGAATTAAGACAGCGCGGGGCCCGTAGCAAATGTGAAGAAGAGGCCCTTGATTTTTGCCGTCCTGGGGAAAATTGTGGAGCTAAAAACAAAAAAGGTCACCCATCTAGCCTAGGTGCGGGGCCCCCCTAGGAGGTGCGAGGCCCTTGGTATTTGCTACCTCCTGCTACGTGGTTAATCCGGTACTGCTGCGCTGGGATACTATTTTTGTACATAAAAGATCAACCAGATAGGTGATTACATGAGTCAGATAAAAAAGTATTTGTACTTTCGTACCAAAACTGTGCAAAATAAAGTAAAGGTATCAAACCTACCTGTCATCCCCAACACTGATTCCCTGTAACAATCACTTGAAAACGTTAAAGGAGACTAAAGACTGGGTAGGAACATGGGCGAGCTATGGAAAATTGTGAACGCGAGGGGGCGAGCTGCCACTCTGCCGACTGTCGTTGCAGCGACGGTACAGACCAGTATTGGCAAAATAGAGCTCGACGTTTGCACGTAGCAACTGATACACACACTGGCGCAAATTAAAATCCCAACACCTATACGATGTTGTGATAAATGAATGAAATTTGGCCCCAAGTATGCCCACATGAAGAATATTAAATGATTTAAAATTGAAAGTTTTACATGTAATAATATGAGAATTACGGTACTATCTATTATGTAAATTGCTATTTTTTATATTCTTTTAACGTACGAGTGGCGTACAGTGTGGTGTAACATGACACTTTGTTGTCCACGAGTTCTTGTTGGCTAAGTATGCCCAGGCGAAGAGTGACAACTCTATACACTCAAATGTCTAATTGTGGGAGAGGTCCGAGAATTGACGTGTTTTAAAAAGGTGCATCATATCGTGAAATCTCCCGGAGGATTGGCCGTAGTGCATTGTCAGTATAGAGACTTGTTACACAGTGATGAAAGAAAGCTCTAATACTCCAGGTCTATACTGATGGATAACAGCACGTGAAGACCGCCAAATTGTGTGGGTGGCTGCTGCTGGCAAATGGTTGACTGCAGGCCAGATCCAAACAGTGGTTACAGTGAGAGTCACCCCCCTCCCCGGACGATTGAAAACCAATTGCTTGAAGCTGGAGTACGCTCTCTGAACCCTATGCAATGTGTCCCATTAATCTGATTTCATTGCCAGCATCATCTAACCTGGCGTAATGCAAAACATAAAAGGACATGTGAATGGCGTACATTTGTGTTTACAGACGAGTCTCGATTCTGTCTGTGGCAAAGTGATAATTCACGACATGTTCGGAGGCGTATTGGAAAACGACTTACCTGCTGTGATTTCAGAACATCACACAAATGCAGTCACCGGTGTCATTTTTTGGCGGCAATCAGTTTCGACAGCATGACTGAGTCGGCTGTTGTTGATGGCACAATGACAGCCCACCACTATGTGGACAGGGTACTGCATCTTATTGTGATACCCTTCATGTTCACCATTCAAATCACATCTTACAACAAGATAATGTCCATCCTCATATTGCGGCCATAGTTACACAAGCCTTGCAAGGAGTTTTGATCACAATTTGAACAGCACAGTCCCCAGATGTGTCCCCAATAGAGCATATCTGGTATACCAGGAGTAGCACAAACTGCGCAATAATTGACTGCAAAAGACATGCAGGCGTAATGAGAAATACCCCAAGAAGACATTCGAAACACTTATTGATTCAATGTCGGCAAGAATCCAAGAATGCATTGGTGCTCAAGTTGGACGCATTTCTTACTGAAAACTGTATCTAATGGTAATAACTTATCCTGATCCATTTCCATTTGCTATCATTTCTTCTGGGTATGGCCCTGGATATATCTTCAAAGTTTCCTAAAATTCTACCATTCCTGTATGCATGGTGAGATTCTAATTTTGCCAGTGTAACTATAGGGTGACCATAATATTTCGCTATAAATTTTAAAAAAATCTAAAACTACCCAATCATTTGTTGTTGAAACGTTAACATAGGTTGTATTTAAATGACTTCGCAAGGGATATCGAGAGGAAAGTTAACAGAAGTAGCTTGATCCAAGTAGAAGCAATTCCAGACCCAGATGGGGTTCCATCGGTGCAAACCCAGAATCCGGGTCCCACAAGTCGTGAGACCCTGGGAGAGACTGTATAGTCAGAGAAGCAACTCTACATTAAGTTCCTCCATAAAAATAGAACAATAAATGCAATATAAAAACAACGAATTTTTTTTTAAAATACGGCTTAGGGAATATAAGAACATGCCTTTGCAGTATCTGCCGTCTTTACATGAAGTACTTCACAAGTGAAGTATTTTACTATCCGCCTAAGATACACGTAGCTACAGACTTCTAAATATGACATTGTATGTACTGAAGACCGTCTTCACGTGTTAATTTTACATTTCTAGCGCCGCTATGTAGCATATAAATAGAAATATTGTAAACGGCGTGAATGTTCGCTCAGTTTGATCAGGAACAAAAGTTCGACAACCCTGTCGATTTAAGGAATACACCTGTATTCGACAGAGGGGTTACCCATAATACAAATGTTCTTCTTCTCTAAATTTATTATGGAAAATTCATAGAGAATCATACCCTTATTTATTTCATCGCGATCAAATTTGCATATTCTCGATCAGAAGAAAGCATAGCAAACTTACATGAGCCTAGAATTTAAGTGCTTACTAATGTTACGATTTCGCTAGCAAGATACGCGGTGCCGACTTTTTTTTATTTATTTATTTAAATGGCTTTCGGCCTTATCAGCCACACAGCCAAGTTCTTTGCGTTTTATGACAATTCACATTTCATTACTTTACAGTTCTATTTACATAGTTTAACAATTTACATTTCATTTCCTTTACAGTTTTAAATATATATAATTTACATTACAGTTCTATACGCAACAGTTACGATTCCGACTGTTTTAAACACAAGCTTTACAAAAACTGATTACCAACGACGGACGATACCATCAACGGACACTTGGACCCGTTCAGATTGATTTGAAACCTGACAGTATTGCTAGTTTAATGCACAGTTTTTACTAGCATATATTCGAACATGATACGATTTCATGTCGAATATAGGTGCACTGTCGATAATAGGCAGGTACGCAGAGTGTAAATCGGATAACGCGAAATGTACTCAGTTTGTACATCACGAATCTGTCAGATAATAAATTCAAAAATTACTAGAAAAACTTCAAAGCACTTGTAAATCTTAGCTTGAAAGCTAATGGAATTCTAAATAAGCAAAACAATTTAAATACTATGATTTTAGCAATTATATATAAACTTTAATTTTAAAACTTCCAAAATTATTCAAGAAAACTTATATCCACCGCCGCTTTTAACAAACCAAACAACAGTGCACGGACGGCGAGCTACAACCATGAACGATTTCTTGTGATTGTTGGAGCTACAGAGCGGTGCTCTCTTTGTAAGCGCACGGTATTGCCAACAATTATATTCTACTATAACGAATGAGCATAGCCGCCTGGATCGCATTTGAAAAAGCGCTAGATCAACCCAAAAACAAATATTCATAACAATAAAAGTAGACATGTTTCGACACCAAAGGATAAAAGAAGTTTTTTTTGTGTCACACTAATTTCTATTACTATTTTCGAAATGTGGGTGTCACCCCCAAACGGGTGACACCCGGGGCGGACTGCCCCCACCGCCCCCCCCCCCTAGCTACGCAACTGTGAACTACGTAGATGGGAACTAGCCTATCAGAATATCCTGGACACCAGACATCTTCCAGGCCTCAATCTCCAATAAATATCTCCCACCAGACCCAGCACTTATTATCACTACTATTTATATTGCTTATATTTTATTTTTCATACTTAAAGTTTTTCAAAATATGAGTTATATATATATTCCACTCAGTTATTATGTCGATCTCCCTCTTTCAATGATAATATACCTTCAGAATAACCGATTTAGTATTTGCGCTTCCCCTCTCTCCTATACTGCCATCTGTGCTGGCCATGCCATTCACCAGACGACTGTTGTTGTGTGCACGTCTGTCTCTGCCTGGTGTCTCACTTTTACCAAGAATAAGGCTAACTGCCAAAATGTTGCGCGTTTCTTGTGTTTGTTCTTTTTTATGTTCATCATTCTCAAGTTCATCTGTGGTAAGTGTTGGTTCGTATTTTCTTGTCCTTCCTCAGTTATATATGTATATATATAGAGGGATTACAAAATAGGGTAGTGAAATGAACCACTACTTACCTTAGATGATGGTTTCATGGCGTGAACACATAAAAAAGACAAGAACATTAATAACATTTATTATTTCGTATCTTGTCCCTTTATCAACAGGAGAACATTATGGAGGGTGGATGGTGTAGGAGACTGTCTCACAGAATGACTGTTGTTTGGGAACATGGTGGGGATAAATTCAACCAAAGAATAGGGGGAGGGGGGGAAGTGAATTGGAGCTAGTACCCGAGCAATCCAAAATGTTCCAAAAGAGAAGACTAATACATTAAAATCTTCACAAAATAAATCTGACTAAGCAAAAGTAAATAAATAAACAAAGTAAAATCGAAAAAGGAAAAAAATAAAAGAATCTATGATACGACCCATCACTTACCACAGATGAAGGCTGCTGGGAATGATGAACATAAAAAAGAACAAACTCAAGAATCACAATATTTTGGCAGTTAGCCTTATTCTTGCTAAATGTCAGACACCAGGCAGAGACAGACATGTATACGCTGACACCCGTCTGGTGAATATTGTGTTTGTATATTATTTTGTGTAGCTACTACCCTCCTCCCTTCAACTTCGATGAGTGTTGGGTATAATTAATTGTTCCTTTCCATATAAATGTTGCCTTGCAGCAGTTCTTTCACTCCATGGTTACTGTTTACTATATTAATTAAATTTATCAGAGTTGATGGCTACGATGTTTTTAGAGGTAATAATGAGCCAAAATCACCAAAACAAAACATGCTGTCATCATCAATTATTGTGGCAATATCAATAGTCGACATGATTCTTCAAGGGCTGTCTGAGTTAATCACGGCAGCTTTTTGATCATACTAATTGAGTGGAAAGCTTACAGCATTTGCAAAATTCCTGTTATTTTAGATGATATTTTGTTCAAAGTATTTCATTAAAACTCTATTTTAAACATGATAATACAAAGAAGATGATGTTTTACTATTGATAAAAAAAATAAAGTTTATTCACTTTATTTTATCAGAATGGTAGCGATAACTGTATTGCAGTATATACAATTAATCTGCAACTTCTCATCTTTATTCTCTATTCTTTAGAAGTATATCCTTTCAGGCACATTTATTCACAAACAAGGAAAATATATTCTGAGAATTATTTATTTATACAGTTAAACCTGCCAGAATGGTTCAGTCCATTGAGGCAATGCACACTGGTTTTTATTATTATTATTATTATTATTATTATTACTCTGCACTAGGGACTTATATGGAATCGATTTAACTTCTGGAGTGCATTGTTTTATATTACAACCTAGAAATCGGAGCATACAATTTGCTTTCCCAATTACATTCTCGATATGCTCATTCCACGACAAATTATTACAAATTGTTACCCCTTGGTATTTAGCAGAATCTAACATTCTAAGGACAGTACCATTAATTATATATTCAGAGCTAAATGGTGTTACCTTTTTACTTACACACATGACTTGGCACTTTTTAGTGTTTAACTCCAATTGCCAGTCTTTACACCGTGCAATTATTTTCATAATATCATCTTGTAACAAAGCACAGTGTTCCTGGGTTTTGATTTCACAATAAATCATTGACAAATAATCTTTTCATCTCCCTTATTATGTCACACAAATCATTAATTTATAAGAGAAACAACAGAGGCCCTATCATGCCTCCCTGGGGAACCCCGGACCTCACCCCAGTAAGTGATGAACGCACACTATCGAGAACTACACACTGTGTTCTGTCCCTTCAGAAAGTCTGCAACCCAGTCTCATATTTGCCTATATATGCCGTTACCATGAAGTTTCCTAAGTAAGCTAGTGTGAGGCACAATCTAATAGAACTAGATCAACCTGGGATTGCCCATTTATAATATGTTACAAGTTGTGAATTAAAAGTGCAAGTTGCGTTTCGCAGCATCAGCCTTTTCTGAATCCATGTTGATTTGAGTTTAAAATTTATTATTTATTTTATTTCCTGATTTTACATAGCCTACTACCTTGTTACCTAAAGTAGGCCCTTAGTTTCTACAGTTTTTATACTTAAAACAATTTACTTTTAATATATATATATATATCTGGATAATTATTCTTAAGGATTTAATGGATTTAAGTATTCTAATAGTTAATCTACTAATTATTCTAATAATTAATATACTGATTAATATACCAATTATTCTACTAATTACTGTACCAATACTGATCAATATACCAATTATTCTACTAATTACTCTACCAACATACTAATTCACTCAAAAATCAACAATTTGTCTTTGTATTTTTGTACTTCTAATTAATAAACTGTCTATTTGTATATGTCCTTCTTTTACCACTGCTGGCCTGCGTCGACATCCAGGCCGCCAGCTGTCTCTACTGATGCAGCGGGGCAACTGCTGACATGCTGACCACAAAGTGTCGTCAGCCAGCTTCACGTTCCAGGTAGTGGTCTCGTTCTTCTCCGGTTTGTCCCTGGAGCCACCTACTCCCACATCAGGAGTTCCCTCCTGGAATCAGAGCAGGCCGCCCCCAGAGCCCTGGAGAAGGTACCTCTGGCTTCCAGAGGCACTGTGATGAATTGAGTCTTTGCCGTCTTCCAGATGCAGACACTGCCTTAGTCATGGGCAGTGCTTATGGTCACATTTGGGTTGTTCTTTACTCTCGAGTTTCTTCCTCTTCTGCTCTTCTTTCTGCTTCTGATGCCGGTTGCTCGCGGCATCCTCTACGCTCTGCTAATTTCAATTCAACAAATCTCACCTTCTCGCGTAGCGACGCTAGATTAGCAGCTTCATCCAGCAAGTGCCAGAGCTCGGTATCACACAGTATGTCGTATATTCTTCTGTTCTGAAGTTGTATTTGAAGATATGCTCTTGATTCTTCAGTTTGTTTGCACTCCCAAACCACGTGCTCGGGAGTACTTACTTCGCCACAGTCGCACCTGTTTGTATCTTTGAGGCCTCTCTATTCTAAGAAACTGTTGTATGGACCCTGGCTGGATATGTAGTGTATGAGCCCTGGAGATGGTTGTAGGTGAGTCATGTTCATTCTCTCTTTCACGCAAGGAAGCATGTCGAAGGTCCTTCTGCCCATGTTGCTATTAGTCCATGTTTGCTGCCATTCATCCATCAGCGCATCCCAAACATCTTTTTTGGTTTCAACACGCCTTCCAATTATTTCAGTAGCTTGGTCATACCTACCTTTTTTAATCCAATATAACGCTCCTCGCTTCCTTACTTCCAGGTCCAGGGGCCAGATATCGAGTATAACCGTTAGTGCATCTGTGGACGTTGTTATGTAAGCCCCAGTTAGCCTGAGCAGAATTCCTCGCTGCGTACGCCGAAGCAGCTCCTTTGGTTTGACCTTTCTTAGGTGCTTGGCCCAAGTGCTTGCAGCGTATCCAGTAATGGAGGTCAGTATTGCATCGTGATATCTTCTTATGACGAGCGGAGGCAGATTAAACCGTCACTCACCTATGCTTATCAATTTGTGCATTACCAGTGCTGCTCTTCCACATACTTCCTCCATGTGAGACGCAAATTTCAGTTGTTCCTCCAGATTTACACCAAGGTAGCGGACTACTGCTTTTCTTTTTATTGTTTTTCCCTGGATCCTGATTACCGGATTTCGTTTGAGAGTTCCTTTTAAGAGCATGTAGGTCGTCTTTTGTGGGACTAGGTTTAACTTAACCGCTGCACACCACTGACTCAGGCAATCCAATACTGCTTTGCATTTTGTTTAGAGTTCCTGCCTGGTGTCCGCGTCTATCAGAAGTGCGAGATCATCGGCGAATGCCACCACACCCAGCAGTTCTGACATTTGTTGCAATATTTCCAAACCAACGTCCCAGAAAATTGGTCCGCACACTGATCCTGCGGGCAACCTTCGTTAGTCTCTTCTCTATGTACTTGTTAGGGCACCGCAATTTGGCATATCTATTTCTACAATAATCTCTAAAACTGTTGTATAGGTTTTTTGGACAGTTGATGTTTCTAAAACGTTCGAACAGCGTGGGCCACCAGAGATTGTCGAAAGCGCCGGCGATGTCTACAAATATTCCCACCACATAGTTTTTGGAAGAGTTTTGAGCTATTTCCATTAAGCGGTTTATGGCGTCCTCTGTTGACTTGCCTGCTCTGAACCCATACTGATTTGGGTTCATCCCATGTTTTAACCTGTGTTCCTTCAGTTTCTTGCAAAGTATCTTTTCTTGTACTTTCCCTAGAACATTGAGTAAGCAGATTGGACAATAGGATTTTGGGAGTTGTGGGTCTTTGCCTCCACCTTTCGCTATAATAATCACGTCACTCGTTTTCCACACATTTGGTATTTTTCCCTGCACTAGGCATTCGTTAAATAGTTTATTTAAGGTCGGAACCAGTTGGACGACCAACTCCTGGAGGACCACTGCCGTTATCCCATCAGGACCTGGTGCTTTTCTTTTTGGAAGGGAAGGTATTGCCTCTACTATCTCTTCATCTGATTTGATGCATTTTTGATGCTCACTCTCGTAGGGATCCCACATTTTTTGACGCAGTTCTCTTTGCCGATCGGTCTCATTTTCCGTACTATCATTGGAAGTAGCACGTCAAGTAACTCCCGTGTAGTTTCCATCCAGTTGGTGGTCATAGATCCATCCAGTTTTCTGACTATAGACAAGGTTGTAGGTGGTCTAATTTTTCCAGCGGCAATTTGTAAGGGATGCCCCATGGCCCTGATCTCATATTTTGTCTGACGAAGGCTTCCCAGCTTTTTTGTTTTGTCTTCAGCAACAGATCCTTGAACTCTTGCTTTTTATTCCTATATCTCTCTAGAAGAGTCTGTCTCTCTTCTGTAATGAGGCAACGTTTGATATGCTTTTCTTGCCTTCCTCATTGGGATTCATAGTTTCTGCAATCTTTCTGTCCATGGTTTGTATTTTAATCCCGTTGTTTTCTTTAGTGGAATTGAAGTTCTCATTGCGACTTGGATCGCTCGAATTGTTTCTTTCGCAGCCTCGTCCACATCAAAATCTTTATCTTCGACTCGGGAGGAATAAAGCAACTCCTCAATCTCGGCCCAGTTGGCTTTGCTGATGTCATATCGCCGTTGAATATTGGTACAGGCGCCTTCGCGCGCACCGTCTTGCAGTCTTCCCAGTTCGAACATTATAGATTGTGATCACTGGTGGTTTGGTTCTCAATCACCTTCCACCCGCTTACTAGGTTTCCTGCTCTTCGATTTGCTAAAGTTATATCTATGTTTGATTTGGCACCTGCTCGGTCACTGAATGTATATGGATTGTTTGGTTCGTTTTTTGACATACAGCTGTATTCTCCAATCAGCTCGAGTAACTTTTCTCCTCGTGCGTCTGTACGACCACTGTGCCAGAGTGCAGATTTGGCATTTGCATCGGCAACTATCACCGTAGGGCTGTCGCCTATGGCTGTACATATTTCCCTAATCTTGCAAAGATAGGGGTCAATATCGGTCTCTGTATTGAAGTACATGTAACGAGGACCACATTTCCCCATTGCATACCCAACTCCACACACACCGTATTGTCATTGCAGAATTGTGTTATTTTTGTGACAGTGATCTGCTTATTGATGACTATGATGGCACTCATAGGTTTCTTCCCTGTCGAGATTATCATGAGACGTCACTGGCATGTGTGGGATTTTCCCTTCCCTGGAATGGGGCTCTTGAAGACAGAGGATATCTATTTGCATTTCCTCAGCTAGTTTACTCACTTCATGCAAAACCAGATTGGTTCTCCTGCAGTTTAATTGCGCGATATTAATTTTCTGTGCACCCCTGCTCATGGATGCCGAGTATGGATATTGCACTGTGGCCACGGCTGTCTCGAGTCAAGCATTATTCTTCCATGAGTCATCACAAAATGACGGTAAATTTGATCTGGATCAAAGATTTCGTTCCGTCTGTCAAATACCTTGCTTGACTATAGTGAGTAACTGGGCTGAATTAGTAGGTATATTGTTTACCCTAAGTTGAATATGATCAATTGCCTCTGGTTGCGGAAATGTGATGTTTTTTGCCATTGGATGTGCTATTCTGGTTAGATGGCGTAACGCTAGAGTGAGATTTTGTGTTTCCTCTAGTCTAGCAAGCTGCAGATTGTTTTCAAACTTATGGTAGATATGATCTGGAGCTATAGCAGCGTGTCTTGGTTTTTCGTTCGCTCGGTTTTCGGAGCCGCCACTAGTTTTGCAGTAGTTGGATGTCATTGGAACTGGTCCTACCCATCCAAGTCCAGCTCGTTTTGATTGAGGTCTAGGAGAAATATCACAGATGGTAGAAGTAATTTCTGAGTGTTGAAGGATAGGTTCATCTGTCTGCGTGCCTATGCTGTTTGCTGTTACTTTCGCTTCTTGCAAAATTTTCTCCCTGTATCTTGCAGCCCTCTCTGCGTTCCGCCTCTTCCTTGATGGCGTGTTTCTTGTTTTATTCTTCTTTCTTTTCCTTACTGTTTCTTCTATTAGGTTGATAATGATACTCAATAATTGATCTTTGTATGGTTTGTCCATCCGCTTGGAGTTTCTTCTATTGTCCATAATCAGTTCTGTTTATCAATCTTTGAAGAAACAGTTGGTATGTCGGACAATCTTTGCCAGATTTGTTGCACGATTTTCCCCGTTTCCTGCATGGGATACAAACAGCTGACTGTAAGGACTTGCTTCAGCCTTCTTTCTTGTGGCTAGTTCTCCACAATGTTTGCAAGCGGCCGACGTTTGGGTACAGTGTTTGCTAATATGACCATAATTGTAGCAATGCATACATTTTGGTACTACTGTGTAATCTTTTGCAGAGATGGCACTGAATTCAATGTATATTTTTCTTTGCTGCATAATTTGCTTCCTTATTTCAGCACTTACTTCAACAACTTGATGGACAGTGCTTTTATCTCTGGGGCCTGTTCGAAATTTTGACTTGAACCCTTCCAGAAATTGTTGTTTATCTATTTTTCCTTCAAAATTTTGTTCATATACTTTTTCTGGGATTGTGCATGGTCAAGTGACGTGGGTACGTCGTACAGAATCAACAGTGGTTTCCTTTTTCCGCGGCATTTCACACTTCAGATTTTCGTTTAGTTCTTCATTTTCCATGATTTTTCTTACATCATCTTGAGATGCTGTTTCTATGATTACAGCATTATTTGTGCTACGTATTTTGTTATTTTTATCTTATCTTCTCTGGTTTTATGATTCTGGTTAGTTTATCCGCAACTTGTTTTGGAGTTTCTCCATTCTTGGAAGTTATGAAGATGGCTGCACTAGTAGCTGTTTTTTCTATTTTTGACTTTAATGTAGGTACCATCCCTGATTTTGTCGCAGCTGCATAACTAGATGCTGACATTTTTTTCTGCACGTTCAGTTCTCTGTTCTCTTCTCTGAGTGTCCTTATTTCTTTCTTCATCTCTTCATTTCTTCCCTCTACGTGGGCCATAGCCACTGCGAAGGAAGCAAGACTGTCCTTAAATTCCCTCAGTTTGAACTCAGTCATTTTTTGGCCTAACAGTTTGTTAACATAATTAACAAGTTTTTCGTACCTGCTGTTAACTGTGTCGTTGCACTCCGATTCGGGATTTAAGCCCTGTTGTGTATTGCTATTATTGTTACCTTCAGTCGAGCCCATGATGTCAGCTGAGCCTTGAGGCAGGCGAGGTGTTGACTCGCGTCAGCTGGACGCCAGGGTGCTGACGGTGCGCGCTGACGCACCAGCCCAGTGATGTTGAAGCACTGACGCAACGCAGCGCGCTGCGGACGATGACCATTGACTCGTGGCACTGCTTTCCCGTTCCGCAATTGAACAAAATCACTCATACAACGTATGTTTTTGTCCTGCAATTACGAGAGTTTTTACCTGCACTGACATACACTATTTACACCAGCACAACTTGTTTCATCACTTAACGATCGTTTAATCCCGCGCGAAATGCAGTCAGCGGCAAGAGCGACGTGACATACAACCGCACGCGGCAGCCATCTTACTCATTTGAGTTTAAAAGCTCACCTTCATCCAAAAACCACACGACATTTGAATAGATGATGTGTTCTAAAATCCTGCAAAATATTGAGGTTAACGAGCTCGGCCTATAATTTTGAGGATCATTAACATTCCCATTTTTAAACACTGGACTTACGATGGCGGTCTGTCATTCGGCTGGTATTTTTCCTTAATCCAAGGAGCCGGTATATAATTTCATCAAATACAGTGCAATTTCCTTGTGTACCTAGAGTAGAATCTGTCTGGTCCGGGAGCCTTATTAGTTTTTACATTCATAAGCAGTTTAGTTATTCCCTCAACATCAAGAACGAGATCATTCATAATTTTGTTGGTACGATTGTTAAATATCGGAATCTCCTCCGAGTTTTCTGTCATGAAAGCTTTTTTAAATACATTATTCAAAATTTCTGGTTTCTCTACACTAGTTTCGGATAATTCCCCATTTTCCTTAATCAGTGACAGCATAACCTTATGAGAGCCTCTTATTAATTTGACATATGACCAGAACTTTTTTGCATTAGTAATCAGATCTTCAGATAAATTCCTGGCTTGGAATTCTTTAAACGTATTGCCTTACGCACTTCTGCTTGCAACTAGACTAATTTAGCGTGATTAGATGAGTCCCCTGATTTCTTTACCGTGGCATGTAAACGCTTTTGACTCCTGAGCAAACGTTTCACTTTCCCTATTGAACCGTGGAAAGTTCTTACTAACCTTAATGAACTTCTTAGGAACAAACTGATTTAAATCAGTCCGCATTATTTCTTTTAAATTAAACCAAAGTTCCTCAACATTTGTATTTAGCGTGTACGTTTCAAAATTTTTCACCAAGTGATCAACCATATCCATATCGTTTACCTTATCGAAGCAATATACGAGTTTGTCTTTGTCATGCTTCAAATTCAGAATAGATTTCGTAGTTACCACTACCGCCTTGTGATCATTTATACCGTCTTCTGCACAAACTGTATCTGCAATATCAGGATTTCTTATTATAAAAAGATCCAAAATGGATGAGGAAGCTTTGTCGAACTGTGTTGGCTCTTCAACCATCTGTTCAAGAGGTTTTTTACAAATAATTCTGCGAAAGTTTCAGTTATTAACCTATCTCTTCCACCCAACCTGAAAGTGCATGTGTCCCACTTAACTGACGGTGGGTTAAAATCACCACCTGCAATTAATATATGTCCCTGAAATTTTTTATAAATTTTATTAAGTGACTCTCTGAAGTATTCTGCGTTAGCCAAATCATAATCTGGAGGTTGATAAAATGACCCAATTATGAACTAAATTTTTACCAATTTTTTAGCTTGACCCATAATAACTAGCAACAGTTTTCATTTTCAGTTACGACAAAGCAATGAACGGTTTTGTTAACGGCCACGAATACACCCCCGCCCATTGAGACAGCTCTGTCTTTCCGAAGAACAGTGAAATGAGGGCCAAATACTTTGCTAGATTCTACCTCTGACGTCAACCAGCTCTTGGTTCCGTGTATTATATCGACTTCATTAGACGCAACTGCGGCTACTTTCCCTCTAATACTCTGACAATTTAGGACCATTACCCTTAGCTGGTTTTAATTGTTATTTGTGTAGTCTAAATTCGCATTTTTCATATTCGCGTTCTGACGGGAAATGGGTGAAGTATTTGGGGCTGCAACATTCAATTTATTCGCACCATCGCTACCACAACCAAGATCCAAGTTATTGGCACATCCTCTTCGATGAAATGAAGGATCCTCGGGCCTCACGGTGTTCCTAAAAAATAATTCATATCAAGACGGTTCCATATTTTAGCAGCCACCATAGTCGTCATTCTTGGTGTGTAGTAGACGCCCGACCTGTCAAATGCATTCCAGCTGGCAGCTATCATCGGTCGAAGGTTGACAAAGTCCCAGTTGTTTCTACATCTACATATATACTCTGCAATTCACAAAATTGTGGGTGGCAGAGGGTGCTCAGCACCAAAGCTAATCTCTTTGCTGTGTATTCCAATCCCTAATGGTACGAGGGAAAAAAGAATTCATATAAGAATCAGTCCGGCACCTTATTTCTCTAATTTTATCTTTCCTGTCCTTCCGAATCAAATAGGTTGGTGGAAGAATTATTTCACTACACTCGTGAGTGAAAGTGGGAGTACACATGTTTACCAATAAGTTTAAACGAAACGTGTGTCGTCTATTTACCAGAGACTCCCAACTTAGTCTATTAATCAGTTCTGTGACACTTTCATAAGGACTGTAGCAAGCGGTCATGAATCGAGCGGCTCTTCTCTGTACTTTCTCTATATTTTTGATCAACCCCTTACGAAATGGATCCCAAGTGGCACAACAATAGTCCAAATGTGGACACACAAGAGATTTGTACACTATCTATCTCCTTTGTTTGTTCATTACGAATTTTTCAAGATTCGACCTATGAATCGCAGCCTAGAATTTGCTCTACCTACTAATGAATTAATGTGTATGTCCCATTTCATGTTCCTTTGTACTGTTACTCCCAAATATTTAATAGAATCGACCATATCAATAACTGTATTGTTTAACTCATATTTCTGAACAATTGGTTTCTTTTTGTTAGTTATGCTCATTGTCTTGCACTTTTTACAATTTAGAGTAAGTTGCCACTCAGCACACCAAGCCAAAATAACATCCAGATAGCGCTGAATTTCTAAGCAATCGTCCAAATTTCTTACTTCCCTATAAATAACCGCATCATCAGCAAACAATCTAAAAAGGCTTTTCACTTTGTCTCCGAGATCGTTTATAAAAATTAAGAAAAGAAGTGGTCCTATTACACTTCCTTGAGGTACACCTGATGTAACATCTAGATTGGAAGAGCTTTCTCCTTCAACGACAACATACTGCGACCTTTATCCATGCACAAAGCTGATCCGTTATACCGTACGCTCGAAGCTTCGCTAAAAGGCGGTCGTGTGTCACAGAGTCAAAGGCTTTCTGGAAATCTAAAAAAATTGCATCTACTTGTGAACCTGCATCGATAACTTTCATTATGTCATGTGTAAATAGGGCTAGCTGTGTTTCACATGATCTTTTCTTCCGAAATCCGTGTTGATTTGTTGTAAGCAAATTATTATCATCTAGAAAATTCATAATGTTCGAGCATATAATATGCTCCATAACTCTACTACAAACAGATGTTATAGATATGGGACGATAGTTCCCAGGATCACTTCGATCACCTTTTTTGAAAATCGGAGTTACTTGCGCGATTTTCCAGTCTGAAGGTACTTTTCTCTCTTCTAATGATTTACTGAATATATCAGACAGAAATGGCCCGATTTCCGCCGCATACTCTGAAAATACTCTTACTGGAATTCCATCCGGGCCCGGTGCTTTCCCCCACTTCAGGAGCTCTAATTGCTTAATGATACCTGCAGTATCTATTCGTAATGATTCCATCACCGACTCGCCACGGCGTGAGAAAACGGGAATACTATCGTTATGTTCATTTGTAAATGAATTTTTGAATACAGTATTTAGTACGTTAGCTTTATCGCGGCTTTCATTAACCTCGGGACCTTCACGAATTAGTGCTGGAATATTGCTGTTGGTACAATTAACTTTTCGTACATACGACCAAAATTTCTTTGGGTTTTCTGTGAGACTCTTAGAGAGAGAGAAAATTGTTAAAGGCCTCGCGCATTACATTCTTAATACGTCCTTTTAAATCAGCTAAGGTTTCTAAATCGCTGCGACACCCCTTCCTTCTTGAGCGTGCGTGTATTTTCCTTTGTTTTTTGAGTAATCTTTTGACTTCGCATGTGTACCACGGTGGATCATTCTCCCCCTTTATTGTCCGCTTTGGTATATGTATTTCCATGCCTTACCTGACTATATGTATAAAATGATGCCACATTTCTTCAACGGTGTCCATTGTTGACTTGAAGTTATGGTAATTATTCCTCGGGTAGGTTCTAAAACACTCCTTTGAGGCATTATTGAAACTGTACACAATTCGCCCTTTTTTCCTTTTTCGCTTGGTCATTAATTTGATAGTCGCAATTACCGCTTTGTGATCGCTTATTCCTGTGGTCGTTCTAATGTCGGTGAATAATTCTGGCCTGTTGGTAACCAGCAAGTCTAAAATGTTTTCGCTACCGTTATGACACCGCGTAGGTTCATTAACTAGCTGCTCGGGATGATTATTTGACAACAACTCGAGAATTACTTCAGAAGCTGCCTTATCCCTGCTACCTGTGATGTGAACGTAATTATGCCAGTCAATATAAGGCAGATTGAAGTCGCCTCCTAGAATCATAGCATGATCCTTAAAACTGCTAGCTATACTATTTACATTATTTCTCAACTCCTCGACGGTAACTATGTCGGAATCGGGTGGACGGTAGAAGGCGCCTATGATGAGTTTTGACCCAGCAACACAGCTCCTGCAATCTATAATTCAAATTAAAAATCTTCCACCATACAGCCTCCCCACAATCGATGGGTGGCACTACACTACAAATGGAGAACTGCAAAGATACCAAATTTTCCCGTGCGGTTTCATACGCCTTCTGGCCCAACTTGTCCATGGATTTCACTATATCTGCAATAGAAACAAGACACAAGTCATTAGTACCGACGTGCGCAGCTACTCTTAACTGATGGCAGTTCGATTCTCTAATCGCATTTGGAATGGCCTCCATGACACGTGGTATGGTTGCTCCTGGAAGACAAACAGAATGAACGTTAGTATGAGGGTCTGCACCGTTCTTCATGGCTCGTTCTCGAAGCGGTTTCTCCAAACGTCAGACGTTGGAGCTGCCAATCACCAGTAAACCTTTTCCTGGCATCGCTCGAGGTCTGCGAACAAATCTTCACTGCTGCGTTTCTGGGCCATCCACACTTTAATCTTCAGCCTCCTGCAACACAGAAAACACATTCCTTTATGCCAAGATATCATTTTTCTCATTGGCTAATTGGGAATTTCAACGCCTTCTCCAATCCACTTGATGCCAGACGGTTCTGCAACAGGTACTTGAAAATCCAGATTTGCCGGTTCTGCTACAGCTGGCTGCGGAATTTCTTTCATGTACTGCCACTCGTCTAAGATGCTCCATACCTGTGTTTAAAGGGATGTCATAGTAGTAAGAATCTCTTCGAAAGCCAGATGCCTACTGGAACACATTGCACATGCCATGTCACCTCAAACAGCCAAAAACAGAACTACAAATCAAAACACAAAAATCGGCAACTGCTGCTAACGGCTGCTGAATCTCGACTGCTGATTCACTACCTACACAGGAATATTGAAAGATAAAAACAAAAGCTATCTAGCACACTTTAAATTAAACACAGTAGTCGACAACTGCTGCTAACGGCTGCTGTAGCTGTTGGGGTATGACGGAGTTGATGCTCCTGTGTGCCAGCAGTCTGGGCTGCAGTTTTCCACAATCATTAAGGTAAGTGCTGGATGGTCCCCAATCTCTGCCTTGTAAACCACACATTTTACACACATACAAAAAGAACAATTTCCACACACAGAATTTAGTAACACATGTCACAGACAGATAGCAATACTTCACTTACTCCATGAGTATGTATCACAACCTGGCAGTATGTATAAAATGTTTGACCTCAGCAAGAGAATGTGGCCATAAAACCAAACATCCAAATTTGACTGTGGCAATGATGAGTAAAAATCATGAAAGGCAGCCACCCCTAATGTTGGGAAAAGGTGGTGAAGCAGAAGAAGAAGACATCAGGCAGCAGTTAATCTGATTTAGCTTGCTTTTATACATTTGTACATTTTATCTCTGTGTATGTACACAGGATAAGAAAGGAAATGATTAGACATTCAGTAAGTGAGTAACTGCTATAGGAAATTTTAGAGAAGACCAGACCAAGATGTTATGGGCATGTAAAGAGAATGAAAGAGCAGAGAATCCCAAGAAAAGTCCACGAAATGAAAATGGTAAACGGCCAAAGGGAAGATGAAGGGGCGCATGGCTGAGAGGCACTGAGGAGTGTGTATGAAAGAGAGAAGAGATTGGATCAAGGAGGTGAAAGGGAGTTGTTGGGAAGAAAGAAAAAGATGGAGATGCTTGTGCAAAGCAGACCAAGCCAGTAGCTGGAAATTGTTGTTGTTGCTGATGATGCTCTCTGTGTATTATGTAGACAAAGTTATTTTTAAATATGTTTACATTTGTAAAGTTTATCAAAAATTGTGATTATTATTTCCAAACAGTAACAATACTGTAATCGTAGGCTTCCACGGCCAGAGTCAGTTGATTCTTGGCTGTCAACCCGGATAGCCAAGAATCAGTAACAATTCTATTTACAAAGAAATACAGTCGTTGTTCTCATCAGTATTTTTCTTTCCTAATTTTAGTATTATGTCATCTAAACTATAACCGCATTTGTTATGTGCCTTTGGATATTAGATTGTTCTTAATTTTATGGCTGCCACCATCTTGATTCCCTCAAAATGGAAAAGGAAGGTTCATCAAGTAAATAAAAATCACTGCTGCTAAATTTAAGTTCAAAGCTTCACTGTATTCTCAAGAAAAAATTTTACAAGTCCGAACAATCTATAGGCAATCGGAAATTCTTTACCTAAATAATTGACTGCAAGTTATGATAAGTAATCAGACCATACCAAAACCTGTTGCTAAATTGAATTCACATTGAAAATATTTGAAACTGTCCTGCCACTCTCCAAAATCTTAAGATGGCTGCCCCTAACCACACGGCACCATGCTTCACTTCCCACCTTTCAGTTCTAAGCACTCCACAAACCAACAACCGTTCTGCTCCAGTGGTTTCAATTGATAGACAGACAATTTTTTTGGGTGGGGGGGGGAGCACCCAAAACCCGCTCCTCCAAGCATGGCGGCCTTCCTGTTATTTACTGCTCGCCTCTGCACATGCATTAAGTTAGTATTTCTATAGGTGATCACAGGAACGAGATTGTGATGTATTCCATGAGTCCAGGCGTCCGCCTGTTTACATGGGTCCATCGGATAAGATAGACAGAAACTTTTGAAAGAAGAGACAGGGCAGAGGGAAAAAAGTGCCAGGGTTTTACCCCCGGAAAAAAAAACCTCTGTGACAGTTAAGGTGGGATATAAGAGAGGCTGGCTAAGATACTGCCAGTACGGCAACAGAATCTATACTACAGTTGAGGATGATGTGGGAGGTATTGTTATTTTGTTAGGGTTTCATGCAGTTACTTTACCCCGGGAGGCGGCATGCCGTCTCCCAGTGTGGATGTCCGTGTGGATAGCGTGTTGTTGTGCCTGGCGCGGTGTCCTTGCAGCCGCCGCGCCAGTGTAGTCCCCTGTGGCAGCACGGGTGCCGGCATCAGGCTGCAACGTTTCACCCAAGCAGAGGTCCAGCGTGTACGACTCACGACATCTCCGCCACCAGCGGTCACCAGGTCCCCGGCAGGATGACTCGTCGGCATCCGCGTGCCAAGACCGACGACCGCCGACCACGTCTCGACTGTTCAGCCACGAGGGTAGGTGGAGCATCCACCAGCCACATAGCCGAAGTGGTTTCACCGGCTTGCGCCGCAGCGATTTCACTGGCAGCCAGATAATTCCAGTGTCCTCGCTGCGACGGAGCTCCAGTATCCCCACCCGGCGGTACGCCAGTTTCCACTTATGCAATGGCATCCCAGCCACGACGGGCCGACGGCGCCAGCCTCTTAGCGCTTCCACCGACATCCTCGCCATGCAGGTTTGCCAGATCATGCACAGCAGCAGGTCCGCAGTGCCCGCTGCAGGTAGCTCGCTGAGTTCTGCTTCGCCGCGCTGTCGCCGGCGTACATGCCGGGGATGCGGTGTTCTTCGTCCATCCGGCTTGGCTCGCCGCTCCACACAGCAGCGGTCAGCCGGCAGAGCGAGCCGGCGGCCACCATACCGCTACGCTTCCCCCGGCATCACGCCGCAGCGCGCCACCGGCGTACCCGTTGGCGGTCAGCCAGCGTCTGCACCGCAGCGGTTTGCCCACGGCCACGCAGTAGAAATCAACCAGCCAAGATGGCCACCCCAGTGCTTCCGCCGGCGTCACACACTGTTACGGTTTCCAGTATTCGGTGATTGGTACAGCTGTGGCTGTGCACTGCACGGTTCCCGGTATGCGGAGGTTGTGCAGTGCATACCAGCTTTCACGCCAGGGTGGTGGCCGGCATTCAATCCACCGCAGGCCGCTAGCGCCCCGCCTTGGTGTTTCCGCCAGTGTTCCCGCCGCAGAGACACACTGACGTGCGCACCGAGGCAGACACCGGTATCCGCCCGGCAGCAGGCGGCCATCCCCACCGCCAGCCCGCTCCGCCAACATCACGCCGCCGCACCGAGCCGGCGCGCCATCTTCTTCCTGTTGCCGTCTTCTTCTGTGCGGTTGGTTACGCCGCTCGACGCGGCAGCCATCCGGCGGCCGAGCGCCCCGGCAGCCTGCAGCCCAACACGCCGCCGCACTTTCCCCGGCGCCATACACCGGCAGTGCCCCCAGCGTGCCCGTTGGCGGTTAGCTCACTTCCGCACCGCAGCAGTTTGCCCGCAACCACGCAGCAGAAATAGACCAGCCCGAGGTCCGTCACCCTAGCGCTTCCACTGGCGCCGCACACTGTAGCGGTTCCCGGGATTCGGTGGTTGCCACAGCTGCAGCCGTGCACTGCATCGGTTCCCTGTATGCGGAGGTTGAGCAGTGCATACCAGCTTTCACGCCAGGGTGGTGGCCGGCGTTCGATCCGCCGCGGGTCGCTAGCGCCCCACCTTGATGTTTCCGTGAGCATCCCCGCCGCAGAGAGTCACCAATGTACACCCTGAGGCAGACACCGGTATCCATGCGGCAGTCGTTCATATAAGTAAGCTCATGCTGTATAGCAAAAATCCTTCCGCCGGGCCAGTCATGTGACCTCCCGAAGTGTGAAAAAAATGTCCGTCCTCCTTTATTCTGTCATACTTTTTACTTTTTTGACTTCAAATACTCCAACTGATCTGAAGGTAGATTGATTAAAAGTGTTAATTTCGATCCTTATAAAAATTTTCGTAGTTTTAGATGGTTTGTTGTAAAAAAATATTTTCTGTTAAGCTCAAAAACTACTTCTAATTTCCACAATTTTGCAGCTACAAGGCTGAAACAACTTTCATTTTATTTATAATTTAATGCTCTTTCGGGTGCTGTTCAAAGTACGGCCAGTAGAAGAAACTGTTATTTCACGATGAAAACGTTATTAACGCATTCCTTAGGCATTTCTATTTAAGAAAAAGTGTACGCGAAGACGATAAAACAGGTAGAAAAGAAGTAATATAGTGAAAATCGTCAGGTTACGTGCGGTATTACCGATTTGCAGCAGCCATCTTTGCCGCGAATGTGCTCTTCCTCAAGCTGTACACATGTTGATTTTTAATGAGCTGTATTAGTGGATTGTGTGGTTAGGTTGTAATGCAGCCTGGACCAGAATTACGACTAATATTCCGTGGTGTATACTGGATTTTAAACGAATAAGGTGGCCGCCATGCCGAATTGTGAATATAATGACGTCGCAGGTGGAACGAGACGTCTATTGCCGACAATTCGGTAATATGCGTAACCGTGTTGTGTTTAGGCCTGGACCAGACTGGCTACTAATATTCAGTGGTGCTTAGTAGATTTTGAATGAAGAAAACAACGGCTACGTCAAATTCTGACTTTAATTACGTCATAGGCGACTCAAGACCTCTATTAACGCAAAGTCTGTAACGTGTGTAAACGTATGTTTCGGCGCGGATTACACCTTGGTTGCATATTTTACGTCTTTCGGGTACACTTTTCCTTAAAGAGTAAGCGCCAAGGAAGCAGCTAGTCGTATTTACAACCCGAATTAACAGTTTTTTCTACTGGCCGTACTTTGCACTGTAACCGCTCTTTCATTTGGTACCATGTTTACTATTTTCTAACAGTTTCATCGAAAGTGTTGTGGAATCACAAATTTTGACCCTGCAAATAACTTTCTATGAAACCTGCTTTATATGATTCTACGTGTTCTAAAATGACTGTTAAGCGAATTTTAAGTCGCTATCTGTTTTCTTTGATTTACTATGAATTTCTAAAATGAAAGCTATCTCCAACAAGTAATGCTGGTTTGTTCAGACATGTTCTATGAACTGTAAAAACCTCTACTTTGTTCCATCATGATAAAAATACTACACATGTCTTAGCAAAACTTACTGAGAACTGTTTCTACCAAATTGTAATGTGTGTTGAATATAGTTTACTCCATTGAATCTTCGTATATTTCTAAACTGATTAGTTTTACCTTCTCCCATGTGTTTAAAGTTTTTACATAATGCTCGAAAATCAACCTTTATACTTTAGTGAACTTTTCCAAACTTTAATATGTTGTGTAAGCCAAAATTACGGTTTTTTCTTACTATAAACGAACTTTCTCTCTGTAAAAATATTACTTCTAGAATTTAAAGTATGTAATTGCGTCTTAAAGCTTTTGTACCGGCTTTTAACTATTAATGTATTCAAACTTTTTAGTAGGATTCTCCAGCTACATAATTTCTATCGTCTTTTTACCAGTTATTATTTCTAAATGTCTCTAAAAATGAAGGAAATGTTTGCTTTTACGAAAGTATTCTGAATTCAAATATTAAATATGTTGATCTTATTTTCAGTCTTTCTATAGCTGTTTAGTTTGGTATATAACTCAAATTGACTGTTAAACTTGATTTATTGCCTGAATTGACTATGAAAATGACTCTAAAGCTGATGTACCATGTTATTTAATTTAGCCCGCTGTTCTTTAAATAAATTTTGTTACACAGTTTAAGAAATTCTGCCCCCCCCCCCTTTTCCCCGAAGATTGAAGTTATTTTCCCCAGGAAACTGACTGAAATGGTCTTCCATTCATACTTCCTCTCACTTATGCATATTATCAAAATTATTCTTCAAATTCACATCAAAATTCATATAAATATAACAAAATCAAAAATACCAATAAAATAGTGACACTCTTAAATTCTACTACAATTGTTTTTCACGTTGCTTTGATTTATAAACATGAATTTTTAGTTTTAAATTGCTAACCTTTCTGTAACTGTTCATTTTCAACTAACGACAAAAAAAAAAAAAAAAAAAAAAAAAAAAAAAAAAAAAAAAAAAATGAAATAGGAGGTTATCAATTCGTCTGTATTTTTTGTTTGTTGTTCAGTGATATCTTCGCCAATTTTGAACGGATTTTAAGGAAATTTTTTTAGTTCATGGGGATACCTTCAGAGTAGTCCCACATAAATCTCATTAAGACACACCCCCTCTACCCCTTTACACCCCTTAATTTTTATACAAACCCACAGTTTTTACCCGATTTCAATGGAACTTTGAACATATATAATCTTATATATATATATATATATATATAAAAATAGACGTGTTTTTTCATATATTTCACTTTTCAGCCACCACTACCAAGCACAGATCACTGGTCTTTGTGTGTGGAAGTAGCATGGAGTTTCCTGTCGTGCACAACGTTGGTTGAATGTCGATAACTGTAGGGATGTGGGAGATATGATGATTAAAGTTGGCTTATGCAGCGCGTTTTCATATTTCGACCAAAAATTTTTGTCTTCTTATACTTCTCTTTCCTGCCACAACTACATAGTATAGACCAGGAGTGGCCAACCGGTCGATCGCGATCGACTGGTCGATCGCGGCTATTAGTCCAGTCGCTCGTGACAAGGCAGTGGTATCAGACTTCAAAATTTGCTTTAGTGATTTCAAAAAAATTGAGAAGTTGGTGGAATTCGTTAGTTATCCCTTTAATAATTCCATTAAACACTGTGATATCTATGAAATGGCTAAAAAAATTGCAGATACATTTCAAATGGACCACATGATATTTCAAAACAAAATTATTACTCTGCGCTGCGACATATTTCTAAAAGCAAGGTCATCCTTACGTCTAGATTTCTGGGCATTGGTTTCCAACGAGAAATATCCAAATTTGAAGAAATGTGTTGAACAACTGTATACGTGTTTTGGTTCAACACATTTATGTGAATCAGCATTTTCCAACTTAAAACAAACAAAAAATAAACACCTTTCTTGCTTGACAGACGCTCATATATTGGATTTTCTAAGGTTGGAAATTTCCAACTACAAACCTGATTTTGCTAATCTAGAGGAAGATGTTCAGACGCAATACTCACACTAATATAAATAAGTAGTTACTAAGAATAATTTTCAGTTTTATGTTTCCCTCTTAATAAAATAAAAATACTACATAATTGTGTACTGAACTATATCGTTTCATTAAAAATTTCAAGAAGTATGTATCTGGTAGATCGCACAGGGTTTCGCATGTTAACAGTAGATCTTGGGTCTAATCAAGTTGGCCACTCCTGGTATAGACCATTGGTGTTTGTGTGTGGCAGTAGAATCGCGTCTCCTGTCTTGCACTATGGTTGTTAGATGTCGGTAGCTATGGGGGTGTGTGAGATATGGGGGTTGAAAGTGGTATACCTGCGGCAATTTCATATTTCTGCCAAAGACGCATGTGTCATGGTGTATCACTTTTCAGTGAAAACTATCTATCGCAGATCACTGGCGTCTGTGTGTGGTAGTAACACTGAGTCACCTTTCGATCACAACATCGGCCGAATTTCAGTAACTGTGGTAGTGTGGAGGATATGGTGGTTGAAATTGGCTTATCAAGGATATTTTAGTGTTTCGACGAAAGACATGTGCCTCTGACTTGTTAGATGTCGGTAGCTATGGGGGTGTGGGAGTTAAGGGGGTTGAAAGTGGTCGACCTGCGGCAATTTCATATTTCTGCCATAGACGCATGTGTCGCGGTGTATCACTTTTCAGCGAAAACTATCTATCACTGTCGTTTGTATGTGGTAGTAACACAGAGTCACCTTTTGATCACAACATCAGCCGAATTTCAGTAACTGTTGTGGTGTGGGGGATATGGTGGTTGAAAATGGCCGATCAAAGATGTTTTCGTATTTCGACGAAAAACGTGTCTACGCATATGTCACTTTTCTGCCACAACTACATAGCATTGACCATTGGTGTTTGTGTGTGGTAGTAGAATCGTATCTCCTGTCATGCACTATGGTTGTTAGATGTCGGTAGCTGTGGGGGTGAGGGAGATATGGGGTTGAAAGTGGTCAACCTGCAACAATTTCATATTTCTGCCAAAGACGCATGTGTCATGGTGTATCACTTTTTAGCGTAAACTATCTATCACAGGTCACTGGCGTTTGTATGTGGTAGTAACACAGATTCACCTTTCGATCACAACATTGGCCAAATTTCAGTAACTGTTGTAGCGTGGAGGATATGGTGGTTGAAATTGGCTTATCAAGGATATTTTAGTGTTTTGACGGAAGACATGTGCCTCCGCATATGTCACTTTTCTGCCACAAGTACATAGCATATACCATTGGTGTTTGTGTGTGGTAGTAGAATCGTATCTCCTGTCATGCACTATGGTTGTTAGATGTCGGTAGCTATGGGGGTGTGGGAGATATGGGGGTTGAAAGTGGTTGAGCTGCAACAATTTCATATTTCTGCCAAAGACGCATGTGTCATGGTGTATCACTTTTTAGTGTAAACTATCTATCACAGGTCACTGATGTTTGTGTGTGGTAGTAACACAGAGTCACCTTTCGATCACAACATCGGCCGAATTTCAGTAACTGTGGTAGTGTGGAGGATATGTTGGTTGAAATTGGCTTATCAAGGATATTTTAGTGTTTTGATGAAAGACATGTGCCTCCGTATATGTACTTTTCTGCCACAACTACATAATATAGACCATTGTTGTTTGTGTGTGTTAGTAGAATCGTATCTCCTGTCGTGCACTATGGTAGTTAGATGTCTGTAGCTATGGGGGTGTGGGAGATATGGGGGTTGAAAGTGGTTGACCTGCAACAATTTCATATTTCTGCCAAAGATACGTGTCATGGTGTATCACTTTTTAGCGTAAACTATCTATCACAGGTCACTGATGTTTGTGTGTGGTAGTAACACAGAGTCACCTTTCGATCACAACATCGGCCGAATTTCAGTAACTGTGGTAATGTGGGAGATATGGTGGTTGAAAGTGGCCAATCAAGGATATTTTCGTATTTCGACGAAAGACATTTGTCTCCGCACATGTCACTTTTCTGCCACAACTACCATTGGTGTTTGTGTGTGGTAGTAGAATCGTATCTCCTGTCATGCACTATGGTTGTTAAATGTCGGTAGCTATGGGGGTGTGGGAGATATGGGGGTTGAAAGTGGTCGACCAGCGGCAATTTCATATTTCTGCCAAAGACGCATGTGTCACGGTGTATCACTTTTCAGTGAAAACTATCTATCACAGATCACTGGCGTTTGTATGTGGTAGTAACACAGAGTCACCTTTTGATCACAACATCGGCCGAATTTCAGTAACTGTGGTAGTGTGGGAGATATGGTGGTTGAAAATGGCTGATCAAAGATGTTTCCATATTTCGACGAAAAACGTGTATCTACGCATATGTCACTTTTCTGCCACAACTACATAGCATTCAGCATTGTTGTTTGTGTGTGGTAGTATAATCGTCTATCCTGTCGTGCACTATGGTTGTTAGATGCTGGTAGCTATGGGATTTGAAAGTGGTCGACCTGCGGTAATTTCATATTTCTGCAAAAGACGCATGTGACATGTTGTATCACTTTTCAGCGAAAACTGTCTATCGCAGATCACTGGCGTTTGTGAGTGGTAGTAACACAGAGTCAGTCACCCATCGATCACAACGTTGGCCGATTTTCGGTAACTGTGGGAGTGTGGGAGATATGGTGGTTGAAAGTGGTAGATCAAGGATATTTTCATATTTCATACAATGACATGTGTGTCCGTAAATTTTACTTTGCTGCCTGAACTGCATAGCACAGATGACTGGCATTTGTGTGTGGTAATAGCATCGTATCTCCCGTCGTGCACTATGGTTGTTAGATGTCCGTAGCTCTCAATACAAATTCTTTACAAACACGAACGAAGTTGTGGGTACCAGCTAGTTTAAAATAGTGTCAAGTTTTGGTTTGCAGAAATCCAACCTCTCTTTTCCTTTCCACCCCCTTAATTTTTGTTCTTTATACAGAGCTACAGTCAACACCATTTGACCAATCACCATGAATGTTGGCACTTACATGAATCTTTTCACGAAGAAGGTTTGTGACAAAAAATCTAAAAACCATCCTCTCTCCGATATTACACACCCCTTAATTTTTTTTTATAAAAACCCCAAAAACAAAGTTTTCTTTTATTACATAGTCATTGATTTTAAATCAATTGTCATGCTTTTACCAGTAAGTAATTTACTGGTTTTCAACTATTATTAAATGTACTGCCAGGCTGAGATACCTTACATTTTTCAACACCTAAAACTGATTTCATTTCCTGTGATATTAATATAATATAATATATATATATATATAACTGATTATGAAACAGAAAAAAAGTTGTATTGTAAATTCTAATTTTTAAATTACTTTTTTTTACTTATTAGTACATGGTACTTACAAATGTTAATGTACATAAGATAGGATAGGGAAAATAAACAGTTACCCGTCACTTACCACAGATGAAGGCAGGAGGGCGACACACGTAAAAACACAAAAACGAATTGCACAATATTTCGACTTTAGTCTTAGTCATGTGGAGCGAGACATATGGCAGGGGGAAAGATGTGGTCACATCCCAACCCGCCACAGGAATCATGTGGCGGGTTGGGATGTGACCACATCTTTCCCCCTGCCATATGTCTCGCTCCATATGACTAAGACTAAAGTCGAAATATTGTGCAATTCTTTTTGTGTTTTTACGTGTCTCGCCCTCCTGCCTTCATCTGTGGTAAGTGACGGGTAACTGTTTATTTTCCTTATCCTATCTTATTTTCAGTGCCTCGCGGCAGTTTCTTTGTTTCCTTTATCCAAATGTTAATGTACCACATATGTAAGTTTTTGTTGCTCTTAAAGGTACGGGACAGGTCTGTAATGTAAATTTTAAATCATAAATTTGTTTCATCATTATTATTGAAAAATTTACTTATTTCAATCCTAAAAGGAAATATAATGAAGTCACAATACTAAAATTATAACTACAAATGAAAACCACAAAATTCTCTACTTTAAGCTCACCAAAAATATAATTTATTGCAGGTAGGGGAAAGACCCATGATCAACACTGTAATACATATTTTTTCCACAAATATAGCATTTAGTTTTCCTTACATTTTAAAACTTGTGAGAAAACAGATTGATTTTAAATGAGAGAATTCTCAGCAACAACAAATATTTTAGGACAAAGATTTGTCAGAGCACAACAAGCATGAGCAATAAGATCTATGGGAGATAAAGTATCACCAACATGGGGTTTCAAAAACTCTACTGGAAGAGGTCCTTGCATTATCCTATATTTTTGTCTTAAAAGACCAATAATTTGTTCAACTTGAATTCTCACATTGCCTAGGAACCTAGTTTCCGAGACATCTTTAGAAGACAATTGTGTTTTTCCTTAAGTAAATTGTAAGGACATAGACTGATACCGGGGTTGAGTATCGTCTAAGTGCCTTAACTTACACTCTTGATAGCACCTCACTGTCCGATGAAAACTTACTGAATATTTTAATTTGGTTTGACCATGTAGCCAGGATGGCTCAACTAAATGCCTTAGGTCGCCACAAAATTTGTTACCCACAAATTGAGAAAAGGGTTTTCATCTACATCTACATATATACTCTGCAATTCACAAAATTGTGGGTGGCAGAGGGTGCTCAGCACCAAAGCTAATCTCTTTGCTGTGCATTCCAATCCCTAATGGTACGAGGGAAAAAAGAATTCATATAAGAATCAGTCCGGCACCTTATTTCTCTAATTTTATCTTTCCTGTCCTTCCGACTCAAATAGGTTGGTGGAAGAAGTATTTCACTACACTCATGAGTGAAAGTTGGAGTACGCATGTTTTCCAATAAGTTTAAACGAAACGTGTGTCGTCTATCCACCAGAGACTCCCAACCTAATCTACTAATCAGTTCTGTGACGCTTTCATAAGGACTGTAGCAAGCGGTCACGAATCGAGCGGCTCTTCTCTGTACTTTCTCTATACTTTCGATCAATCCCTTACGAAACGGGTCCCAAATGGCACAACAATAATCCAAATGTGGACGCACAAGAGATTTGTACGCTATCTCCTTTGTTTGTTCATTACAATTTTTCAAGATTCTACCTATGAACAAAATTATGTTAACAACTGAAGTACACAAGTTCACTGTTAGTAAAATCCAAAGTTTTATTTTTCAAAGTCAGAAGTTCAAAATTGCATTTACAGTTGAGCAGGCATATCGAACTCTCTTTTCCAAAAAGTTGCAGATTGTGGAGAGAAATCTAACCGACCGAAACCCCTTTAGTAAATTTAAAAGTTTTTAGCAGTCATTGAAGTTACGAGATAACACGACACCAAAGTTTCCACATGTTCGAACTAGCCGGCATGGCGAGTTACGACCAACCGAGACGAACGACAGACAGACGCAGGTTCACTAACATACTGCTAGACAGGAACAGACCGCAGACAGGAACAGACAAACCATAATGGCAGCGGGGTCTTTTTTATAGAAACGGCTAGAACCAGTGACGTCAGCAACTGTATCACATCTTTTTGCTTCCGCGTAGCTCAAAGTATGTGTAATTTACATGACAATCCCGACTATTAAAAATGTTTAAACTTTGACAGTATCTGGACTTCTACTAGAAGTCCAGCGGCAGTCTCTTGAGAAATTTAGAGTACATAATTAATATTAAAGTTTTAGCTGTTTAAGACTCCGCGTAGTGATACATTCAAATTTGGGTAAAATCCCTAAGTGTTCTAGAACTTTTTACGCGCGTGCACAACAATCCGCGACAATCTACTTTACAAAAACCTAATTACCGGTCCAATGCTTAAACTTTTTATGAAAACCCATATATGTATGAAATCGTCTTAATTAGGGCTATCTGCTGATGTAAAATTTAAATTGATATCTCTTTTAGATAAAAAGCTTATTTTTTTCTCTTAATTAAAATCACTAATTAGACTTTACCAAATTATTTAATTTTATTGCCAAAATATCGGGGATAGTGCTGACTACAGCTGGTGATAAAAGATCGGTTGTAGCTTTACTGGATCTAAAGTTATTACAGATCTTAGAATTTCTACCATTCTGATCGCGTGTTTCAAAACTTGAACAAAGCGGAATATCTCTAAAACTAAACGTTTCCCGATATGATAATTACACTTTAAAATGATTTTTATGACGAATTATAACTGTGAGCACAATTACAGGGAAATTCCTTTTAGTTGAAAACTATACTTCTCGAAATTTCAAAGTCCCGCCTAAGCAAAACTAGAATTTGCCAAAATTCTAAGGTGCTTACAAAATGCTGGAATATGCAACCTAGCACGATACATTCCAGCATCTTCTGCAATATCAAATCCTCTATCTGCAAGAATGACATTACCACGCAACAATTTCTCAGGAATACCACTTTTATTAGTAATTAGTTGATCACTAGTATGCCCAACCCAAGCATTAGGAATAAAGGAAATACAGCCTTGAGGGGTAATGCCAATAAAAAATTTAACGGTGTTGTGATGCTTATAATTTGACCAAGTTCCTGCTGAAGCTATTAATTATGGTGGACAATTAACAAAGATTTCAAAACAATCTAGGATAACACATACACTGTCACCAAAAGATTCTTTAAAACACAGTGGCATTGTTGTATGTAATGTTTCTCTTTCAGGCCATACAATACACTTATCCAAGCGAGCAACCATGGGCGTATCCAGCGAGGGGCAGAGGGGGGCTGCTGCCCCCCCCCCCTAGAAGAAAAATTAAGTTGCCTTCAGTACGCTTCGACGAGTGAAGAACTAGTTCAGGAGCACTTTGGGAGAGAAAGATTGACTGGATTATGTCTGATGAGTGTGTATCGAAATTTTGTGAAAGAACACCATGAGATATTGACAAACAAAATTATTGAAATTGAAAATCCGAGGCAGTTAATGTTTACATAAAAAACTAACTGACTTACGATCTTAATTAACTACATAGTAGGTCCTTAGATTAAGTAGTTGGGTTACTATATTAATCAATGATAAAAATAGTTTCCTGAATAGGTTTGAGTTTGATTTTGTAATGTCATGTTTCAGTCCCCCACCCCACTTCGTCGAAACCAAAATGAGTTGCCCCCCCCCCTAGTTCAAATCCTGCCCCCCTCTAGTTCGGATCCTGGATACGCCCTTGCGAGCAACCACAACTCTAATCCACTTATCACAAATTAAACTTGGTAGAGTGTCACCAAACCGATAAGCTAGGTCTTGCTCTAAAAGATGTAATCTTAGCCTCATTAATACCAGAATAAATTCTGAAAAATTTGATAAGGCATTTCTATGAGATGACTCTACTTTAACAGAAACAAGGTTGAGAACAGTCATAAGTATTGTAAAGGTTGGAAACCCTGTGTAAAACTGAACTTTCTTATCATTAGCTGCTAACACTTCCTCAGTTACTTCAAAATGACTTAGATGTGCCTTCATAGTAGCCAATTCTGCCTTAAGTGCAAAATTATCTTCTACAACCCTTTTGTAATTTTCATTTAGTTGAATATAGTCCTCATTAGATAAACCAGTTTGGCAATTGACACCTAGAGAAATATGATTTTGAGCAGTATCACTGCTAGCCACTTCAACACATTAACGCTTGCAGTAAAAGCATAACTAGCACTCACACCATGAAGGTCATCACCCTCAATCCTCATCCTTCTAGGTTCTTGAACAAATTCGTGTGTTCTACTTAACAGTCTTCCTTTCGGCCATTCATAATGTTGATTGTTCCTGATCACAGCCTTCAGTGTCATCGTTTAGAATACATATTCGAGGTTGACGCTGGTTGTCCACCAATGTGTGTTTAATTTAATTTAATTGCAATGGAGCACACAGGCTCCGGTGGCAATTTCCCTACATACCCATCTTCCCCCTATCCTGCACCTACCTACATTTGCCCTCTACAAATTTTATGTTTAAATTCCTTCAAAGTTTTCGGTAAATTATTCATCATTTCTCTTGGTAACTCATTCCAATCCCTGACACCCTTACCTAAAAAAGAGAATCTTCCCACACCCTTTTGCCTGAAATCGAGTGCCAGCTTGTGGTCATGGTGATCTTTTCCCTTCCATGCACTACTTTTCATACCTATTGCAATATCTTTCCATGCCTCATCGCCAGTATATGCCCTGTACACTCCCATGACCCTCCTCATCCTCCTCCTGTCTTGCAATGAATCCCATTCCAGCTCCTTTATCATATCCTTCACTGATTGCATTCTGCGATAATTACCAGAAACAAATCTAGCAGCCCTTCTTTGCACCCTCTCCAACTCATGTATTTGATACGTAAAATGAGGGTCCCATACTACACTACCATATTCGAGCAATGGTCTGACCAAAGTTTTGTAACCAAATTCCTTGACTTCTCTCGTACATCCCCTCATCACCCTCTCCAACAAGTGCAGAACTTTGAAACCTTTTCCTACCACCTGTCCTATGTGTCCTGCCCAGTTAAGTTTGTTATCAAAAGTAATTCCAAGATATTTACATTTCAAGTCTTCAGCAAACAATTCTTTCCCCACCTTATATTCATAATTAACCTTTTGTTTTTTATTTGTGTATCTAATAAGCTGACTCTTCTTTGCATTTATCTTCATTCCATGTTTATCAATCCAATTAGATATCCTGTCCAGATCACCCTGCAACTGTTTACAATCCTCTATCGTTTTGATTCTTTTATACAGCATTATGTCATCTGCAAACAATCTAATTTGAGATAGTAAACAATCAACGCAATTATTCATTAGAATAATGAATAGCAATGGTCCCAATACACTACCCTGTGGCACACCCATTTTTACTTCCACTTCTTTTGATACTACATTTCCTACCCTAACTTTCTGTTTTCTACCTTTTAAAAATTCTTCTACCCAGCAAATGACTTTCTTATCCACTCCAATGGTTTTTACCTTATTTACTACCATTTTATGGCTTACTCTGTCAAACACCTTAGACAGATCTAGTGCTACACTATCAATTTGGCCTCCCTTGTCCATTTCATCTGAAATATCTTGCATATATCCCACCAACTGAGATTCGCATGAATATCCTTGCCTGAAACCATGTTGCCTGCTTGAAAACCACCTACGTTCCTCACATATATTTCTGATGTGGTTGCATATCAATCTTTCCATTAATTTACCTACCACTGATGTCAAACTGATTGGTCTGTAATTCTCAACTCTATTTCTCACCCCTCCCTTATGTACCGGTACTACTATTGCACTTTTCAAGTCCTGTGGTAAGCAGCAAGTGTCTAGACTCAATTTAAATAATATTTCAAGATAAGGTACAATGTCACATCCGGTTATCTTTAAGATATCTGTAGTAATATTATCTTCACCAGCCCCTTTATTTTTTTTCAGCTTTGTTATTTCCTTCATGATTTCCTTCTCATGTCAAATATTTTTTACTATCGTCATTTCTAATTGTGTTGTTAAGCTCATTCTCCGAATTAGACCCTCCTGTTTCTGATTCATTGTCCCTAATGCTTTCACTGAACCAGTTACTTAAAATCTCTGCCTTTTTCAAATCGTCAGTATCTTCTTCTCCATCCTAATCTATAAGTGTCTCTACACCCTCCCTTCCCCTCAGTTTCCTGATATAGCCATAGAAATTTCTAGATGCATCAGTCAATGGTCCTCCTGCACTGACAATACTCTTCATAAACCCAACTTTAGCCATTTTCTTTGCTGTTATTAATCAGTTTTGATGGTTTCCCTGAAAACAAGAAAAATCAAATGTTCATAATTTGTATATCGTAAAAACAGTTCAAAATTAATATAAATATAAAAAGGTATGTAGGGCTACAAATTAGCCTACTGTTAAACAAGTTATGTGCAACAACAAACAGAATTTAACTTACCATGAACAAAGTGAAGAGAGGACACATGTTTGTTCTTTGTGATATTTTCATCATTAATATTTGATCTGTTGATTAGAGAAATCCATCGTCTTCGACGACATTCGCTCAGTTCCCGAGTTCGATCACATTGGTTCGTAATTACAGTTGGTATTACATATAAACCTACTTTATTATGACCAGACTTTGACTTTGATGTACATCCAAACATCCAGGCACCTTGACGCTACGTTAATTAATCCATTTCGGTGATAAACTATCTTTAAATGCTTTTAGAAACACAATGTGGCCTTATGGACCTATGGACAGGCAGTGCACAATTATGGCCGCTAGCTACAAACCTGACAGGATGTGACGTCACACTTATAACACGGATATATACATATTAATGTCCTTTGTAGTCACAAATTATACTTTGTTTGAAACAAATAGTAAAATACACAACTATGGCACTAGAAGTAAAAATAATCTTCACAAGGATTACAAGTCGTTGTCATTAATTCAAAAGGGGTTCTGATATTCAGGGATACATATCTACAATAAGCTCCCACCACACATTAAATGTCTAGCACATGATAACAATAAATTCAGCAAAAAATTTAAAGAATTTTTAATTGACAACTCCTTCTACTCTGCCAAAGAATTTATTTCTAAGGTATCTACAAAAAACTGTCAGTAGTTTGTGTAAACATAGTTGACATAATTAATGTACGATGTATGATATGACTATATATCTTCTGGTGTGTGTATTATTTTGTTATGCAATTGGTGTATGTATTATTTTGTTATGCAATTGTTTTTCTGTAAATTGACAACTTTCCACATCCCACAGAGCCAGTCTCTTATATTGGGATCAATGGGAAATGAAATATTGTATTGTATTCTATAGAGTACTGTACTTTATTTTGCGTAGGCGTACTTTACAAGTTTGTTAAAATACATTTTTTATTTTTTTTTGTCCTAACTCCTGTTAGCACCTCACTGTTTGATCTCTAATGCACGAAAATTGTATCCCAACGCAATTTTGACAAATGATCATCACTGTATCGGATTGAAAGATTCTCATGTATATCAACATAGTCACAATGAAATGTCAAACGTCACTCACTTCATGTTTAATAGGTTTGTTTAAGTTAAGGTTCCTTTCGATTCATTCAATATTTTTTTTACAAAATATAATAAGATTATTTTAATTTAAATATAGATTGCAAAGATTGTGTAAAATAATAATAATTTCATGTGACCAAAAAACTCCAGTCACAGAGTTTCTTATCAGCCGTGCAGTACACCTCTATCGTTGTCACCATTTTTAAAAGTTGAGCTACAGATTAATGTGAAATTTGAACCACAGAGCATCCCAGCATCTTAGCATTAACAAATCAAATCTTTACCAGAGGTGACCGTAAATTTTAAGACCAATGAAAATTACAGCTTATACAGGGATTTGAACAAGGGACTTTCAGTACCCCAATCATACTCCATATCCATCTGAGTCAAGAGACAAAACTGGACTTGGACAAAAACATATTCAAACATCGTAAAATCAATGAGCTTTTTTTCCTATATAATTTATTTTTGTTATTCCAAAAAACAAATGTGCTTTCATACGATTGAATACATATTTTTCATTACTTTTAAATTCATAAGCTTGCGGTGTGTGATTTGGGCATAGAAGGTCCCCGGTTCAAAATCTGGGTCTCGGATGCAATTTTTACAGGCCTTAAAATCGACCTTCACCTCTGGCAAAGCTTTGATTTGTTAATGCGAACATGCAAGAACTCTACCTACATTTTACAAACATCTGATGAACGTAAAGTAAGGCTGGAAAAAAAGGACACTTTTCTAAAGCAATCAGTAACACTAAAACAACATTTAGTCGTAAAGGACCAGGAATTTCTGAACTCTTTGTATACGCTTCTCCATATCCACCAGCCTGACACCGGCCTTCACCGTCAAAAATTAATGATGGCCGACACAGCTACAACAATAAGAAAAGTGTCGGTCGGTGACAGTGCGGTCTATTGTAGCCCGACCTTTACATTACATACAAGTTCAAACTTGTTAATTCATCGTTTAGGTAAAAACACCATTGTTACTTTTTTGTAAGATCGTCAGAAAACAACCACTTTTTTGTTAGCTAAGCAACAATGGGCAGAATCTTGAATAAAGAGAAAAGAATAATATATATTGCAATACAAACAAAACATCAGCATTAAAAATTGCTGATGTGAAAGCGGAGGTAGGATTTCTCGCGAAAATTCCGCACATGCGGATGCGGATATCCGTTACATCCCTACTTGTGACCAAAGAAAATCTCTCTCGTTTTTTCGTTATTAGTTTCTCCATTCGTTACGGCCATCTGTGGCATTTAAAAACTGAATATCCCTAATTAAAGGAAAGAATATTTCAAGTTACGTTAAAAATAGTTATTATTTTGAACTGATTTTATTACTTTCATTAAAGGCTATGGTCAGACACATTCTAGTTGTGTGTTTATTGTGGAGTATACAACATGTAGTCATTCCATCTTTGGTATTTGTCGCCGTACATTCAGAATTTCATTTAATGTCCCGGCATCATGTAACAATCGAACATAAGATATACCAAACAATTCAATTGAGATTCAAAGCTTTAAAATTGTGAAAACCCCATCAAAATCTGCTCAGTAGTTTCTGAGTTTTTCTAGTTCACATTTATCCAGTTTTTGTAATACAGATTTTGCTCCTCCTGCCTAAAAGAGATCAGTTGAGATTATCTATGCTCAGGTATTAGCTCTAAATCACTGCCCCTCCACCTGTCCTCAGTTTGAATTTACTATCGCCACTTTCCTGGCCAGCAGTCTTTCTGTGAGGCAGTCTCCCAGAATAGAGATGGGCAGGTCCGAGATTTTAAAGGAGTCGGGTCCGGATGTACATCCAGCGCTGCGGACCTGCATCCAGGTTCCGTGTCCGCGGACCTGTATGGGTCCGGCTCTACAATCGGGCGGGCGGAGTGAATGGCGGAACTGGATCTGTGCGGACCTACATCCAGTTACATGTCCGGCGGAGCTGTATGGGTCCGGTTCTACAATCGGGCGGGCGGAGTGGTATGGCGGAACTGGATGTGTAGGGACCTACATCCAAATACGTGTCCGGCGGATCTGTATAGGTCCGAACCTACAATCGAGCGTATGGTGGATACAAATCCTACCAAGGAGAACTGCAGTATGAGTTATATCGTGTTCATCCATTAATTAATGAAATGAAAGAATATTAATTCTGATAATTTTTTAAAAATTTTTGTCTGAAACTCACAATTGTACGTAATATTATAAAATCACAGCATAATCAAACTTGATAATGATAAAAGTAAAATTTCTGTGGGCTTCTATAAGAATAAAATGAAATCATTTCTTAATAATGTTTAAGTTCCACTAATATTTTTTTTAAAAACAATCGAAAGTCTTTGTTAACTGTTCGTTTTTTTTACTAAAAATGAAATTATTCAAGACTCAACATTTTGAGATAATTCTTGCCTTTCCACAATATACCAGATTAAGAAACAGTTTATTATAAATGAACAAAAACAAAATTGCAAGTGTAACGTATTTTAAATTGTGAGCGAGAAATTACGTGAGATTTGTTCTTATATTATGTATAATATTTTTCTCTGTATACTATGTGAAACTGTTTTGATTGAGTGAATAAAACGTTGTCGTGAGTGCTAAATCGAGTGCGATACAATGCATTTTAATCAAACAGTAATATTTATGTTTTGCCAACTACCGTAACGTGTTTTTGGTGCTTTCAAAATCTTTATTTTATTTTGTGCAATTTCAGAAACTTTCAATTTCTTTGTAATTTTATTTCCAATTTAGTTGAAACTATTTTTATGCAAGATTTAATTCTTATTAATAATAACCGATCGTTTGAGCCATTGTTAGACGTTCTAGAAACGGCTGGATGTGAGGTTTTTCTTTTTTCAATGTCTGATTATAAAATATTTCTGTAAAAGCGGCCAGCACAGTCGCTCGCAATAATGCCACATAGTCATTTATATATATTACTAGCTGTTACCCGCGACTTCGTACGCGTGGATTTAGAATTTTATTGCTAGAACTGGATATGCAAAGCTGAAAATTATGTAAGATGTCCCAAACAACACTGAGTCGGCATAATATAACGGGAACGCCATCGATATACCATTCTACCTTCGAACCTGTGTCATGACCAAAACTGTTATTCATATCGGAAAAAAGTATCCTATTTCGTTCCTAAATATACAAAGTATTTCCTTGTCATCGGTATACACATAATTATATTCGTGAAAACGTAAAAAAAAAGATGGAGACTTACTTTCGCATATACAATATTGTTAGTTTAGATCACACAAAAACTACCTGTGGAATCAGTATACCGTGAATAAAGTAAACGCTTTCTACCGCCAAAGATTTGCCAGAACATGGTATCCTTACTATAAAATCCTAGGCCCTGGCTCAAACTGTGAAAAACAATTCATAAAAATACTTGCCTGCAGTGGGATTTGAACCCGGAGCAACTCTACAGTTAAATGTATGAAGCAAACTCATTACTACTACGCCATCCCAACACTGCTTAACAACGTATCGCATTACAGATATAAATGCGTTTATCTTTCACAGTTGAGATAGTTTTCATAATTTAATGACAATATGTTCTTATCTATACATAATATAGTATCCCATCTCGATCCTAAAGTCAAATTTCATCATGATCGGAGTATCCTTTTAGCCCAAGGAACGTAACAAACAGACATAAAGACAAGAGTTACTTTCGCATTTATAATATTAGTGTAGATATGTATAATGATCCTTGGAAACTCTACGAACCGTGTTTCTGCAATAAAGAGATGTTAAATGTATTATCTAATTTGACCTTAAGTCCTCAGAATTAAGAACGTAAAAAATTCTAGAGACTTTGTGATTAGTCAAACTGAACGTTAAAAGTTTAATAATACTGCAACGCATTAAAATTACAAGTTAAATTATAAGTCCATTCTTATTTAGCACGTAAAACACTCCTCACCTTAGAAGCATGAACCCGACCAATAAAAAAATACTACCGGGTTTTAGCTACCCATTGACATTTAATAGTTATTGTAATTATCTACTAGTAGTCAGACATTAAGAAATAGTTTTTCATTTATAATCTCATCTTTAAACAGAACTGTAATCCAATCGTACAGTAAATGACATTAAACTCTTCAGAACATTTATTTCAAATCGGAACTGTAATGAAAATTTGCGTTCCAGCTCCGCGTTGCAGGTCCGGCCGTGGTTCAACCTCTGGCCACTCGAGAACTGTGGCGCTATTATACAGGTCCGGCTGGAAGCAGATCCGACAAGCCCTCGGATGTACATCCATCCCTCGCGCAAGTGATACGGGTCCGCGGAACTGCATCCATCCGGACCTACCCATCTCTATCCCAGAACACCCACTCCCTTATGCTCTCCTGTTGACAAAGGGCTAGACATGAAAGTTACTTTATCTTGTGTGTTTTTTGCCGTTTCTGTGTGTTCACATCCCACATCCATCATCTAAAATTAAGTGGTGGCTCATTTCCCTATCATAATATGTAAGTCCCTTTCGCTGCTTAGTGCCCTTCATTTCATATAACAATTGTTGCAACATCAGTATGAAAAATAAAGATGCCCAATCTTAGATCTGAAACGAAGTGAAAGTTTGGTGCTAAAACTGATGATGGAGGTCCACTTTAGGTAAAACATGTCGCAAATAACTAAAATGCTTTTGTTGCATACACATTTCATTTGTCTTTATTTAACCATTGGTAATACGTGTACTTTTGTATCCCTTAGTGGTCATTAATCTTTGTTTGTAAACATTTTATGTTGGATCCACCAGTGTAGCTCAGTGTACTGAGGTGCCATGTACTGCATCAGAAAAGCACAACAGACTGTGCAAGAGCCTTGGCCCTCACATACTGTCTGTACTGACTGCAGTTTTCTGCAGCCATGAAGGTGACTGCTGGGATGATCCCCTATCTCCGCCTCATAAACTACACATTTCACAAACACAAAATTCACTTATCACACGCTGAACTAGTTACACTTTTCACAGTCAGATGACAACAATCTCACTTCCCCCATTAGTACTTAATGTGTCCTGGCAGCAGGTATAGAATGTTTGGCGTCAGCAAAGACGTGTAGCAATGAAACCAAAGCTCCAAATTTGATCATGCCATTGATGAGTGGATCTCATTGAAGGCATCTGACCCCAAGAAGGAGAAGAAACATTTTATGTTGACTTACATAACTATCTACTTACTATTTTGCTTATAATTAGTGCATGTAGGTTCAATTGTGTTCTGTACTGGCTGTGTGTTCCACTGTACTATCCTAAAATGACAATTTATGGTGAGATTATACATCATATGTTTCAGTTTGCTAGTCACTTTCGCACTATATATAATTGCTTGTTTGTTCAGTTTTACAGACTTGGTAATACTGCACAAGCAATTGCTTATAGCTTGAACGTGACTAACAAATTGAAATATGTTATGTGTAATCTCACCCTGAATTATTATTTTACAAAAGCATATGAGGAAAGTATAGTGGAACAACACATTTGAACCTACAGGGGTTGGACTAAATAATATGAACACCATGCGATAGAGTACGGATTGTTGTATGTTGGCACCACTGCTTTCGTGTGAATACTGCAACAAGCATGTACGGCATAGTTGATGTGACAGCTCTTGTAGGTTATGGGTTGGTTATTGTACGCTTTGCTCTGTGACGGTTATAACAAGCGATCGGTGTAATGTTTGATCTCTCAGACTTCGAACGCACGCAAATTGTTGGAGTCCGATTAGCGGGAGCGTCTGTGATGAAATCAGCTGAACTGTTTAACGTCTCATGAGCGACAGTATCCACGGTAATGAAAGCTTACACAAAACATGGTAAAACATCTTCGGCGAAGAGGATTAGTGAACGAAATCCAAAGTTAACCAACAGAGACCGACGAACATTAAAAAGGATTTTGGCCAGACAACACAAAACTACCGTAGCAAAAGTGACAGCAGAACTCGGCACACAACTGGATAACACTGTTTCCACAAAAACAATAAGGCTCCACAAAGTTAACATTCATGGAAGGGCTGCAATTTCAAAACCCATTATAACGGCAACCAACATTAAGCTGCGAAACAAGTGGTGCCACGATCATAAAAACTGGTCACTTGATGATTGATAGAATGTGGTATGGTCCAATGAATCATCGTTCACATTGTTTATGTGTGGAGAACCCCAAAAGAAGCCTACGATCGGGATTCCTGCGCCCTGCAGTCATGCATGAGGGAGGTTCCGTTATGATTTGGGCGGATATATTGTGGTATTCAGCTTGTTCTCTCATTCAAATCACTGGCCGGATGACTGAGAATGAATATCTCGGCATCCTCAATGATGAAGTTCTTAGTATGACTAGCATACCGGTGCGAAACACTGCCATCTTCCAAGATGATAATACACCCATACACACATCCAAAAAGGTTCTGTTCTGGTTCAAGGAACAACAGAATATCATCAAACATCTTCCATATCCAGCACAATTGTCAGACCTCAACATAATTGAACCGTTGTGGGGAGTTTTAGAGCAGAGTATAAGGAGCAGATTTCCACCTCCAACATCAATGATGCAATTGGTGGATGCTTTGGTACGAGAATGGGACAACATTACTTTGGAAACTATTCAGACACTCTACGAATCTATTCAGTGAAGAATTGCAGTTGTTCTACAAGCAAAATGTGGCCCAACACCCTATTAATAAATCAATAGTGTGTAAATATCAGGTGTTAATATTATTTTGTCCAACCCCTGTACATACTAATCATAAGTAAAAACTGTATCTAGATATTAACCTGGTCAACATAACTTATTTTAAAAACATACATTAAAGACCACGAATATATATAAAGCATTTTGTTTAGTTGTAGAATGGAGGACCCATAACATATACAGTTAACATAGCAAATAAGGAAAATAAGCTGAAAACATCAACTTTTTATGTGATGGTTAATTTTTATTTTAGCATCCAATTGCGTAGGAGCTTAAAGTTAATAAGAGAGTTATGTGATGGTTGTGAAATAAGAACACTGCTAACTGTGACCCAGTCCTTTCTTAGCTGTTATCTGTTTATCATTACCATGTCGTGATATTCATTAGACGTTTAATTGTAGAAGTTATTAGAATACTTGTGGTTTTCTTTTCAGGCTTCATGCATGGGGAGATACATTGGAAGAAGCATTTGAACAATGTGCTATGGCCATGTTTGCTTATATGACAGAAATTGAGACAGTGGAAATTGTTGAATCACATGACATTGAAGCAGAGGGACATGACATACTCTCCCTCCTGTTTCATTTTTTGGATGAGTTCCTCTTCTTATTCTGTGCTGAGCCATTTCTCATTGCCAGGGTAAGTTCCTGAAAGTGATAATTTCTAGTAATAGAAAATTTATGCTATTTGCAGAAATTGAGGATCTAAACAATAAATCAAATAGTGAAATAGTGATAAAGTCAGGAGTAATATGTTTTAAATTAATTGTCAGCAAATTTTCATCTAGCACTTTCTCTGTGAATTACTCGAACTGTTTGAAGTTAGACAAAGGAAAATCAGAAATATTTTTGCTTAAATCTTATACAACTTACATATTCTTTGAGTATCCTTAATTTGTACCATAAAGTATCAAGTTTTCACATTTGTATGATGTTTGAAAGTCACTAGTCTATCCTTATAAGTTTGGTTGTAATGAGTTTCTATATAAGCAAAGCGCATCATGCAGCTATAATTTTTTTAGTGATATACAGTTATTGAACACTCTACATTTCTGACTTTTATGCGTTAGGGAAAATATTATTATCTTTAGTTTTATCATGTTACTTTTGAGTTCAAAACGTGAAAGAATTGCATATTCATTTCTAGGTAAGGCACTCATTGACTGGAATAAAGGAATAAGAGAGGTGCACAATAATTTAAAGTAAAAATTCACATTACGTATAAGTTGATCAGTAGGTAGCCAATGCATGTAAGTTCCAACATAATCTACATCATTATCTCTCTTCTAGTTTTTCCTCGCAGCTTTGCTCACTCTATTTACGCCGAGCATCAATAAAAATTTCATTGTCATCTACGAAATTTTCTCAGTCCTAGCTACTTTCTTCTGTTGGAAGTTCCTTCAACACTGTTCATATCACCCCCCCCCCCCAATAATTTACTCTTTCAAAAGAAAACTTTCCCACTGTTTCTTCCTTGAGTTCAAGTGCTCTTGGCTCATTCTTCCCTATGACTTTCTACTGCTAATTTTTTGCTAACTATGTACACTCTTTGGCAAAAAAATTGATTGTCGGCGCCTGAGTCTAAGTCCCTTATTTCGCACAATGTGGCATCATTGCGCATATTCAACTCAGCGCCATCTGTTATTCATTTCCTTAAGACAAGCCTCGAACAAAGCAGGAAGATTCCGCCCGCCCATTGACGATTCTTCTTGGTAGTTCATCTATCATTCCCCACATTTCAGTAAAAAGCTATTGACAGATCTCGGAAACAAGTAACGCATTTTCCTGTCCTTGGATTAACTGTAATATTAGGCAAGATATCACCGACCATACCTCAATCGGATGAAATTCGGTTCCAGCTACACTTTTCTTAAATTCAGATCGTGAAACATATCGTTAAAGTTGTAATTAACAAGATTGCAATAAAGCGCAGTAAAAATGAGGTTCAGTTATACATTTTATTCCAAATGATTAGCGTAAAATTATAACGATATTTATTTACTATATTGATGTGGCTAATCAGTTGCAATAATGCACACACATAATGGGGTGTGTGGTTCGAGAAGTGGGTGTAAATGTTCAAAGATCCAGAGTTTTTGGTTCTACAAAACTATTGAAACGATTATAAAGAGATTATTTCGGATAATTGTCTAATGCCAGTTGAATGTAACTGACTTCCGAGGCAGGATAAGGTTGTTTACCCACTGCACGAGCCGTCTAGTGAACATGAGCTCTGTTTGCTTGTGGCTAACCATCTAGTCTTGTAAACGCGTGGTCCTCGGTTCGAGTCTAGGTTTTCCAATTATTTTTTTGCATTTATTTTAAACAAGTCGAACCTACAACTGCGTTATGCTGTAAAATATAATATCGACTCTTACCTGCTTGCGTCAGGACATAACATACTTAAGGAAAGACTCATAACTGAGTGCTTCTTAATAAACTGCACACGTAACTATGAAAGCTTTCACAGAGGTAACACTGAAAGAAATCTTCTCGGGCTTCAACATCGTCGAAATAGTGTCGTGTGGTTACGTTAGGTGGACTATAACGAGTTCGCACCATCGTCAAGGAGACGAAAAACTAAATAATATTACTATACCAATTTCTTATTATGCGTCTGGATTTACGATTCGTCGACTTCTAAGTCATTAAAGGTGGGAAGGGAATGGAGACAAGGAATGGGAAGGAATTCGGACCATGGGTTTTCGAAGAAATAATCCCGCCATTCACACGAAGTGACTTGGAGAAACGAAGGAAAATCCAAATCTTGATAGCCGGATAGGAATTCAAACCCGCTTCCTCTCGAATGCGGAACCATAGCGTTAACGCTCAGCCATTAGGTTCAGTTTTTCAATATATTTCGTATTTGCTCTATGATGCCGTCCATAAAATTATTTAAAAAATCTATTGAAAAGTTAAAAATCGTAAATTAAAATATATGTGCAGAAGTGAGTTCATCTGATGAGAGCGGGGATATCAAAAAAATCTCTGAAATCAGAAACGCAATTCAAATTACATTTTCTCTCTCTCTCTACTCTTTTCGCCCCTCTCTCTCTTTTTTAATTCTTTTTTGCTAGGGCTTTACGGCTCGTCGACAGCAAGGTCATTAGAGGCGGGATCGGATTGGGGCAAGAAACGGGCAGGAACTCGGCCATGGCCTTTTCAAGGAAGCATCCGGGCGTTCGCCTGGAGTGACTTGGGGAAACCATGGAAAACCCAGATCTGGATGCCCGGACGGGGATTCAAACCCGCGTCCTCCCGAATACGAGGCCAGAACGTTAACCGTTCACGCACCACACCCGGTACTTTTTTTTAATTTTTAGCAGCTATCAAATTCAAAAGTGAATATAAGCTCCCTCTTATATGGAAGATATTGTCATATTAATCCCGTTGTTTAATGAAGTAGTATTAAACCAAAAATGACGAGCAAAATTGATCGGTTTGCTAGTAACCAAATAGGTAACATTTCAGTCTTTTCGTAGAAATGTTAAAAAAAAGAAAAAAGAATCCAATTCACATTCTACTTGAGCAAAGACCTCAAACTGGATGCTAAAACTACAGAAATTTTGCAGTCTCAATAAAATGTGGTAAAATAAGAAATTTCGATGTAGTTATGATGTAATTCTCTATAATATTTTCTCATTTTTTTTCAAGTATGTCTTTCAGTAAAGATTAAGAGGTAGTTGGAATGAAATTATCACGCTGAGCAATAACACAGCTAATTGTTACAAAATTTTATAAATCGGCAGTACTACTCTCCGCAGCTAGAGTGTAATTCTAAAATATCGTAGTAGACGGAAACGTAGTGTTTACAAAGCGTGTAATACTGGTTTCCTTGTTTCTTGCCACACTGACATTCCCGCACTGAATTTCAATTTAATGCCTCAGTTTTCCTCCTACAATGTTCTGATTGAATGCCTATAAGACTTTGCAATATTTAAACGTTCAAAAGAAATTGTTGCTTGTCATTCTGAGACAGACATTATAATGTAAATTCTTTGGGTTGAAATAAAATATACAGTAGCTACAGTTTGAATTTTGGAAAAACCGTGCCGCAAGAGAATCAATTCTTATCACCGATCAAGAAAAACAAAGTTACTTTCATAGCGTTTGTTGATTTAGAAAAAAAGCTTTTGGTAATGTAAGGCGGGACAAAATGTTCAAAATTTAAAAAAAGTCAGGTCTTACGTATCGAGATAGAAAAATATTTTATAATTGATATAATAATCAAGTGGCTATAATAAAAGTAGATAATCATGAAAGTCACCAATCAGTTGAAAAATGTATCAGATATGGTTGCAGTTCATCCATACTAATATTCAACTTATATGTGGAGGAAGCTATAAAAGAAGTAAAAGAGGAATTTGACTGTTGCTTCATGAAAAAGTAGTTTCAAATATTGACCCAGAAACCAGAGAGAACTTTTTAAAACTGTATGTATGGAGCATAGCACCTTATGGTAACGAAGCATGGACTTCAGGAATGCCTGAAAGAGGAAAATTGAAGCATTCGAAATGTGGTGCTATAGGAGGATGCTGAAAATTAAGTGGACAGCTAAACCACGAAGTTAATATGTTTTGGAAATGATGGCTGACGAAAGAAGTTTGTGGAAGAATCGCAAACAAAGAAGAAACAGATTCGTGGGTGGTTTTTTTAATACATTTGGGATTGGTTATGTATGAAGCAGATAACGGTGGACGTGTTTTAAGAGAGGTGTTTTGAGATGAAGGGGATAGTGCAAAATAAGAAGGGATGGTGGTTTATATCAAACCAATCGAGAGACTGACGACAGTAAAATAAGAGATTAAATAAGACAGAAGGTGCCGGCCGATTGAGATCTACTCCCCCGAAACACATCGATGGGGCCGACAGCTTAACGTCCAAATCCGGCGGACGAGTCACTGTCAGAAGTTCCATACGCGCTACAGAGAGGTTTGGGATTTAAACCAGGACTTTTGTGCACCATCTGATAGTTAGTAATAATGCACCGCCACCGAAACATGTCCTAGTTCTAAAAAGTTCTTCAACCACCGGAGCTCAAATCAGGTGACGCCGTATCTGACGCCGCGCATCATCACGGAGCTATAATGACCCAAAACGAGGAAGTTGGCTATAGAAGTGTAGCATTTAAAAATCAACCTTTCACCTCCGTCACATGCTGTTTGGTGCAGACGCGTAAATTCCAATTGAGGTATCTGACTCAATCTCATACCACTGCGGTGCAAGACAATCTTCTTATATCTATCACCTTAGTAATATATGAATTTTATGAGCGGAACAGAATATAAAGCATCCGGCATCTTTAATTCCTTTAATTTATAGCTGCTAAAAATAGAAAAAAAGGGAGAGGGGTTGAAAATGAGAAAGACAGACAGAAAAACATAAATTTGAATTGCGTTTCTGATTTCAGAGATTGTTTTGGAAACTCACCCTCTGATCAAATTATCTCACTTCTACCGACATTTTATCATTTACGATTATTAACTTTGCTTTAAGTAAATTTTTAAATAATTTTATGGATGTAATCGTAGACCAAATATGACTAGTAATGAAAAAGTGAAGCTAATGGTGTTGCATTCGGGAGGAGACGGCTTCGAATACCTCCATCTATCGAGATTTGGGTTTTCTAATGACCTTGCTGTCGACGAGCCGTAAAGCCCTAGCAAAAAGAATTAAAAAAGAGAGAGAGGGGCGAAAAGAGTAGAGAGAGAGAAAATGTAATTTGAATTGCGTTTCTGATTTCAGAGATGTTTTTTGATATCCCCGCTCTCATCAGATGAACTCACTTCTGCACATATATTTTAATTTACGATTTTTAACTTTTAAATAGATTTTTTAAATAATTTTATGGACGGCATCATAGACCAAATACGAAAGATATTGAAAAACTGAACCTAATGGCTGAGCGTTAACGCTATGGCTCCGCATTCGAGAGGAAGCGGGTTTGAATTCCTATCCGGCTATCCAGATTTGGATTTTCCTTCGTTTCACCAAGTCACTTCGTGTGAATGGCGGGATTATTTCTTCGAAAACCCATGGTCCGAATTCCTTCCCATTCCTTGTCTCCATTCCCTTCCCACCTTTAACGACTTAGAAGTCGACGAATCGTAAATCCAGACGCATAATAAGAAATTGGTATAGTAATATTATTTAGTTTTTCGTCTCCTTGACGATGGTGCGAACTCGTTATAGTCCACCTAACGTAACCACACGACACTATTTCGACGATGTTGAAGCCCGAGAAGATTTCTTTCAGTGTTACCTCTGTGAAAGCTTTCATAGTTACGTGTGCAGTTTATTAAGAAGCACTCAGTTATGAGTCTTTCCTTAAGTATGTTATGTCCTGACGCAAGCAGGTAAGAGTCGATATTATATTTTACACATAACGCAGTTGTAGGTTCGACTTGTTTAAAATAAATGCAAAAAAATAATTGGAAAACCTAGACTCGAACCGAGGACCACGCGTTTACAAGACTAGATGGTTAGCCACAAGCAAACAGAGCTCATGTTCATAGACGGCTCGTGCAGTGGGTAAACAACCTTATGCTGCCTCGGAAGTCAGTTACATTCAACTGGCATTAGACAATTATTCGAAATAATCTCTTTATAATCGTTTCAATAGTTTTGTAGAACCAAAAACTCTGGATCTTTGAACATTTACACCCACTTCTCGAACCACACACCCCATTATGTGTGTGCATTATTGCAACTGATTAGCCACATCAATATGTAAATAAATATCGTTATAATTTTACGCTAATCATTTGGAATAAAATGTATAACTGAACCTCATTTTTACTGCGCTTTATTGCAATCTTGTTAATTACAACTTTAACGATATGTTTCACGATCTGAATTTAAGAAAAGTGTAGCTGGAACCGAATTTCGTCCGATTGAGGTATGGTCGGCGATATCTTGCCTAATATTACAGTCTATCCAAGGACAGGAAAATGCGTTACTTGTTTCCGAGATCTGTCAATAGCTTTTTACTGAAATGTGGGGAATGATAGATGAACTACCAAGAAGAATCGTCAATGGGCGGGCGGAGTCTACCTGCTTTGTTCGAGGCTTGTCTTAAGGAAATGAATAACAGATGGCGCTGAGTTGAATATGCGCAATGATGCCACATTGTGCGAAATAAGGGACTTAGACTCAGGTGCCGACAGTCAATTTTTTCGCCAAAGAGTGTACATCCATCTCTCACATTTTGCAGACATAAGGGGGGGGGGGGGCACAATATTCAAGTATACAAAAATTCAAATTAGTGAAGTGGTGCCCACTGTCCATATTCAAACAGGGATTACACTCCAGTGAAGCAGGATCCCGCATCATTTAACAATCCGTTGCATCCCGCACAAATTTATGCAGATTTGCAATTCGAATAAAGGTTGAAAATGTGTATCAGTCTATGCGATGTTATGGCCCCGTCATTGATTTCTGACTCAATTCTAGCTATATCAGTTGAATTGTCTCATCGTCAACCATCGTGATTCGAAAGTAAGTAAATTCATTTTTATGTATCTCTAAGAACTCAGGTTTGTTTTTGTTGTATGCATTACTATAATATGAATAATGCTGGCTATGTAGTACTATTTTCTAACTATTACTATGGTTACTGTGGACCAAGTAATAATATCCATAAAATTCTAAAATCTAACATAAATTCCAAAAAATTTTAATCAGTCAAAATTATTTGGAATGATTAGATATTAATGTGAATAAAATTTTATTTGTATTAATATAATGTAATGTCTTCTTGTATTGGAGTTCTAAAACTATTGCAAGTTTACAATTTTTGTTATGTTGCATGGCATGAGAAGTGGGAAGATTCTTTTTGACGGCTGGCTCTATATACATTTTTTAAGTAGTAAATTGTGATACAGTACAATTGGTATTATTTGTTTCTTGAGATATTTCTTCCAAAACCAGAAGTATTTAATTGCTTTACAAAATGGGATTTTTTGACAGCTTCGTAGACTGATAGATTATTTTTCAAACTGATGTGATTCACTGTGAGACATGTAATGTGACCAAAGAATGAATACTTACCATATTTGATTATTTATTTACCTACTAGAATTAGATTTAAAAACAAAAATTTTAAAGTACAAAGTTACTTTAATTCATAAGAGATTAATTTACAGTTATAGTTATATTAAAAAAAAGTATAATGAAGGGAAGCTAGACATTTTTAAATTAATGGTGTTTTGCTAGCTAAAGTATTGTGAACTGTTGATTTATGAATTCATTCAATAGAAGTTTATTATTTAATTTGTTGTTAACTCATTAAACATCCAATCCAGTAAATATCCTGCAGGATTGAAAGCATTCCTTATATGCAAACCATGTAAATTTTTCATTGAGGGGCTTTGTATTGTTTTCATTGTCAGATGGGTAAGTTTAAAGCAAAAATTTTCAGCCACCAAGCTGAACTTACATATTAATTTTCGAAAACATTAATTGTTGTGCCTGTACATTGCTGTCATAATTTTAACACACATTTTTTTCCTCTAATCTAAATGGCTGCTTTTATGCATTGTTCAACATGAATACTTTTAAATCGTATCTATTCAGCATGTTCGGAAACAAATAATCAAAGTCTGTATTTGGACACCCAGTTTTGCTCTCTATACTGATTGGTGTCTTTTTGTATTGTTACAATGTGTATACATTTAAATCATGTCTCTGTAGCATGTTCAGGAAACCTTAGAAAGAAATAATCAATGTAAAAATATGTCATTTAGCCAAACCGGTACTAAGAGCAAAAATTCGGCAACAATTTTAACACAATCCAAAGAGCAAAATCTGTAATTACAAAAAACAAGTTTAAAATAATGAATTTTTGTAAAAATAAATTTGTAATGTCCCAAACATTGAATCATATATATTATTTCTAAAAGGTGTTTCTTTGTCACAAGCCAATTTCTCCCTTGATAACTAACAGAAATCTATGAATGCGGTATCATTTTAAAGCTTAAGGTCTCCACTTTGAGAACATCATTTTTTAAGAAAGGAATTTTTCAAAATTCAACCCTTAAAAGGCAAAAATGTCAATATTTCTAAAATGCTATTTTTTGTGCCACGAACCATTTATCTCCCAGCATTTCTAATCGAAATCAATAAATGAAGTATCATTTTAAACATCTCCGCTTTAGTGACATCATATATTTAGAAAGGAATTTTTCAGAATTTGACCCTTAAAGAGCAAAAGAATCAATATGTCTGCAACGCATTTTTGTGTCATGAGCCATTTATCTGCCTTGATATCTAACCGATATAGATAAATGAGATATCATTTAAAGATTAAAGTCTCCGCCATGGCCACATCTTATTTTAAGTAAGGAATCTTCTGGAATTCTACTCTTAAAGGACAAAATTATCATTATTTCCATTACGTATTATTATTATTGGCGAATTCTCCAAATAAATGGAAGACGGTAAGCAAATGACCCGAATCAAGTTTTCTTTGACTTCTTCTTATTGTTCCAATAGGCTTTCATTCTTTCCGAGAAAGCTTGTTTGCATTCTTCCGACCACTTTGGTCTGTATTGTTTTTGTTTTGGTTGCTCAGTTATAACTTCCCATTTGTCTACTTTGTGTCTGAAGGTGTCTCTTTCTAAGATGTCTGTTGCTCCTATGCTTGCACTTTTAAAGTCCTTCCAAATTTCATTAAGTTAAGGTGTTGGATTTTTAAGTGAACTTACATAATCTATTACCTTTTTTGTCAATCGACTTTCTGGTAATCTCTTAAGGTGACCAAAGAATTTCATTCGCCTTTTCTTGATGTCAATTTCAATGTTTGAAAACTTTTGTGTTGTTTTGATTGATTGTAATCTGTAACCATCTTTAGTGAGTCTTGCTCCTAGAATTTTTCTAATGATTTTTCTCTCTACTTTTTTAATTTTATCAAGGTCATGTTTTCTGTTAAGTGATAATGTTTCACTTGCATAGAGGACTGTTGGTTTTATGACCGTATTGTAATGCCGAATTTTCGTCTGTATTGACATAGATTTTTTGTTGTAGAGATTTTGGACTAACCCTAATGCTTTTTTTACTTTTTGGAAGCGATTTTGCTGTGAGATTTTCTCAAGGCCTGTCGGTTCGATGAATTCTCCGGGGTATTTAAAGTATGGGACCCTGTTGATTTTACCGTACTTTGTTCTCAAACTTGGTATTTCTGTCTTTGAACATATGAATTCAGTCTTCTCGAATGAGATTTGAAATCCTACTTTTTCTGGTCATTCTTTGAGTGTCTCAAGTTGTTTGATGGCAGTCTCTTCATCTTCTGCTAGTATCGCCATCCACAAAAATGAGGTATGGTATATAGAGGTGTTTTTTGGGAAAGCCAAGTTCAATTGGTTTCCAACACTTACATTTCTTGAGTTCTTTCTCCCATTCTTCCATAATCTTGTCTAGAACAACATTGAACAAAAGAGGAGAGAGCTCATTGCCTTGTCTCACACCTGTTTGAATGTCAAAGGGTTCTGTAATTTCTCCCATGAATTTTACTTTAGATTTAGTGCCAATTAGTATTTCTTTTATGAGTTCTCGTGTTTTTGGATCTAGTCCCCTTTCTTCTAAAATTTGGAATAGTGAAGGCCTGTCTATTGAGTCGTATGTCTTTTTGAAATCCACAAATGTGCATACTACGTGTTTTTGTCTAGGGCTCGCATTTTGATTGTAGTTTGGAGGTTGAAAATTTGTTCAGGGCATGACCTGTTTGGTCTGAATCCTGCTTGATATTCTGCTAATTTAGGTTCTAACTGCTCTTGTGCTCTCTTCAAAATACAGGCTGAAATAATTTTGTACGTGGCTGGTAGGAGGGAGATCCCTCTATAGTTGCTTACATCTGATTTGTTACCTTTTTATGTAGTGGGTGGATGAGAGCAATCTGGGATTTTTTCAGTTTGCCGAATGTTTTGGATTATTTGTGTAATTTCTTTGAGTGAATTTGGACCTAAATTTTTTAAAAGTTCAGCTACAATTCTATCTTTCTCCTGATGTTTTTTTATTTTTAAGTTTCTTTATGTGTCCATAAATTTCTTCTTGTGTTGGTGGTGATGAGTTCTCTGTTGTTATTTCAGATTGTATTTTAGGAAACCTTTTTTTGGGTTGTGAACAATTTAAGAGCTGTGAAAAATAAGTGGCCAGCTCTTGGCAGTTTTCTTTCTTTTTCAGGGCAAGTTTACCATTTCGTTTTCTAAAACATAGGTTCCGTCATGAGTACCCTTTTATATGGTTCATGAAGGTCTTGTAGAAATCATGTGTATTGTAATGTTTGAAGTTGTCTTCGATTGTCTGTAGTTGGTCATTGACATATTTTTATTTGTTTTCTCTTAAAATCGTAGATGTTTGTTTGAAAACTTCAAGAAATTTCTTGTGTGTTTCTTCAGATTTGTTGCAATTGTAATTTTGAATTGCCTTTTTTCTTTTTTCTAGTTCATTCTCACATTCTTGATTCCACCAAGGGTGTTTTGGTTTTTTGTGAAGAGGTATCAGTTCTTTCGCGGTTTTGATTATTTTAGTCCGAAATTTCTGCCAGTCTTCCGCAGGTTCTTCTTCCCATTTTTCTTTGATTTTGGAATCTTTGATTTTGCATAGATCGAATTTTGAAATCACTGGTGGTTTTCTGTTAAATTTTCTTTTGGGTGTGAATTTAATTTTTATTCTGGATAAATAGTGATCAGAATCTATATTTACCCCTCTGCGTACTTGCACATCATGAATTTCTTTTTGATAGTCATACGATATTGCATCGTGATCAATCTGAAATTCCCCTAAATGATGGATGGGTGATCACCATGTTTTTGTTTTTTGGGATTTTTTCGGATTTTTTCGAAGTGAGGTTGACATAATTTTGAGGTTGTTTTGCTGGCATAACTCAATAAGTTGTGAGCCATTTTTGTTGGTGAACTTGTGTGCATGGTAATCTCCTACTGTCTTCTTGTATTTGCGTTCCCTGCCAATCTGTGCGTTGAAGTCACCAAGCAAAATTTTCACATCATCTTTCGGAATTTTGGCCATCTCTGTTTCAAGCTCTTCCCAGAATCTTTCTGTTTTTTTTCGGGCTCTTTTTTATTGTCGCCATTTGTTGGTGTATGTATATTGATGAAAGTATATTTTTTGTTGGTGTGTCTTATTCTCATGGTCATAAGTCGATTGTTGACTGGATTCACCTCTTTCACTGACTTCAAAACATTTTTATCTACAACAAAGGCCATGCCTAATACTGCTCCCCCTTGGCCAATTTTCCTGTTGGTTCCACATTTGAAGATTCTGTAATTATTGTAATCTATTGTTTCCTAATCTGTAAAGCGCGTTTCTTGCAGGGTGAGGATTTGGATTTTCTGTTTATTAAGTTCTGTTGTGAGGTTATGTAATTTTCCAGTTTGAATGAGTGTCTGAATGTTAAAAGTGCCAATATAAGTGTGTGTTTTTTGTGAAAGTTTACCAGAGCATTCCGACTTGCTCTCTCGTATAAGTCCAAGCTCCCCAAAATCCGAATGCTTGGCTGCCACTTTGGAATGGGTGGATCGTCCACCTGGGGTAATTTTGTCATTACTTGTACGAGTGATACTTGCTTATTATTGATTTTCTAGCTTACGTATTATTATATATACCTATATATTTGTCATGAGCTATTTATCTCCCTTGATAACTATTCGAGAGATTAACGTTTCAGCTGCTTTGGTCAAATCATATTTTAAGATTTTTTTTTTCGGAATTCGACCCATAAGGGCAAAAGTATTAATATTTCAACAACGCATTTTTGTGTCACGAACCATTTGTCTCCTTTGATATCTAACCAATACATAAAAATGAAATGCAAGTCTCCGCTGTAGTTACACCATAATTTAAGAGAAAAATCTTTTGGAATTAGACCTTTAAAGGGCAAAACTATCATTATTTCCATAACGTATCTTTTTTTTTTCCACAAGCTATTTGTCTCCTTGGATATCTGACCAAAATAAAAAATGAGGTATTATTTTTGAGACTAAGGTCTCGGCTTTGGTCAAATTATATTTTAAGAAAGGAATTTTTCGGAATTCGTACCTTAACTGGCAAAAGTATCAAAATTTCTGCAACGCGTTTTTGTGTCATAAGCCATTTATCTCCCTTGATATCTAATAAATATAGATAAATGATGTATCATTTTAAAGATTAAGATCTATGCTGTGGTCACATCATATTTTAAGAAAGGAATTTTTCACAGTTCAACCCTCAAAGGGCAATATTATCATTATTTCCATAACATATATTTTTGTCGCGAGCTATTTATCTTCCTCGATACCTAACCGAAATTGAGAAATCAGATATTATTTGGAGATTAAGGTCTTCGGTTTAGTCAAATTGTATCTTAAGATAGAAATTTTTCAGAATTCGGCCCTTATAGGGTAAAATTATAATTATTTCCGTAACGTGTTTTTTTTTTTTTTTTTTTTTTTTTTAAATCACGTGCCGTTTATATCCTTATTCCTAAAATCCAGTTCCAGCTTGTGGTCAAGGTGTAATATACCGAATATTACACTAAAATGTATTTGTTAGAATATATTTAGCGTTGCCGGCAGACCTGCCGAATCCGCCGTTGGTCACCCATGGTAGAAAGCCAAACTGTCAGGCATGCTGCCATCCACGGTCAGGTAGGATAAATTACCCGTATAGGCAGATGTGCTACCGTCAGGATCAATTGGAATATGAGTATCGAGTAAGCAACAGTTGGTGTTGCCTATTGGTTTTATTTACTGTCAAACTGGTCGAGCGGACATGCTGCTGCTCATGGTTAAGTAAAATTTCACAGAATGGCACAAGCTTATCTGTTGCTGACTAGTAAAAAGGACCACAGTGCCCACAGAGAGTGGTCAGTACCATAAAGTTGCTACGTAGCGCTGTACAGTTTGCATCGCTGTGCTGCTACATATTAATGCTGCTGTAGTTGACCAGTCCATCTGACTTGGGGAAACAGTAACTTTCTTTCCGCACCTAGCATAACCTAACATCCTATTTCAAGATGTGTGAGTGGAGACTTTCCCGGCGTAGTGATGAAATATAATCTTCACGGGTGTTCAGCCGGATGGTGTCAAAGTAACACGACGTTTCAACAGCAAGCTCAGCTGTCTTCATCAGGTATCGGTGTCTGCTGGCTGTCGTAAGCTGGCTGCCACCGCGTCGACTGACTTGGCCATCCATCCATCCTTGATTAGCGCAGACTTCTGTCTGCAGTGCTGTTCTTTATCTACTTGCCCGCGTGGGGCGTCCGACCAATCAGAGTGCACCTGCCCCACCAGGGAGTGCCAGCGGTCCCGGCCGGTGGGAGACCCCCCCCCCCCCTGATTGGTCGAAGGCTAGTCCACGGATACCCGTGGTGCCCGACTGGTGTCATTAGCTGCTTTGACGGCGTGTTGTGTCCTGCTTCGCTCTCGTCGGAGGTCGTTAATAATGGGCCTCCAGGCTTCGCTCAGAAAGAGCCCGCCGTCCCTATTTATGTTCTGGTCATTCAGTCGAATCTCCAACGCCTCCTTTATGACCGAGTCCCAGAAAGTGGAGGCCCTGGTCAACACTACCGTTTTGTCAAACTCAATCGTGTGCTCGTGGTCGAAAGCATGCTCCGCTAGGACCGACTTTTCAAGCTGCCCCAGCCTTAGATGACGTTTATGTTCGGAAAGGCGCTCTTCAATGGTTCTGGTGGTCTGTCCAATGTACACCTTGCCGCATTCACACGGTATGGAGTAAATGCCTAGGGTCCTCAAGCCTAGGTCATCTTTGACTGAGGGCAGTATGTCTCGTATCTTGGCGGGGGGCCGGAAAATACTTTTTATACCAAACCGCCAAAGCGGCTAATGACACTAGTCGGGCACCACGGGTATCCGTGGACTAGCCTTCGACCAATCAGGGGGGGGGGGTGTCTCCCACCGGCCGGGACCACTGGCACTCCCTGGTGGGGCGGGTGCGCTCTGATTGGTCGCACGCCCCACGCGGGCAGGTAGATAAAGAACTGCAGACAGAAGTCTGCGCTAATCAAGGATGGATGGATGGCCAAGTCAGTCGACGCGGTGACAGCCAGCGTTTACGACAGCCAGCAGACACCGATACCTGATGAATACAGCCGAGCATGCTGTCGAAACGTCGTGTCACTTTGACACCATCCGGCTGAACACCCGTGAAGATTATATTTCATCATATTTCAAGCTGTCTGTAGACTAGTTTGAATTCATTAAACTCCAATAGCACTGGAATCGGCTTTTTTAATTTCTAGTGTGAGTTTTCCCTGCTCACTTTCCATCTAAAATCATTTGGTGAAAGCCGCTCCTTGCCTCAGGTATCGAACCCGTGTCCTCAATATTTCAGATTGTGGCCAAAATTTAAGTGACTTCCAATCTGGGATAGGACAATGGTCATCTTTTGCCTTTCATGCACCTCTCTTAATTCTTCCACCAATATCTTTCCACGTCTCATCATCAATATATACCTTGTATACTTCCACCACTGTCTTCACGCTCCTCCTGTCTTCCAATGAATCCCATTATATGATTATCAGTTACTGATTGTGTTCTGTAGTAATTTTGTGAGACAAATATAGCTGCCCTTCTTTGCATCCCCTCCAACTCTTGTTTGATATCCAAAATGTATGTCCCATATTGTACAACCGTGTGCAAAGCTTTGTAACCCAGTTCCATCACTTTCCTGTTGCATACTCTCATCATTTCTTTAGAATTTTGAGCTTGAGTACTGTTGGTCTGTGTGGACATATTTTTCTCCTTTAATGCGAAGTTGATAACCTTAAGCGTTTTTTTTACTTCTGTGCTGTACATGACCCCAGATTTTGTTATGCTACTTTTGTGTTAAAATTCCTGCTTTTAGATGTTCTTTGTTTTTATCCATTAGGGAGCATCCATAAACCACTTAGCTTCATTTTTGCCTCCTGTGAACCCACCCACATAGCCTGACATGACTGTTGCCCCCTCCCCCCCCCCCTCCCTGCGTGGCACATAGCTTCTTTTCCCTATTGATTCCAGAAGACATTTTGTATTATTTTCTCTTGTCAGAATATCATAAATTACATATGGAGATAATTAACTGACAGAAATAAACATACAGATGCTGTTGTGTGTTTTACACCTTATTTTAACTGTCACAAATAATATGAACGAAAAGCTACTTGGCTCGGCTCTGGAAACCCCCCCCCCTTTTCCCTCCCATGTAGCCCAGCATAGCTTTCCAGCCAACCCCTCCCTCCCTCCCTCCCCTCCTAGATCGAGCCACATAATTTATGGACACTCCCTTATTACATTCCCTCTGTCTCTTTTATTTTTCACAAAGCCTGGTGGGTATGCATTAACACCCTAACCTCACATTCGGGAGGACACAGGTTACAATCCCTGTCCAACCATCAAGATTTCTATTTTCTGTGATTTCCCAAAATCAATTGAGGCAAAAGCTTGGATGGTTCCTTAAAAGGATGAGAGCTGATTTCCTTCTTATTCCTTGCCCCCAATCCTTTCCCCACCACTAATAACCTTGACATTGATGAGGCATAAAGCCATTGAAAAATTTGTCTGGTTTTATTATTAATGTTCTGAGTATTGAGTTTTTTGTGCAGGCATTTCTTATTTTGTATCTTCATTGGTTGTCCTGTTTTTTACTGCTTTGATTTTATTTTCCTTTTGCTATTAACAAACAAATTAGATGGTGATTAGAAATAAGTCAGTCTCAGAAAGGTCCACTATAAACTCTACTTAGTGTGCTAGAAATTGTGTTGGCAGAGGTGTTGGGTGTAATGGATCTCAGGTTTGATGATTGCATAACAGTATTGAGTTTAACATTGATGAATATCGACATTTTGTTGTAGATATCTTTGGTTAGTAGGTATACCATTTCTATTTTATTTCTTTCATGTGATGACATTTTTTTTGTTTTAGAGATATTGGTTTTTGTTTACTCACCTATGTATTTAAACTCTTCTGCTTGTTTGATTTTTGTATGTCCCATCTAAATCTATCTGGGTGCCTGCTTGGAATTTGAAATAAACTCCAGCTTTTTAAAGGCTATCTGCAGACTGGCCCTTGATGCTTGTATCTTAGGTTGGCTGTTCTGCTTTATTGCCATGAAAGCAGAAAAAAATGTGAGATTGTATACAAACCTCGACAATAATTAACAAGCTCAAATTCCAGTAGCCCAGTCTAATCCCTGACCTCTCTCAAGTGCACAATTGAACAGCAGATGTGAAAGTCTATTTGCTTGCCTGACCCCTGACGTGATTCTCACTTTTGAGGTGGTCTGTTGGAAGATTCTTGTTTTTTGTCAAGGCCCTGTTCTTTCAGAATTTGGTTTAGGGTAACACAATCAATGAAGTTGTACGCCTTTTTGAAGTCATCGAACATCATCATGAATTTCATATTTTTCAGGGTGGCCACAGACCTGGAAAATCTGGAATTATCAGGGAATTTAAAGCAACTTTGAAATATCATGGAACTATCAGGGAATCCAAGTAATTTCAAAAATTATCAGGGAATTTTAATTGCAACAACCCAAAATTTGAAAATTTTTTGATAATTTATTTTAATATTGAACTTTTGCATTAAATAATTCAGCTTATATATTTTAGACATAAAACAGCCATCAAATGCTACATTTACACTAGCAACTTGCATCTAGTCTCACGCCTCATTGAGATACGACGACGAGATGTTCGTACACGAGTGCTGACATAAACTCTCTCTGGAACTCAGCATTCGAAATTATATTTAAAAAAAAAAAAAAAGGTGGATGACATTTAAATCAGAATTATAGTACTACATGCAAACTCAGAAGTTATATAAAGAAGTTTATAAAGGTGTTTTTATGTTTCACTAAACAGTTTTACAATTTCAAGCAAAGTGTGAAAAAGATGTTCCAAAAAAATTGAATTTGTGGAGAGTCTTCGAAGTCCTGTATAATCTCAAAAGCTGGTTTTGAACTTCTTTTGAGAAAAATTGAACCTTTAATATCAAAACAAAAACCTAGATTCAAGATACCAATGCCAGCAAAAATGTGAATAGCCATAATTATACGGCTTTATAACTTTTTTATATTAATGATATAAGGCTAATTAAAGCAGGAACAAAATAATACGTAAGATCATGTAAATACTAACCAGAGGTCTAAATAGGTAGGATTTATAAAGTTTTGTATCATTCAGAGCTCTTTCAAGTGCTGAATCAATGCGACAGTATAAACATCATGCTCGTGCCTTTGACTGACACCAAATAAACCGTTGCCAAGGTGAGCGGCACACCCAAGCAACCACGCAAGGTGAGCCTACACGACTGCACGGTTTATACAAACTCGTGTTCATGCTATCTTGCATATACTTGCGGAAACTTACGCGAAAGTGTTAATCGGCAACAGAAGATATTGAAGATGGAACAAAAGAAGCTACAATAACTGAACCAGAAGATTCAAAAAGAAAAGTGTAGCAAATGAAAAAAGGCATAAAAATTCTAAGCTTTTGACTGGTCAAGTTACTGATGAACAATTTAAAAATCTTCAATTATTTTATCTACCAAATACTGAAAGATTACTAATTTGTTCTAGTTCATATTAGTCGTTATCGTTTTTTTGTACTACTCATTTTTAATTAAGCTTCATAAGATTATTAAATTAGTTATAAAATATTCAAATAAACATTCTTAAACATGTTCCTCTTTCAAATTTTTTGAGTTTTATACCAGATATAATTATTTAAAATCAAAATCTAACTAAAACTTTAAATATCTTAATCATGCGAATAAACTTTCTATATCAGAGAAAAATATGGAAAATTGTTCTGGAAAACCTGGAAATATCAGGGAATTTTTAAATCATTACCTTGTGGCAACCCTGTTTTTGGGCTTCTGAAATGAAAGGAAAAATTTAAAATTTGTCGGGTACTTTAACTTCCTTTCCTGAATCCTCACTGATATTTTCTCTGTTCTGTTCCATTTTTTTCTGGACTAAGGGCCCGCCAGTTAGTGAGTTAACACTTGGGAGATGATTTGCTTGGGCTGGTGTTTTTTGGAGTAGCCTAACTGTTATCTAGGACAGATACTGATCTAAGTGGAAATTATAACTTTCATGTTTTGTATCTTTTGCTGTGTTTTCTGTGCAGTAGCATCATGATTAATTTGGAACCCACCAAGGTTGGGGATTCGGGACATTCAATTCTGCTGCTTTCTGGGGAAATGTTTGAAAGTCTTACAGAGCTCTATTAATTGTCGATAGTTCTTCAGTAATGCATGACAATTTATTGGAATTTTTTTTCTTTGTTCAGAGTAGTATTAAAATCTCTTAAAATTATGGCCATACGTTTATCAGGAAGGTTACAAAGGTTGTCTTTGATCTCTTACCAAAGTTTGTGTGTTTCTTCCAAGTCTTTCATGTTCATATATATGGAATAGACTGCATCATTATCTGGAAATAGAATATCAATAGAGGAGAGATGGAATCCATTATGTAATCTAAAATCATCTCGCTTACAACAAAACCAGTGGTAGATGAGGGACATTTCTCATTACATGTTTCCTCCTTTAAGATCCTATAACCGTGTGATTTGAATGCTTGTTGATCTGTGAACTTTTTTGTGTTGCTATGTTCAGCATGTTTTGGTGGGATGGGGTGCCATTGAGACATTTCAACATTCCAACCTTTGGAACGGAGTTAAGATTAAATGTCATAAAGAAGTTGCAGAGTGTATTATTGATTTTTCCACAAGTCCCCAGATTCTCCAAAGATGTTGTTGCAGTTTCCCTAGAACTTAAATGCCTACAGGTGACAGTGAAATTGTTACCATTCTACTAAGCTTTCCTCAATGATTTTTGGCTGTTGATTGTTTACACTGACTGAAATACTACCTATGTTGTATTGAATTCTCCAGCACTAATCAGACTGCCAAGCCAGCTTTCCTCTAGGATCCAAGTTTCATTTTAATATTACTTTTTTTCTAATTTGTGTATATCATGGTTGTAATTCTTGTAAGTGAAGTGAGCATAACCAAATATATGCAATGTATCTATCATTTAATGTGTTATTGCAGTAGATGTTTTTTTCAAATGTGTGCCAAGTGGTTGATAATTGTGAAACAACTATAGTTCCTTATTAGCTAAAGGTGTTTATTTGGAAAGGCCGTTAAACAACCATGAGTTGCTGCTTAGCTGAGTACAGGTATCCTTATTCAGTTGGACAAGCTTTTTGCTACAATATTTTAAATTTCCCAAATCAGTTGCAATAACTTTGATTCACTAGCTCCTTGCATTTGAGTTAAAACAGAAACAAAAGTATATTTGTTTTCTCGGATTGTTTTCTGGGATTTTATTTCTGTGTTAATTTTCACATATGGGTTCTTAGCTTCAACTTTTAGAAGGTAATCTTTGATGGGTTTAATATACATGTGCCAATGAATTTTTGGATTAATTTGACTTGGTAAACTGAGCAATGTGGGTGATTAATATTTGCATTTGGTATTCACAAGGACACAGATTTGATCTCCAGTCCAGCCATCCAGATTTTGATTTTCCAATATCATTCTAGGAAAATGATGAGTTGGTTCCTGCAAAAGAATGAATTCCTCCCCATTCCTTACCCACAATCTTTTCCCTGCTCTAGTGACCTTAGTGAGATTTAAGATGTTAAAAAAATAATAATCAACATATAATCATATAATAATAATGATTTTCCACTAACATTACCTCTAGCAAATAACTCAAGTTGTTCTGAAAAAATTGTATTAACGTCAATTACCATCAGCTGCTGATAACCTGACTATTCATTTGTGTATAGTTAACATTCACTTTTTGTGTTGATGTTAATGTCTTGTGCTTTTCCCTAACTACCTCTGCAACCTATTAATATTTTCTTAATGCCATTTTTACTACCGTTCTATTGTGTCACATTCATTGTTTCGTGTTCCGTGCTGTAAACTTCATTGATTTTTTCCTTTCTTTCCAGTTTCTATCATAACACAAGCATCTTAACTCCACACTTAATCTCCATAATCCTAATAGAGTTTTCATTTCCTCCAAACAGTTCGTACAGAAATATTCTGTCATTGGATGGGGATCGTGTTGCACACATACACGGCATATTTTATCCTTAATCACAATTTGTCTATGAACTTTACATGTAGTGCATTAATCAGTTAATGTTCTGAGCATCCTGTTTAGTCTACAATATGACTGTAGCTAATATCTAATGATAAAAATTCTCTTAATTTTTAATAGTTTGTTCACTGCTGTACAAAGTCTTTGTGAAATTTTTATTACTTAGTAATGTGTTGAAGCTTATGGTCCAGTGATGATTTCTCCACATATCTATTTTCAACTGCACACCCTAAGTAACTTATTCAAGTCCCTGACACTGCTAATTCTTTTAATCATATCCATACAGGATTTTGTTATTATCCAGGATATGCCTTATCTGTCTTCTAAGGACTCTCAATAAAATTTCCATATAATATCAGTTAATGATGATGATGTACAGTAATTTCAGCAAATAAGTGCAGCTGTTCTTAATTTCCTTCCCCCCTTTCCTCTACTATATATCCACAATGTGAGTCCTGTATTATCTGCTCATTCCTTACCAAGGTTTTGTAGTGCAATCCCTTTCTTCTGTGTATTTTATTATTATTTCTCATGATATTTCCTCTGATCATACCCTCTAATACCTGTAGGATTATTAACTCTTTTTATCATTTCTGCAACATTTCAACAGAACTGAGTTTATTGTCAAATAATATGCCAAGTTATTTTCTTTTTATTCCTTCAACAAGCAAACAGATTTCCGCCACCATATTGTCATTTTGTATTTAGTAAACTTAATCTTTTTGGCATTTTTGGCAATCTCATTCTGATCTACCCAAGTAGATATGCTGTCCAGATTCCTCTATAGTTTTTGTCAATCCTGTCATTTTTATCATTTTAGCTAGGTCATTTCTGACACAATATGAAACCACAGTTCGTTCTGGCCTCGCATTTGGGAGTACGGCAGTTCGAATCTCCATCTGGGCATCCAGATTTGGGTTTTCCATGGTTTCCCAAATCACTCCAGGCAAATGCCGGGATGCTTCTTTCAAAAGGTTATGGCCAAATTCCTTCCCATTCCTTGCATTCTATCCTTTCCCGTCTCTAAAAGACCTTGCTGTTAGAGAGACGTTAAACAACCACAGTTGTCCCAATTTCTTTCCTTTTTTTATCCACTTTGTGATATATCTGCTTTCAGTTCCACTGCCTCTGATACTAAATATCCAAAAGTGACTCTTTGTTTCCTGTTTTACTTCAGTAGTTTTAACATTATGCACCACCACTCTATGGTTCATACTAGAGATTAAATAGATATCTGGAAACTATCCAGTATCCGGCCTATCCAGGCAATATGTACTATCTGGCCAGATACTGGATAGTAGGTTAATAGCTGGCGGGTTTTGGATTCTCAATAAATTATAAAAATTTCATAATTTTTTTTTTAATTTAAGTATATAACAAGTCTTCAAATCAAAATACAGTTTATTATTATTTATATCGTAAAAAAATAGTTCTTGTACTGAATTAACACTGATTTCTCTGTAATAGGAAGTAATAATCTGTTTTGCTTGTCCTCGTAAACAAGCCCAGGTTCAAAGAAAAGTATTTCGCTATGTCCACTACTGCAAGGTGCTGAAAAATCAACTCTTATCAAATTTTGTCGTATTTGGGTACTGTGTCACATTAGCTGACCACCAAATATATGGGCCACGCATCTGATCAATTCAAGATGACTTTAAATACAAGTCAATATCGCTATAAATCACGTTTTTTTTTCTTGATCATGATACTGGCTGTTTCATTAAAAAAGTTCCAAAACCTGTTTTGAGCTTGGTGAGTCACAGTTGATTCTGTCTGGTCCCTTCTACTCCTTTTAACAGCCATTTGAGGATGAACTGATACTGGTGGAAGATTCCTCACAAGACATTTTTATAGATTCTAATCGAATCTTCCGACGAGCTTCAGCAAACCCCAAATAGTTTCTCTTGAATTTTGACTGTAGTAAGGTCGCAATCAAGTAGTTTTAATCTTCACTTTAGGAGCTGAGATGACTTCAGTTTTCAAAGAGGCTCTCATATATGGTAAGTCAAGAGTTCTTTGTGCTTTCTCATTGCTATCTAAATATTTTTTTTGTGCAGAAACTTGTGATATTATTTCAGAATTGCAGTAGAGACTAGAACTTGTTAGTTGTGTTATTTCTTCAAATGACCTCAATAGCTTAACATACTCTACAATCAAACAACACTGTTGCATCAAATTAGTGTGTATTCTGAGATCAGCCACGTTTAACAATGTAGCCTTTTTTTGTTCCAACAGGTAGAGTTCTACATCATGTTGATATCTGGCACCAGCTGACGGTCAAGTAAATTTTTATTTTTGAGTCGTTAGAAATTTTTGTTGAGCTAAGCACGAACGATTAAAGTGCATAACGAGACGTCTACCATTAACAATCACTCCTGCCACTTCAGGCTGGATATTCAGTGGCTCAGTTAAAATTATCTGAAGCAAATAAAAGAAACATCTTGCAGAAGCATACTCAGCCATATGCACCGCCTCCACCATGTTGATAACGCTGTCATGAATGAATAGGTGTATTTTGTTTTTGTGAATAGCCGAACAATTTGTGAGACTATTAAACTTCCTTGCTATATTTTATCCAGGGTGAGAACCAGTGAAATGCTTCATAGCAAACACTCCATGTTCTAGTTTGACTTCAGAAGATACCAGTGATCTGTGAAATTCAGAAAGCTGGCATTGTTGTGTACTTAATGGTATTTTTTTTGCTTTTGCATCATTTACAACCCAAAGTAATTTCCTTTCAAACGATTATGATATAGTTAATTGCTTTCCTTTCAGTGTTGAAGACAAACTTGTTACGGGGATGGCTAAAGGCAGTATAGGCACGATAGCAGATGTAGCTTTCCTCATTTTATGAAAATTTACTGAATGTTTCATTTTCAAATGGCAGACGTATTTGGTTGCAGACAGAAAAAATATGCCATTGTGTTTTCTTTAAGTCCACAAAGAGAAAAAGGAAACGATTCAAACTTACCGGTATCTGGCCAAACGACTGTCCGTTTCATCTCTAGTTCATACTGTAGCCTTGTGTGAAATCAAGAGCCACATTACCAACTTTGTCCCTCCGCCCCTTATTTATTGGATGTGAAATATTTTACACATAATGCATTAACAGTGATTTACATGAACAACTTGCCATAAACTCATGTTTTTCTCACTCACAGATATGCCTGACGAGAATGGATATCAATCTTACCATCAGTTTGCCTATCACTTAGATCAAACTAATATGTCTGTAGTTCTCTCTGAATTTCACTCTCCTCTTTAATGAACTGGCATTACTGCGGCATATTTCCAGTTCTGTAATATACAGTAACTCTCCAGACTCAATGTAAATTATATTTGTAGTTAAGGTAAGATATCGCTTCCAACACATCTGTGATATTATTATCCATAGTGGGTACTTTACTTTTTGTTAACCTAAATGGCTTGCTCATAATAATTTGCTTCCATTATTGTTAGGTATGCAGGCAACTACAGTAATTTACTGGCACTGTATCTCAGTTGTCACTGTCCCTGCTATTGCTTGTTTATGTTTTCTGATGTGTTAGGATGTACTTTTTATCTTAACCACCAATGACTCAACTATGTCAGCATATATGAGCAAGAGTCTGAAGGAATCAGGACTTATTTGTGCATAATTTTATTTTTCTGATAGATTTAAAATTTTGCTGGATTGATATTTTTATATATTTTTTTCAATTGTTTTTTCTTTGGTATTCGCCATAGGGACATTGAGGAACTATCTTCCCAACTAAGCTTAGCATGTTTGAACTGGACTCCCAATATTTCTCTTCATCTCCTTCAGATCTTAGCAGTAGTAAAATAATTTCTTCTCACCTGCTTCTGCCCTTAGCTGGTTTCCACTAGCAGAATGCCTTTTTACCATTTTCAGCTGTAACATTGCACCCACTGACTGTCAAGATGGCATAACATAACAGCAACTTAATTTGATCTTCCTGACTAAAATACATGCTAATTCTTTTAATCCTCTAGTTTCAGACTGAAGTTTAATGTTTGTGAGGAAATATTGAGCATTGAAAATATCCATTATAAAGGCTTAAGTTCAGTGCAGTTTGTGAACTTTCTTCATAAAACACAGCCCAAAATGTTTTTGGATGTTCCATACAATAATTAATAGCGTCAGGTGGTACTCACACCAACTTATATCTTTGGGCACATAGCTATCACCACCCTGTTCAATGCAGCTCAGCATTATCTATTTTGGTTCATCGTACCAAAGACACCTGCAATGCTGACTGTCTTCCGGCTTAACTGGCTTATTTACGACTCACATTCCAGATGAACGGATATAGTGAGGCACAAATTAATAGGCCTTTTTCCAAGGAAGTGATGAACAAAAGCAGGAAGTGGACCATTTTGTGTTTCTACCATATGCCGTGGCTATCTCAGCTAAAATCGCCAGAATGTTAAAGAAAGCCGGGATCATGATCTTCTTACACCCACCTAAGAAGATAAAGGAATTACCACGCAACACTAAGGATAAGTTGGGACTTAAGCAACCTGGTATATATTCTATTCCCTGTGAATATGGACAGCGATATATTGGGCAGACCTTACGCTCCATATTCCAACACTGTTTAGAACATGATAGATGTGTCCGCTTGGGACAGGTCACAAAGTTGTCCGTGGCCTTACATAGTATTGAAGAAAGGCATAGTTTTGACTTTGAGGCAATGAAAATACTATCTTTCGCCAGAGGATTTTGGAAGCCTTGGAGAGTCACCTTGCTGATGGGATTGTGAACAGGGATACGGGATACCTCCTTAGGATGTCATGGAATCTGGTTACAGGTCATCCGAGGAGGCAAGGATTAAGGCCACCAGAAGACCACCTCCAGCCACTTCCCTCCGTTGCACGAAATCCTACCATGCCTCCATCCCTACTATTCGGCCACCCCATCAGGTTCTACCATGCCCCACTAGGTTCTACCCTACCCCACCTTCTGTGCACTGATTGGTCCTGAACGCACATGACTGACATCACCTAGCAACCACAGACCTTATAAGTGGGGACTCATCTGGTTCCCAAAACTTCACCGGAAGATGGAACCACTCAGGCTCCGAAATGTCGCCTCTTTTTAATGCGCTTTCCCGGTAGAAAGCCCGAGAACATTTTATTCAACTAACCCCACTCTTGGTGCCTTCTGCTCCAAAGAAAAGGTTGACTTGCATTTAAAAAAAATGCAATGATCTTTGGTTTATTTAACAAAACTATTTGTTTAATTTGACTAAACATACGTGCTCTATACGCATACACTTTCTGTTCACCAAATTGAACCCTCGTGATGATTTGTTATTGTTGCAACGTAGGCAAACTGTTCTCTCATATACGTGCACTGGTTTGCAGTTAGTTTATTACAAGAGCCAGCTGCTAAGACTTGAGGATTTCAGAGGTGCCAAATGTTCACTTCCTGAGCCCATTGTAATGCTCGTCCAATATGGTAGTAAATGCTGCTGACTCGTACTAAGTTAGTGCCTAGCCACCTGGCATTGCATCTTTTATTTTCTTATTGAATTAATGGAGCATATGAATCAGGCAACTACACTAGCCTATGAAGCAGTAGATTCCTCTTTCTATTAGCTGCTGTCAAACACAAGCATTTTGTGATTTCCTTGAGAAACAGTTTACTACCAGAGGGGACGAAATATCCCTCCACGTTGTCATATCTGCATGAGCAAATAGCATACTGTGTGCTGCTCCAATAATAAGCAGTTTAACAAATTTAAATAGTATATGACTTTATGACATAGGTACAAGATCAAATACCATATCGCAGTATTATTTCCACTAGATTATCATTCCAGTCATTAAAAAGTAGTGAAATAAATTTAAGATATTTCTACATTTTTTACATACTTATTTTCACTGTTGTTTTTAGGGATGCTGCAGTTTTTGGCTAGTTTATTTTACACTGAACTGTGCAACCTACTCTGCATGTACGTTATGGCAAAACTGGAAACTGGTGACACTTGATCACAGTTCTCTGTGTTCATTAATGTCTAGACTAAAAAAAAAGTTGGTTCAGTTGTCCTTGATTGTAGATCTATAGGTGGTTGAGTGGTTATTTAATAAATAATGGTTGAGTGGCCTATTTGCTGATTGACTAATCTGCCCAATTTCTAAATTATGCTACTTTCTTGATTTCATCACATTATCTTCTGACTTGAATTCTGACACCTAAAATATACTCTTTGATTGCAGGGTATATGATTTGGGTAATTTTGGAATAGGTTAGAGAACGACATCTTAAGATATGTGAATGAAAGCAGTTATTCTCACAAAATACTAATTTATCACTCAAGACAAGAAATCTGTGTTACAACAACAGACCAGATGAATATCAGAGCCAGAGGATTATTTCTATTACACTACTCAGTAGTAGGCAAACACTTTTATTTTTTATTCATTTATTAATCTTTTTCCTTAGATTCCCGCTGAGGAAGAAGGTCCCATGGGATGTGAAACATGTCCATGGTTAATAATATACATACAATATGAATAATAACCATAGTGAAAAAAATTATTATATTTTACGAAGACAAAAAAAAAAATAAAAGAAAATGAAATAATTTTTACAACTGAATTTTGCTGAAGTCATATTAGATACAATTAATTCTTTTCCAAACATTTTTGTATTGAGTAGGAGTTGCCAATAAGATAATCTCTTAGTTTTTTAAAAAATATATCTTTATTATCTACAAACTGTTTTAGGAAGTTCATTAAACATGTCCGATCCATCCGGGGAAGATCAGGGATCGGGTGGGTTGAATCGAGTTCCCGGTTAGATGCAGATGGCTTGTTAGCGAAGGTAGGCTGTGGATATTCCTCAGTCAGTGGAGAGTAACTACGAAAACACAGCGGACACAAGAATCTGGTTTATTAGACTCAGTCTCACAATACACAATGACAGATAACGGAGTGATGTCGCCTCGGCGGTCAGGCAGGAAGAGACCTCCGTGTGCTGTGCACCGCCTTTAAGTAGCCTCTCGTAGATGTCACTGTGGCGCTGCTCGCTGTGTCTGTGGTGCCCTCTAGTAGCTAGCCCCATATTCCAGATCCGACAAACAGATGGATCGCAGAATAATTAACACCTCTTTGTACTAATGACAGTGTTGGTGTGTTTTGTACAAGTTATTTCTGTTTCTTGTATTGTGTAATTGTGAACTAGATTCAAACAGGTTAAAATGTTCTAAGACAAATATATACTGAAATGCCACACATTACAGCCGTGTGAAGTTGCATTAAGTTGCCGCTGCGTAGGGTTGCAAACTGTGTGATGGCTGGCAACCAGGCAGGTAGCAAGGACACACAAACATTGCCTGCCAAACTAGCTGGACCCGTTAAGCAGGGGACTGTCTTGAGTGGAGGACACAAAGGTGTTAGGCGGGAGAGCGCTCTGTCCAACATAGGGCAGACTTTCAAATATTTTCACAGTTGTTCTAACTGCAAGTTCATGTTCGCGAAACTGTTGATTGTATCACATGCATGGCACCAACAAGTGTGTGCAAGATTGACGCTAGTTTGATCCGGTCTTCACAGCTAGTGTGTGGCAGAGGAGCGTGGGTTCGTATCCTCTGACCGCCGTCTCTACTTCGAGTTCTGAAGGATCAGCGCTCGTCAACGATCTGCGATCCCAGCATCTCATCGCACGTGACTGGAAGGCTGATTCCAGCATGGAATCATCAGCCACACCATTGCAAAGGACAACGTGGCAAGTACCACTATAAACTATTGCGTGTGTTCTCACGACGGTGCCAATTTAGTTAACCCGTCACGACCTTGGGAAAGAGACTCATAATTCAGCCTAGGTACAAATCAATTCAGTCTTCTTCATCTTTCTGTAATTGTGAAAAATAAATGTAAATGCTAATGCTACTTACCATTATAAACGTCATTATTGCCTTGAACATTGATTCACTCCTACCTTCTCATTAAATAATAATTCATAATATTCTAATAAATAAAAATCAATTATCTTTTCTGGTGCCGCAATCAGTGTGACACTACAATACACTGAGAAAGCATTGAGCTTTTTAAAAGAGTTGTCGGCAAGAAGTTTAGTTTTATCCTACACAGCATCCTAAAAGCTCTTTTCTGTGATATGGGAAGAGTTTCCCTAAGAATATATGTCACGTGACATGACTGAATGAAAATAAGAGGGCTATACCTGTTTCGTTAATTCTAGATCTGCTGTTAGACAAAGTGTTATTTTTTGCAGAAGTGGCATCACTTGTCTTCTTCTGTAGTACTTTGATATGTTCTTGCCAACTGAGTTTTCATCTATTTAAATGCCAAGAAATTTTATACTCTGTTTCCAAGATTGTGTTATTTTTATAGGTTATATGTAAATCCTGCTGCAAATAATTTTTTATAGAACAAAGTTTTTCTCGGCATTGAGAATTGATGTAGTAGTCTTCCTTGGAGACTAGCCAAGTAATCAAGGTGCTTCCACACGATATTTTGGTGATCTGAAACTCCGTCGCTATTTTCTGGTGAAGTGCTGGGTCCGTCATAAGGCTGCGTTCTTATAGCGCACAGGTTGGCTGACTCGGTCAGCGCCTAGGTGGTGGGGTGGGGGTAGTGCCGGTAGAAGGCTGGCATTTTAAGTTATTCTACGGCCGCCGTGCTGTGCACTTCGGCACGCTGACAATGTACTTCATTAATGTCTGGCGTCCAAGCTACGCTCAGTTGGTATCCACAGTCCCGGTTGACGAGATTGGGCATGATGCGAATTTTAACTGCTTTTGTAAGAATACTATCCCAGTAGTTTCTGGTAGGTGCCAATATCCAAAATCGAAGCCATGGCCTTGTTGCAGGCTGTGTTCCGCTACCACACATTTTTCACTCTGCCCCAGACGCACATGTCGGGCATGTTCCAGACCGTACCATCTGGCCTTTGTGTCTCTTTCTGCATTCACATGAAATGCTATAAACTCCTGGTGTTCAGAATGCCAGGTCATCCTTGGGGGAGCTCAAGATGTTCTTTAGCTTTGGTGGTGGTAGGAAGATGGTCTTAATTCCGTTTTTGGCCAGAACTCCACCAATCCTCGACGTTGCAGCACCAGAGTATTCCAAGAAGGCTAGGTGATCCTTTGGCTCGTTCTCCGGTGTTATTGAGTCTGTGTCTCAGTTCTCGGAATGCCAATCTTATCTGATGCTCCAAGTACCCGTTGCGTCTGAGTGACTGCCGTAGATGGTTAACTTCGCCCGGTAGGCTGTTGACATTACATATCGCTCGTGCCCTGTGTCCCAGCGTGGTGAGAACCGTATTGCGCTGTGCTGGGTGGTGATGACGATGTGCGTAAGGTAGAGGTCCAAGTGCGTAGAATTTCTGTACGCAGAATGTCTGAGTGTCCCATATGGTTTCCTTTCAATAATAATGTCTAAGAAAGAATCACCTAGCCTTCTTGCCATACTCTGGTGCTGCAATGTCGAGGATTGGTAGAGTTCTGGCCAAAAACAGAATTAAGACCATCTTGCGCTCCCCCAAAGACGACCTAGCACTCCCAACACCGGGAGTTGATAGCATTCCATGTGAATGTGGAAAGAGATACATAGGTCAGACGGTATGGTGCATTAACCAACGGTGACTGGAACACGCCCGACATGTGCGTCTGGGGCAGAGTAAAAAATCTGTGGAATGGAACACAGCCTGGAACAGGCCATGGCTTCGATTTTGAAAGCACCGGGATATTGACGTGTACCAGAAACTATTGGGACAGCTATACAACTATTTGAGGCAAACAACTCGCTGCCACGCTTACAGTGATGAGGCTCTGCAATGTGCCAGTGCAGGGGTTCATACACATTGCGCCCCACAGAGGAGCGGTACTCACGACAAACCCCGATAAGATTTTCACCACCAGTGTGAAACCGGTCCCGATATCGGGTTGGACCACCTGACCGTTATCACTCGCTGGGCACTGTCACCAGCCATTGCAGCTGTGGCGGCATGCCCGCGATTCCACAGTGACCAACAGACGATAGCACCGCTTGCAATGGCCGCCGATATTGACGTGTATAGTGATGTGCTGGAGAGCGCTGTCCATGTTACGATCGAGGTGGCTGTGCCGCAGATACCACCCCGGACCGACTGCCACCGGACATTGTTGCGGTCATCCGGCAAAAGAGGGCTGCACATCAGACCTGGGCGCGAACCCATAACCCGGCGGACCGCAACCAGTATAACCGTCTTGCCAGGCAAGCAAAGCTCCTCATACAACAGCACAGATGCAGGAAGTGGACAAACTACTGCCACCGGCTCAACGAGCACTGCCAGGATGACCCTAAGCGGTTTTGTAAAGCTGTGGGCAGGCTGACTGGGAAATCCACCCAGTCCTCTTATCTGCTGATGGACAACAATTTCATTATAACTGACCCCGCCGCCAAGTGTGAGCTGTTTCGACAGCACTTGTCCGCCACCCACCAGCCACCTGAATCACCAACCTTCGACGACAATTTCAAACTACAAACAGAAACCATGCTTCTCTACATTACCTCCTCACCCACCCACTCCCAATCCCCGCAGACAACAGTAATCCCCTAACCTCCGATATATCCCCACAAGAAATTTTCCGCTTCATATAACAACTAAGCCTTGCAACCTCGACAGCTACTGGCCGATCAGCCTGACCTCGTGCTTCTCCAAATTGATGGAGAGGATCATGAGTCACCTGCACCCCTTCCTCAACAACAGAGGACTCCTACCACCAGAGCAAGCTGGATTCCTCCCAAGTCACACCATCATGGACGAGATCCTGTGAGTCCTGACGGTTGCTCAAACAACCATGGCCACCAGCCATGGCCTTCATGGACGTCTGCAAAGTCTTTGGCACCGTCTGGTTTCAAGGGTTGCAGCACTAAATCATTGAGCTCCACCTACCACCACAAGCCTGTTGGTGGTTGATTAACTTCGTAACAAACAGAGTGGCAGGAGTGCGCATCAATGGTGTACTGTCTGCAATATAGAAGTTACTAGCTGGGGTCCCGCAGGGGTCGGCGCTCTCTCCATTACTATATATCATTTATGTCAGGGAAACCCCACCGCCAGCGGACTGGCAACACACTGGGCAACACACACGCTATAACGTCGCCATTGCAGCACTGCAAGGTTTTATCACTGAGTTAGAACAGTGGTGCTGTAAATGGCGAATAACACTAAACGCAAACAAAAAACAAACAATAGTTTTTAAAAAACAGTGCCGACCAAGCGGAAATTGCGTGAACATTGCTTGACTGTTTGTGGCAGGCATGTGGAATTCGAACACACAGCCAAATATCTCGGCATCACACTTGATTACAAACTTTCATACATAGGCCACTATGACAGAATTATTAACGAAAGAAAGAAGCCTACCCCCCCCCCCCCCCCCCGAGCTCTGGCAGTGTTTCAACTGCCAACGCCATGGACATGAGGCGAGGGACTGCAAAAAATGGCACAGGTGTGTCAGATGTGGGTCTGACCACCGAGCTGCTGACTGTCCGACAGCCAGGGAAAAGGCAGTCTGCAGCAACTGCGGTGGACAGTATGCAGGCTGCTTTTCTGGCTGCGAAAGGAAGATGCAGCTTTGGGCGAAGCATCACCCAAAAGCTGTGGCGGCACCCAGGAGTGCCCACCAGGAGGCCAGCTCCAGCCAGACCAGCGGCCAAGATCGCTCAGGAGCTCCATAGGTGGCCCGCTGTGCGCCGCAAAAAAACAACCACCAGAAGCTGTTGCTCTACTCGGCAGCCGCCTGGCCGTCAGGAAGGTCCACTAGCAGACAACTGCCATGCCTGCCGAACGCGACCCAGCTGATGGTAGTGGTAACGCTGCTCATGCAGCTGATCACTGCCCTCATGCCATGTCAACAACGAGACATCATCAATCAACAACAAACAAACTGATGACTTAACCATAAAGTCATTTAAAAAAAAAGCATTTTCAGATAGCAGTAGAAGGTTCTAAACCTGGAACTGCATCAACAACATGGCGTAAGCCAACAAATGACGCTGCTGCTGACTGCTAGGGTGACTGACTGTAGACTGACTGAAAATTCCAATGAGGTGCTAGGAATTTACCGCCTCACGCTCCGGTCTTTGAGCGGAACTCCCAGGCGTGCTGTGTAGGGTTATATCTGGCCCTGAAACCTACCAGTGCCAACGAAAGGCTAGTGTAACTCACCCAAACTGACAAAAATCGGACCACCCTCTTCTAGTACAGTCCGCGGTGGCTCTAACGTGGGGTCCCGCAGTCATAAGAAAAAATCCCAATCTTCCCCTAAACAGACTAAACAAAGCACTACTCAGACAGACCGGAGGGGTCATTTCTTACGTTACCACAAAATTTATTTATTTATTGTATGATTATTTATGAGGTACACAATAGGAAATATACATATCACAAGCTTGTAAAATGATAGCTTGCCTGATTCAGCCACAAATTCCAATGAAACATCCATTCTCAATATTCCTACTTCAAACAGATATGAATCACTAGACGATGCTCCAGAAACAGTACCTCCCCCTCCCCCAACACATGGTCAGCGTGTCAGAGTCCCCCCCACATTCTGTTACCAGACAACTGGATACTTGGCCTTCATAAAAGAAATTGAGAAAGGACTAACAGGCGACTTGCACACTGCCTATTGCGATAAAAGTATTAAATACCAGGCTTCCAACATAAGAGACTTCAAATTCCTTTTGCAAGCTTTGAACATCAGAAACTTTCAGTACCACACCTATGACAGGGATCCTTTAAAAATCATCAAAGTACGAGGGTCGTCTCAAAAGTAAGTTACACTTTAAAAAAAAAGAAAAAAAATAACACCCAGAATTTGTTTAAAAGGTTATATTATGTTATTTTTCTACATAATCTCCTTGAATTTCAATACATTTTTGGTATCGTGGTAAAAGTTTTTTTAATCTAGCGTCATACCATTCTGCCGCCAAACTGGTTAGCCATGTCTGAACTTCTTCTTTGAGAGTTTCTTCGTTTGCGAAGCGTCTTCCCCCAAGGTGTTGTTTCAGCTGTGGAAACAGATGAAAGTCGCTTGGAGCGAGATCAGGGGAGTATGGTGGGTCTCCGAAAACATCCCATCGAAACTCTTCAAGCAGGTCTTGAGTTTGACGAGCAGAGTGCGGACGAGCGTTGTCGTGGAACAAAAACACTGTTTTCATCAACTTTCCCCTCCTTCGGTTCTGGATCGCCCTCCTGAGTTTCTTTAACACCTCACAATAGCGTTCAGCTGTTATCGTTGTCCCACGTGGCAGGTAGTCGATCAGCAATACCCCCTTCGAATCCCAGAAGATCGTCGCCATTACCTTCCCAGCTGATTCCACAACTTTCGCCTATTTTGGAGTTTGCTCGTCCTTCCCTTTCCACACCATGCTTTGTCTTTTGGTTTCAGGCGTCCAGTGATGGATCCAAGTTTCATCCCTGGTCACAATTCGGTCGAATAGGCCATCTCCTTCATCCTCAAAAAACTGCAGAAATTGAAAAGCAGCGTCAACTCTCTGCTCTTTGTGGTGGTCTGAAAGGAGCCGTGGAACCCACCTTGCACACACTTTGGACAGATGCAGATCATCAGAAATGATTCTGTGAAGCGATGCACGGCTAATTTCAACATTAGGCGGGAGTTGTGAATGAATGTCGTTGAGCGTAAGGCGACGATTGGCGTCGATGACTCTTAGGACTTCTTCGACAATGTTCGGGGCCCGTGAAGTGGATGGGCGGCCAATTCGTTGTTCATCGTGTGTTGTTGTCCTGCCTTCAATAAATGATTGGCGCCAACGAGAAACCATTGGCCTCGACGTTTTCACCGTACACACTGCACAACTCACGGTTAATTTCAGTTGCAATTTTATTTTTTGCCGTTAAAAAACGAATCACACTGCGTACTTCGCAATCGGTGGTAGGAGTAAGTGGTAGCTCCATAGTGGCTTGATCGCAACTGACAAATTAGTCATGGCGGCCTCTTAGGAATTTTACAGTTCTGCCACCACACCCGGACGAAAGTTCCCTGCGAATCCCAGACGTCTCCTGCCAACTGCGCGGATATAAAAAAAATAGTGTAACTTACTTTTGAGACAAGCCTCATAGTTATCAGAGATCTGCCTACTAACATCTCGCTTGAAGCTTCCTGTGCACAACGAGCACCAAATGTCTACCACTACCCCTGACTACCACTACCCCTGAAGGTATTAGAAATCGATGCCACTGTTCCTTGTCCAGCTATACCGCTCGACAGAAGCGTCAGAGATATACAATGTGCAATACATTCTCCGCCTCGAGGTGAGGGTAGAGGCTTATAGAGCACCAAATGCTCTTATAAAATTTCATTCATGTCAGAATTTTGGACATGAGTCTAAAAACTGTCACATCACACCTCGTTGTGTAAAATGCGTTGGTGCTCACCTTAAAAAAACATGCCAAAAAAACTGGAGGAACCACCTAAATGTGCTAATTGCAATGGTTCCCATGCCGCGAGCTATAGAAAATGTCCTACATACCAGGAAATTCTAAATAAAAGCCTAGAAATCAAGAAAGCTAGAGAAGAACAAAAGGAGAACAAAAAATCATCTGACTCACCCAATGACGCCAGCAAAGTACCCAACAAATTTCAACTTGAAACCTCTCAGTTTCCACCTCTTCCCAACAGCACAACCAGTTCCGAGCAGCCTCCATTGGCCACAGACAGCAAGGAACTTCTAACTACCAGCAACTCCAATGCAAATTCTACCAACAATGAAACTTCACCCACCCCGCCTGCAGGAGGAGAAACCAAACTCCCCTCCTCGCAAGCCCTTCCAGCATCATCCCCTCTATCAGACTTCCGGGATATACTTTATTTCTGCAGAGGACTGCTTCAGACATTAAAGTCCGCTATACAAGACTTCAAACAAGCCCCAAACACTGAAGCAAAAATAATGGTCATTGTTAATACCTTCACAATCCTCATTGATGGCGCAAAATAAATTAAATAACTTAACCATTATGATGTGGAATGCCAATGGCATTCTCGGCCAAAAACACTCGCTAGCATTATTCCTAGAGGAACATAACATAGATATAGTCCTACTCACTGAAACTCACCTGCATGTGGGGCAAAGATTCCAGGTGAGGGACTCTGCTATTTACCATACTGACAGAGCAAACCAACCAGGGGGAGGAACAGCAATCCTCATAAAAACACGCCTAGCACACAGATCAATTGATTTACCTACGCTCGAGTGTGTAGAAACTACGGCTGCTGAGGTCGCAATAAATGGGCAGGCAATTAGATTCATAGCAGTGTACCACCCGCCCGGCAGGAAATTGCCTGTGGTCGACCTGGTAGCACTGACCACAGCCGACAGAACAATCCTCGGGGGCGACTTTAACGCTAAATCTTGCACATGGGGATGCAACGCAACCAGTAGAAGTGGCCATATTCTCTATGACTTTGTTGTAAAAAAAAAAAAAAACAGTTGACTGTAGTGGCGCCTGACGAACCCTTGCACTTTCCCAGGGACTCCAGACTCAGGCCTGATATCTTGGAAATCTTTCTGTTCAAAAATATCACCTGGTCTGCTGCATCCACTGTACACAATGACCTCGATTCTGACCACAACCCAGTGGTACTATGTATTGATGTAGCTGTAAACTGAACTGAGAGTAAAAAATTCTCTCTAACCACTAACTGGCAAAAATACAAAGAACTTATAAACTCTCACATAACTGACCAGCCATTTCAGATTAATAAACAAGAAATTGAAAGGCAAATAGACATCCTTGTCACAACCATCGTGCAATGCGTGAAGAAAGCGACAATAAAAATCACCCATGATCCAGGAACAAAAGACCTCCCACCACATATATCAGAACTAATTAAACTAAAAAACCACTATAGGAAATGCTGGTAGAAATATCGCAACCCGATAGACCGCAGGGTTACAAACAGACTTACCCATGAAGTAAGGCAACACCTACAACAACACAGAGCCCAATGTTGGAACAACACTCTCCACTATGCTGAGCAACAACCCGACCTGTTCTTGAAACTAATCGATGCACGCAAACAACCACCCTAGTGTTCAAATCCACTGCCAAATGGCTTAGTATACACAGCGCTGGAGAAAGCCATGGCTGACAGTTTGGAATGCCAGTTCCACGAACATGTCATTGATGGTGAGGAAAGAGTAATTAGAGATGTGCCCTGCATTCTGAGGCAAAGAACACGCGGCTCTTTCTGTCCAGTGGAGTCATCCACAGTGATTTCAATCATAAGGGTGCTTGGCAATAAAAAAATCCCCTGGTCCTGATAGTACAGTGCTTCACATCTCAAAAACCTGCCACAACCAGCAATAGCCCATCTTACCCTTATCTTCAACGCTTGTTTAAAACTATCCTAATTCCCGACAGCCTGGAAAACTGCGAAAGTCACAACCCTTTGTAAACCGAACAAAAATCTCCTATTTCCTCAAAACTACAGACCCATCTCCCTACTCAACATCCTTGGAAAAATCCTTATCAACACATCCATCCGAAAATTCCTCAAAGACTGGAACATTATCATTCCTGAGCAGTTCGACTTTCGTGCGCGACATAGCACCACCCACCAAGCCGTCCGACTGGTTGAAAAGATCTGTAAGGCACACTCCATTGGACACCATACAGGCGCCATTATGCTAGACATAGAAAAAGCCTTCGATAAAGTTTGGCACGACGGACTTATCTTCAAACTGAACACATATCGCTGTCGTGGACACTTACTTAGAATGATTGACAGCTATCTCCGCAACAGGAAATTCTACGTTGTGGTGGAAGGAACCAATAGCCAGTTCACAACAATTGAAGCAGGCATACCCCAAGGTTCGGTAATAGCCCCAATTTTTTTACAGCATTTACACTAATGACATTCCCCACCATCCATGCGGAGAAATTGCACTTTTTGCAGACGACACAGCGATATACAGGTCCTGCCGCAATCAAAGATTCATTGCCAGGAAACTAACTCACGATCTTGAACTAATTACACAATGGTTTAATAAGTGGAAAATTAAAATAAATACAGGAAAATTGCAGACAATAATGTTTTCAACAAAAAGATCAACACCAAACGATTGTGTATCTCTGGACGGAAAGGATCTCGCATGGAGCGATATGGTCAAATACTTAGGTGTGACCGTTGACAAAAAACTAAAATGTACCAGTCACATTCAAAATGCTTGCAACTTCGGCAAAGCTGGAATCTTCAAGCTGTACCCCCTCATCAAGGAGGCAAGTATCAACACGAAAACGAAGTTACAGATCTATAAAACAGTAATACGGTCAGCAATTCTATATGGCTTTGAGCTATATAGTATGGCATCAGACCGAAATCTCAAAATGCTACAAATCATTCCAAACAAATACCTTAGAATAATAGCAAATGCCCCTCAGTACATGACGAACATACGACTCCATAACAACCTAGGCATACCAACATTGAAAAACTACATAAAAGACAAATCAACAAAATTCTACACAAAAGCTCAAGCTTCACCCCATGCAATTATTCAAAGCCTAGGATAAGACCCATATGACCCAACATACAACCGACCAATACTGACACTAACACGTCACTACAGGACATGCAAAAAAAAAAAAAAAAAAAAAAATATCATTGCCACTTACCACTTGACTAGACAGCCATTCTAACAAACCTTATCAGACAAAAGTCAGAGGACAAAAGTTCTGGAACTTTAAACTTTACTTGAGCCTAGCTCAGACAGATGACGTCGTCGACCTGGCACCTCACCAGAATATGGCGATGGAGTTTCAGATTGCCAAAATATCGTGTGTAAACACCTTGATTACTCGGCTAGTCTCCCGAGAAGACTACATTAAATATTTTTTTTTGTTTTAAACCTAATATAATGTGTTTTATCAAAATTTAATTTTAATTAGTTATCCTTAAACCATTTATATTAAGTTCTAGATTACTGTTTGGTGTTATATTTTTTACTGTCAGGTTAATGTTGTCTGCAAATAAAATACTCCTAACCTTGTTGGATAAGTTACCTGGAAGATCATTGATGTGTAATAATAATGGAAGGGATCTTAGGACAGAGCCTTGTGGGATGCCATGTTGTATTTTCTCCCAGTCTGATGAAGTATCTTTACTGATTTTAGAATCAAAAAGGTTTTTGCATTTGGCTTTCCATATATGAATTAAACCAATTATCCGCAATTCCATAAATATCATAGAATTTTTTTTGCGAAAGTAATTCATGATCTACATATTCAAATGCATTTGTTGTAAGATCAGAAAAACTTCCTAGAGGGCATATGTTATTATTCAGTTCCTTGAATGTGTTATTTAAAAATGTATATATAGTCATTTCTGTAGATGACCCTTTTTGGAATCCAAACTGTGAAGTAGCAAGATTATTATAGTGTTTAATATGTTTTATTACTCTATGATACATCACTTTAAAAAAAAATGAAAATCTTGGAAGTAAAGAAATGGGGTGGTAGTTATCTATAGATGACCCTTCTCCTATTTTAAATAATGGTTTTACAACTGCATATTTTAGTCTATTTGGAAATACACATTGCATCAAGAATTCATTACAGATGTGAGCAAGTACATGACTGATACAATCTGAACATCTTTTCAGTAATTTGCTTGAAATATTGTCATAGCTGTAAAAAAAATACATTTTATTTGCTTTTGAGTTTGTTTATTTCTTACTGGTGGGAATTACATCTCCACAAATCTATTTGGGAAAGCAGCTGAAGAAGCCTTAGACCACTATCTAGGGATTATTTTTCTATGCCTAATTTCTTCACAACTGAAGTAAAATGTATATTAAATATTTTACAAACTTTCTCTGCTTCACTATGCACATTTCTACTTTGTTCTATTTTTATGTATTTACGCTTGTTTACAAATTTGCTTGTTTCAGCTTTTAATATATTCCATATAGTTTTCACTTGATTGCTTAAAAAAATGTTTTTGCTGATACATATTCTCGGCCTGCCTTATTACATTTGTTAGTATTTTAGAATAAAGTCTAAATGAGATTTCTGTGCACAGTTATCTAATTCTTCCAAGTCCTTTGATGGTTAAGTTGAATATGAGTTGATTCTGGCATGAGCTATTGTAACTACACTGTTCCAAGGCTAAGTAGGATATGCCATCCTCCTAATATGGCAAGCAAATGAAAATGATTTCTGCTGTTGTGATTCTGAGGCAAAATTGGTAATGCTACATTGTCAGGGATTTTTCTGTAACCTGAATTGATTCAAGATGCAGGGTACTGCAACATGTACTAGCATTTGCTGTTCACATGGAGAGTCTCTGCGTATCTAAAAATATGAGTGTGGGTTTCTGGATGCACATGTGTGTTAAAACTTAACAGAAAATTTCCAACACAAATAAAAACAATAGATTAGAAAAAAATTGCTGTAAGACCCTCAGTTTGATCATTGTTGGTTGTGGACCCTCAGTTTGCCTATTCTTCTTTCTTCTGGTGAGGTACCATTGGTTTTGGTATCTAGCATACTTACATCATTTAAGTAGGACCAGAGTATCCAACCAGTTTATATCAAATTAGGGCAGAGGCAGCGGTATTCAGATTTAAGAACTGGGATAATCTGAGTGGTCTTATCAGCTAATGTCAAGAGTTAGTGTAGTTAGTTATGTCAGAAAGTAGTCATACAAGAGTAACTCACCTGTGGATTATCTTGACTTGGAAATGTGAAAGGATGTTAATCAATCACTGTAACCTAGAGGCAAGTATCAGCAGAACTTAAAATGAAAATTCAATGCAAATAACAGTTAACAACGCTACTTTTATTTTATACCAACTTGGTGTAAAAGCAGTTACATAAATGCTGGAGTAATTTATATAATAGCAGTCTTCGTCCGTTGCTTCACCCGCACAGTACCTGCCACCACTACACTGGATTGGTAAGGTCCAACTAGACCAGGTTCAAATCCACTGATCATTTGGATCGTGGTTTCTGTAATCACCTTGATAAATGCCGGGACGGTGTCCAATGTTCATTTCACAAACTTAAGTTTTCACAAACAAAAAATACACTTATCACACAGAACATAAGTTATGTTGATAACAAATGATAGGGAAAATAACTCATCATTCTCTGTGACGAGTATACAACACACTAGATTAACACAAACATACAATATTTCAGTTTAAAACCTTATTCAAGTAGGGAGGATTGGGCTATTTGGCAACGGAGGTCTGCACACACCCGAGCTTATGATTTCCTTTTCCTTAGTAGCAGTACATAAGTTACATGTTTCATAGTTGGATGGCAACACATCCACACCTCCATCAGAATGATGACAGGTTTAGCATGTTGGTAGTAGATGGAGCCTTGTTTTCAAATAAGCACACCTTAGGTAAGAGGTTGTGCTGGATGACCTACAAGAAAAGGAGGTAACATTCAGTAATAATAATAATCACAGTGTCAGAAACAAGAATATACTTTGTTAACAGTCAAATTTACTTTATCTTGATATCATTTTATTCTGCAAAGTAATGACACACCATCCATTTCCATCTTTGCGAAACAAATAGTTCCTTCCTAAATAGAGAAAGCTTTTAATTTCATTTTAATAACATTCATTATTGTCGGTGTCTTTCTGAGAGAATCTCCTAATCATCATGCTTATTTTTGTCCTCATTTCATTTAGCTTACAAACACATTTATTTTCTGCACACTTGATATGACATAGGCTCAGTAACAATTAACTTGTGTAGTATGACTTTCTAATATCATAGCCTTTTAATTTTTTTATGGTGTATTTATGTTTCAATTTCTTTTTGTTTTAGAAAGTAAAAATTCTTGAATTTGACCGAGAAAACTATCGCATAAAAGCTCGAGCTTATGGTGAAGAATTCCAAATAGGAAAACATCCACAAGGTACTGAAGTGAAGGCTATTACATATTCAAATATGCAAGTTCATGAAAATGATGGAAGACATGAAGTATTTGTAATAATTGATATTTAAATGTACAATATTTTCAAAACGTTGATGTGTTAACGTACCGAATTTACTTGAATTTTAAATTATTTACAAATTTGTTCCTTATGAAAACTTGTAATTATATCTGCAGTTTATTATCAAATGTTACCTTTGTTTAAATAATATATGTGTGTTTGCTAATAAGTAAGCTATTTTGTTTACAACTTCTGGTCGAAACCAAACCTGTGTTTTATGTAGTTCACATAAGACTTCTATCCTTTGATGTCATTATTAATATTTCAGAATAAAGCAATGCTTTCCTATGATCAGGTGTCCCAGTAAGAATGCTGGATTTGAATAGCATGTTATGATCTTTTCGAGATTTGGTGACTCTATTTTATAACTTCCTTCGAATTTTTTCATTCTAGTTAGTTATGATGAAATGCTTTAATATGGAAGAAGAAGTTTTGATTGTCAAACCCCATTAAAAGATGGTCATTGCTTCTCAGAGTCTGTGAAGAAATTTCACAAGCTCTTTGACATAACAGCGCACTTGATAAGCCAGTTAATTAGAAAATTCAATGCGACTGGTTCAGCTACAAACGTTAAACCTCCTTACCACTCTTGTTCCAGCCAGTCTCGTGAGAAAATCACCATTGTGCAGGACAGTGTTTTCGTGATTCCATCAACATCCAACTACTAGATATTATGAAATTTCCTTTCACCGAATTCTTATACAATATTTTCACGTCCAAGCCTACAAGTGGATTTTGAAAAGAACACATGCAGATGATGATCTTCCAAGGAAAATCATCTTTAGCGACGAGACATATTTTCATTTGAACAGGTTTATGAATAACAAAACTGCCACATTTGTGATGTAGAAGTCATTTGAGACGGGCAGTACATCCATAAATAACTTGAGTTGTGTTGGTTTTTGGCTGGTGAAATGATTGTGCCTTATCTTTTCTAAAATGCTGATGGATATATGACATTGATTCAAGAAAGGTATCACAAGTATGATAATGGCTTTTTTTGTGGCCTTATTCTGATAAAATGTAAATTTTAAATTCCACATTCTTATTGAGACACCATATATTTTGTTTCTATTGATGATGAAACTGTTTTTTTTTTTTTAATTTATAACAAATGCAGGTTTATGCAATTTGTGAAATGTTTGGAGTGAGTGCTGTCAATCCTCTCACAGTTATTATGTCATCTTCATGAATTTATGAGTAGTACTTCATTCATTCTTATTTTTAGATGGTTAAAATGGTAGCATTTTTACTGTGCAGCTCCTCTCCCTTCCCTGTTTCAAATGTGCTATAAAAATTATATAAACATGTACAAAAGTTTGCGAAAATTTTGCTCAGTGTACTGATGTTAAACTACACATTTATCTATATAAAACATTATTCTTGGTCACGATGTACTCTGACGTCATACTTCCCACCTCCTCTGTCTAACCAACAGTGTGTGGAGTTGTTCAAGGTTATGTGCGTTATTTAATGACAGTTCTATTTTGCTGTGCATCCATGAGTAAATGAGCTGCCAGCATGCCAAAATAAAAGTATGCATTTAATAAAAATTGGCATATTAATTATTAGTTGCTTTTTCTTAATTCAAATTTGTTCAATGTAAATTTTTTTAAATACTTTATGTACACAGATACTTTTGTTACAGTAAGCTAAGAAATATCTGAATTACATCATTTTCAAGATTAGGAACATTATTTCATGAAAATTATACTTAGTTAATGAAGAACAAACTGCTAAAATACTGTGTTCAACATGTCATTTTTGACAGGTTTTCAAATATTTATATTCAATGTAGATATTTTAAGTCTTTGTTGTAATACACTTGAAGAAATGATATGCCAAAACACTGAATTTAAATTAATATATTAATTATTAGTTGCTTTTGTTACTGATGTCACTGTATCAGACACATGTAAATATTTCCAATGGGTCAAATTTAGAATGCAATTCAGTGAAAGTATTCGTACACGGGTAATAGAAGCTATGAATATTGAACAGAAATATTAGTGGAAGTTATGGTTATGTCGAAATGCAGACAAGGTCCAGAATGACAACTGGCACAATTTTTTACTGAATAGTTCACAGTGAACTTAGTTTCATAAACAATGTTTAACATGCTTCCACAAGCACCGAGCTACTGAAGTTATTATTTCAAATGGATGGAAGAAGTTCCGCATTTATCGTGCTGAATGAGACTTAGACCAGGAACAAAACCGGTATCACGCACTATAGAATAAGGTTTTGGGATTCCTAATTAATTTTTAATTTCATTAGTTCTGACATCATTAATTCAGTAGAAGTTCTGTCTCTATTGCTGTCTAAACTACAATCGACATATGTACAAATAACAAAATAAGGTTAGAGCATTACATAACAACAATTCTATTTATTTAGTCAGTCGCTATCAATTGCTAGAAAATTCCTTTACTTGTCATTTTTGATGGGCTTAGAGGCTAGTACATTATTAAAGGTTTCAGATGTTAACAAAATTATTGATAATATATTGTGCCTAAAACAATTATTACTTCTTTTATCTGCCAACAGCAAAAAAAAAAATTAAAAAAAATAAATAAATAGAGAAAGAAAACCTTATAAACCATTGAATAATAATAATCGTTATTTTGCAGACAATCTGATGACATTTATCATTAAATCAACAAAAATAAGGAGGGAGTTAAATGAAAACAAAGAAAAAGGAAACTTTCAGATGTGTATTTCTAATCAACAGAACATCATGTGTATTGGATGGAAATTACAGAAACTGATGAGTAATTTCAGTGTACTAGTTGAGTTTTGTCCTGCACTCATCACTTATGCCTTTTTCTGTCCTTGTGAACATTTACTATGCAGCAACATTTTAACCTCATACTCTTTAACGCTCTACATGCAGAAAAAAAAGAATAGAAACAATTTGACTACTTCAGTTATTTGGAAAGATCACTGTTCTAATTCAGTGTTAAGCGTGTCAGAGAAAACTAATTGTAATTTTTTAAATCCTTTTTAAAAATAGTTTTTTATGTGCTCATATGGACAGCCTTTTTTAACTGTTCGTAGCACTGCTCTTATGGATATCATCCTTAAAACGGCAATAACTTGTTTTCAACCGGTTTTTGAACCAGAGGAATAAAAACAAAAACTGACATCGAGCTGAGAGGAGTTAAATAAATGGTTTCTCTGCCAAACATTTATTGATGTTGACTGTGTACTGCTACCAGTTTAATGGAGTACTAATCACTCCTGTAATTGGAAAATCATATAACGATGCTGTACGCTATTTGGTTTGTCTGTTATAGAATTCTGAAAAATTATAATATGTCCACTCTTCATAAAATTGCAAATTCAATATTTGACCTGGTCAGCTGTTGAGAAAAATTAGTTTATAAAAATGGATATGTGCAATAAATCAGAGTAATTTAAAATAAAATTACAGTTAGGTCACTTTTAATCATTATTGCAGTCTGTCACTCATTTAAACATTCTCTGTAACAGTTAATACCTCATAATGGCCTTCCTGGCCTGTGAGATGTTGAGCACACTTGTCTAAACAACTCACATCTTTGAAGGATGATGAGCGACTTATGACTTGCTTAAAGAATCTGGAAGCCAACTAAGTTGTGTGTATTGGCTCTAGGCCTGTCACATAGCTTCAAATATGTGCACAGCGAGATCCGCTAGCTAAACCAAGCTGCTATTAAACTAGTAAAAATAAATTTTGTATTCCACAAATGTTTAATTAAATTCTGGTACTCTGTGTCACTACGAAATAAGAAAAATTAACTATTTGACCACATCCTGCTAGAATTTCTTATAAAATTGGGATTCATAGAACTGTAATGTAAATGATAATTTAACCAAAATAGTTGAAATTAAAGTCATAGTATTGAAAATCAACATAACAAATTGCCTTATCTTAATCAAAATACTATGTAAGATCATGTAACAGGAAATTCACATCCGTCAGAAACCACTTAATTATTTCTTTCTGATTCTTCTTCATACAAAATTCATGTTACCATTCAGAAATACGTTAATCCTTTTGCATACATCTGTTCAGATCATATATATTATTTCTAAAAGGCGTTTTTTTACGCAAGCCATATCTACCTTCATACATAACCAAAATCAATAAATAAGGTATCATTTTAAAGGTTAAGGTCTCCACTTTGGTTATGTCATATTTTAAGAAAGGAATTTTTCTGAATTTGGCTCTTAAAAGGCAAAAATATCATTATTTCTAAAAAAATGTTTTTTTTCCCACATGAGCCATTACATGTTTATTTGTCATGAGCCATTTATGTCCCTAAGCACCTAAGAAAAATCAATAAATGAGATATTATTTTAAAGATTAAGGTCTCCACTTAATCACATCACATCATATTATAAGAAAGAAATTTTCCAGAATTTAACCCTTAAAGGGCAAAAGTGTCAATATTTCTACAATATGGTTCTTTGACATGAGCCATTTATCTCCACTTATACCTAACCAAAATAAAGAAATGAGGTATAATTTTAAAGATTAAAGTTTCTGCTTTGATCACTTCGTATTTTAAGGAAGAGATTTTTCAGAATTTGATCCTTAAAGGGCAAAAATAATTACTATGAAGGTAGCACGAATGAGACAGTTCAGAGCCAAGCCAGTAAATAGCAGCAGCACATATCACAGAAATATCATTAAACTGTATGTTCTTTGCACATTAAATAGCTTTTTTATTTTTTATCTGTTACAGAAACATTTCTGTTTTGCTTTACAATTCCTATGTAAACATTTTATTCACAAAATTTTCTCAGAAGCTATGATCGCAACAACAGATAGATGCTGTGTTTATTTTGTTCAGGTTGTTTGTATTCCATCAGGGTCAGTGACAGTTTGTCATTGTATGTTTTACGTACCCAAATAGTTTTCCTAATTGTTTCTTTATATCTTGTAAGTATTTTGTTACATACCGATTACACCAAACAAACAAACAACTGTTAAGGATGAGGTGGTTCTTCTTTCATCCTATTACAAACCATCAACCTCCCTATTCATCATATTTTATTCATAAAATTTTCCCACGGTTCATCTACTACTCTCATTAACATCTTTTGAAAGTTACACAGTCATATGAATAACTTTAACTGCTCACAAAATTTTATCAATAATCCTTTTAACAAAATCATCATTAATTTACAAACAAAATTGCGTAATTCACATAAAAGTCAACATTTACTTCTTCACTGATCAAGGTGTTGCTCACTCCATAATCATTTTATACTATCAGCAAACTCTTGTAACATCTTTCATTTTTGTCACTTTTTAATTATTACAATGATACTCAATAGTCTGTTTATAATTCACCTTACGTGTAACAATGTCAATAACAGATACAACATTCACACAGTCATATTAGATACAGTATCATGATCACAAGTTAAACTATTTGCTACAAGCTTTTACTTGCAGCACCAAGTGTGGTAGATATGCGGTAATTCTCAGGCTTCGCATTTGGTTGGACACATGTTCAAATGAATATCTGGTCATTTGGATTACAGTTTTCCATGGTTTCCTGAAATCACTTTAGGTGAATGTCGGGATGATTCCTTCAAAAAAGTCATGACAGCACCAGTCCTCGCCCACTTTGACTCACCTCAATATTGATGAAGCATAAAGAAAAAATTTCTCCCAGCATTGCCCTAGGTAGCAAGAAATCTTAGTGTCAAGTAAAATGTTTTGTCAGCAATAGCAATTATCTCAGGGGTTACAGCAGGTATGATTTATGTTTTATGTGTGTTTTAAAATACTAAATTTTAGAAAACTAAAGAAAGAAACAATCCAATGTGTAAATTAGCCAAACCAATACAAAGAGCAAAAAGTCAACAACAGTATTAGAAGCTTCCTATTTCAAAACCATTCCAATTAACAAATTTGAAAGTCCTTTACCACAAAAACCTGAAGTTTTTATATAATGAAGGTCTTTGTAAAAGTAAATTTGTAATGACAAACATCAAATTGTAAGGATAAAAAGGACTTAAAGAGGATAAAAAAAAAATTATGGCCAATTTAAACACTACAAAATTAAAAATCTGTAATTCAGAAATGTAAATGAAATATACATTTATACTTCATTGATAAAAAATGTAAATAGATGTGGAAGGATAGCAAATGTTTGTATGAAGCTTATCATCCAAAGATTAGTGAATCCTCATGAGAAAAATAAATTAGTATTTTGGTGAATTTTTGTAAAAATGAATTTTGTAATGATGCAAACAGTGAATAGTGGAAAAAATCTAAGAATTGAGTATAGGGTAATGATTATGTGGCTCAAATTTAGATTGTGACACAGTGAATGTATTAATGCAGATGTTTGGATTTTCAAGCTGCAATGTTAGCAAAGGTTTTGGTTAGGTTTAAATGCAGGTTGGACTAAAATGACAACTGATATTCAGTACTGATGGATTATACAAACTTTTTAGGGTCACATCCTTGGTGTGTAATATAAGATCTTTGCAACATATTTTTTAAAGTCTTCTGTGAAACTTTGCCTGCATTAGTAACTCATAGCGGGTGGAGGGAGGGGGGCGAGAGAGGGAGGAGGAGAATAAACTTGTCTTTTAAGAAATTTCCTTTCTTGCATGTACTTTATTAAGTTGGGGGTTCCCCCTGAAAGGTTTTATTTACACTTTCCATATAACATTATTCATAATACCTACCTCAGTAATATACTTTTTCCTGTCCTTTTCAAAGTAAACTTTTGTCACCATTTTTTCACTTGAGATAAGCGCTCAAACCCATTCTTTCTGTAAAGTACTACTGCCACTTCTTTGATAAATTTCCACTCAAGTCATAAAGACATAAAGAAAAAAAATAATGATAATCAGGCACATTAAGAATATGATTTAGTTAAGTGCCACCCATCATCTTTTCGTGAACTACTTAAATCTTTTCACTTTGTCGATTCTGTAATTCTGAGGAGAAAATGTTCTACCATTACAGATGGACTTAGATGATCTATCACTGCTATCAGATTTTATAACTATAACAATATTTGTACACGTGATTTTGCCCTTTGAACTAAACAGCTGCTTTTCATTTTATTACATACAAAATCCATCAAATCATTTCTTTCAACTAGTTTAGAAAACTGAATCAAAGTTACATAAAAATATGTATAAAATAGCCAAGCCAGTATGGAGCGCCAATACAGAAATCAAAGGAAAAAATCCAAAGTCCGTTATCATAAATGGATTTCTAGTAAAATAAATTTGTAATGCTAGAAACATGTAACAGCAGCAAATAAAAAAATAAAATTTAAAAAACCAAACAAATAAACAAACTGCACACAGAAAAGGGGTAGTATTGAACTTATGACTTTGCATTAGAAGATTTCATAGTTAAACATTTGCAGCCATTCAGCTGACTTCATATTTCACTTTCTGCACTGGTACCCAACAGATTTATAATTTTTAAGCTTCAGTTTCCTGTAAATGAGGACTGACTAAGATGGATAGTATTAGCGTGAGATTCCTAACTTGTGTATGTTCACACTGAAGTCCTCTTCTCACAAACTTAATGAACTATGGCTGTAAATTTTTTTTAGTTTAAGATCATATTTATATTTCCTGTCCTGGGACAACGTCTTGTAAAGTCATAACCACAGCTGGGCAGAAAAACTTTAATCTGTTAATCGTTAATTAACAAAGTTAGCAAAATTGCAAAAATTTAACTTTTAAGTTAACCTAAAAGATTATTATCATTCTTATTAACTTCCATTAAATTGAAGTACCGTTAACTTTAGTCCTTTACATTGGTATTTGACATATTTAGTTTGTTTGAATTGCACACCACGCCACGCTCAACTGTTCGATGAGTCGAATAGTGAACAAATTACGAGTAGGTAGGTAACGCGAGTGCGAATGTGATGCATATATAACGGTAATGCTAGGCATGCCGTGGGCGTGAGCAGGAAAGCTAGAGTTTTGGAGAGTTTCTATTTTACATCTACAAACCTGCTCTCACTACTCGTTTCTAATTCGATTGGTGATTGATTTTGATATTTTTATAATATAACTTTTTTTCCACCAGGAAAATGTCACTTTTTAGTTTGTATTTGTTTGGCATTAGTTACTGACATTCGTTACATGATTACGTCATGAAAATTGAGCTCTTGAATCCATTAGTGAAAGCAGCAATACTAACAATAGCAACAAGAATATTAAAAATCCTTGGCCACATTTAAGCGATTATATTGCATTTAAATCAAGACGGAGAACAGTTGATTTATGAATGCAAACTGTATTTGCCTAAATTTTCTACAAGCATGGCTCAATACATGAAGAAGATGCATATATCAAACAGTGAACAGTTTGAAGAAAAAGCAAAACCGGGGTCAACTCGTGGGAAAAAAGAAAAATAATTCAAAGACTTTTTCAAGTGCTGGGGCTTCTTTTGATGTAGATAGGAACAGAATTGATTTGTTTTCATCTCCACCTGCTAATAAAAGTCTGTGTCAATAAAACATTTGGCATGATTGCTGCCGGCAACGTTGTACTCCAAGATGGTGTGGACCGATGCGTTGTAAACCTTTTCGTTGCCTACGTGATTCCGCTACATGTCGAAGAATCCGTTAGGTTTGAGAAGCTGATTAAAACGTTGAACCCCAGTTAAAACTCCAGAAGGACATTAGGTAGACATAGTATTGATTTACTTTAAAGTTTATAGCACCTTGGTACTGCTTGCACCTATTGCAATACATAAACATCAGCTCCACTTTTTGATGGTTAACTTTTACTTGCGTTAAATTTGCAAAAATGTAACGCTTTAATGATTATCGAAGTTAACTTTTTAATTAGCAGATTATCAATTAACAAAGTTAACTTTTTGATTAACTGTGCCCACCTATGGTCAAAACACATGCTGCAGATACATCTCTGTTAATCCCCATATTTCAGTATTAATTTTAAGTTCAACATTATATTCGTAATTATATTCAGTATAAACTGAAAGAAAATACAATCTTTCTCTGCTCTGCTTTGTCCATTATTGATCCACTGGTTTTCTCTTCACGATTGTAAACAACAGATGTCTGCTCCGAAGATGTTACTGATTCAGATGCACCATCATCTCATACATATCTTGTTCCAGATGTTGCAGCTGGGGAATGAGGTTTTACTAGGCATAGTTCAAGAAATAGCAGTAAAATTAAGGCAAGACAACATCAGCCATAACATGATCCTTGTTATTATTTTTAAAGTCAAAATGTAGATTGCCAGTGATAAGAAAAGTAAAAACCTGACAAACATATAAGGTAAACTGACTCATTTTCTGGTTAAAATCTGTTAACAAGCAGCCTGAATTAGAGGAAGTCACCATAACAGAAAAATTTCATTCAGGATTACATTATTGAAAGTACCGTAGGATGTAAATGTAAATTGATATAAAACAGTAGTGTATTGCAGTTCATATGTGTTGACAGATGATAAACATTAATTGTTGGGGAGATAGAACAGTAAACATAAGAGTTGTAACTCATTACCAAAGTGATAGTATGAATAAACAAAATTAGGTCATGGAAAGATGATGATTTCATATTCAGAGGTGGGAATAAAGTTATCATAATAGGTAGAGACCTAAATATAGCTCAAGTGGTGGAACAATAGGGAATAATATGCTTTTCTTAATAAAATCTGATGAAATTATGTGGGATCTCAGGTGATAGGGGAAAGAAAGTGATTATAAGATGGTTGTTATTGACATAAGAGGTTCGGGAAATCAGTAGTCAAAGAAGAGGGAAAATACAAGGCTTATTCCAAAACTAAGGTCCGGTGAAAAATATGTCACAGATGATAGGCTTGAATGACATTTCACGCCTGCAGCACTGTCTACCAACTCCTGGGGAACATACAGCAGTGTTGGTGTGCTGCAGTAGGCACATGCCTGTTGATGAGAGCAGATCGAAATGGCTGCAACAATCGTAGCTCCTGCCAGTTGTGACATGCGTGGTGTGATTAGATTTTTTCTGGCAAAAGGATCATCAGCTGCGAACATCCATCATGAGTTGTGTCTAGTGTATGGACATAATGAGTGACAAACAAGTTCGACACTGGTGCCGAGAATTTCAAAATGACCACACAAATGTGCATGATGAACGGCGGAGTGGCAAGCCCAGTATTCGGACCGCCGACATCTTTAATCTAGGTAACCAAAAACTTCTAAGTGATCAGCGTTTGACAATTAGTGGTTTGGCTATGGAATTCTCAAATGTTGCTCTAATCTCACTTAGCATTGTCACTGAAGAGCTTGGATATCGGAAGCTTTGTGCGAGGTGGGTGCCAAAACTGCTCACCGATCAGCACAAAAAGCAATGAATGCATAGTGCACTACAGTTTTTGGAGCACTGTTGACAAGATGGAGACAGTTTGTTTTCCCACATTGTTATGGGAGACGAGACGTGGATAGTGTACACCAACACAAAATCAAAACAACAGTCAATGCAGTGGCGCCATTCCGGTTTACCCAAACCAAAAAAAATGTAAGCAATCGCCTTGCATGAATTGCAAAATGATGGCTTCCATTTTGTGAGACGAAAAGGGCGTCCTTTTGATCGAATTCATGGACAGTTGGACAACCATTACAGCTGACATGTACTGTGCAATGCTCACCAAACTGGGACATGCAATCCAAAATCGACGCCGTGAGAAACTGTCGTCTGGTATCATCCTGCTGCATGACAACGCACGCCGGCATGCCACTGTCAAAACCAAAGAGAAGATTCAAGAGTTTCGTTGGGAACTCCTTGACCACCCTTCATACACTCCTAGTTTTGCACAAAGCAACTATTTCCTCTCGCTGCATTTGAAACAGTTGCTTGGTGGACAATGATTTCAAACTTATGATAAACTGAAGACGAGCGTTACCAACTGGTTCGGGTCCCAGGCGGTAGACTTTATTGCCAAGGGTTTAAGGAAGCTGATGCAGTGTTACAGAAAGTGTATAGATGTGAACGGTGATTATATGGAAAAGTGAATTAGACGTGTATTCCCATATTACTGTCAATAAAAACCTTGTCTCATGAGTGATGTTTTTATTATGACCAAAGGGACCTTAGTTTTGGAATGCGCCTCTTATAAGTAAATTATAACAAGGAAAGAGTTTCAGAATTGTGGAGGTATTTTCAGAAGAGGTTCAATGGAAGGAAGTCACTGGTAAAGTAGAGAGTAAGTAGTAACAGTTCTAAGAAATACTAAAAACAGAGGAAGAAATGTTTGTTCCAAGAACAAAAACCAAAAAAGCAAGGAGGGGCACAGACCATGCATATTACAATGGGGATGTGAAAAAGTTGGTGAGAAAGGAAAATAACATATTAAAGAAACAACCGGGCAATAGAGAATACAAGAAACAACAAACAGGAAGTTAATATCTGCAATAGAGAACCTAAGGATAAATTCATGAAAAATATCATGGTTAGGCAGAGAACAATGAATGATATAAGTAGAAATTTCCATTTAAAAAAGGGAAAGAAGGTATTCAGGCAAATGTATATAAGGATACAGAAGAAGTTATAGAGAACATGAGATGATGAGTTTGGTGAGACTATTGTACATTGTCACACAGGGGCAGATTGAGAATTAACCTAGGATAATTATTTCCATGTTAGTGAGTATTAGCATACGTAGTTTTAAAAATGCAATATCTAAAGTGTGTGGTATTAAAGTTAACTAGAAAAGATGTAACACCATACCTGGAAGTATTATTTAGTTTAAGTCTGGAGTATTGCTGTATTCCTAAGGACTGGAAATTTGTCATACCAATTCATAAAGATTGGGACACCACTAGGGTTGAAAACTAAGTTTAACTTCAGTGGAGAGAAAGTTGATGGATAATTGTATAGTCGGCTACATTAGAAAATCCGTAAAGAAAAGAAGTAGTTTGTAAGCCATTAACATGGATTTAGACATGGTTATTCATTTGAATCTGTCCATTCTTTTGGTTAAAGTCCATATTTTGCCACCTTACAATATTATTGGTTGTATTATAGTCTTTTGTATCCTGAGGTTCTTGACAATAATTTTGACTTTAAAATTTTTCCCATCAAAAAACTGTATCTATTTCCTGCCTGTATCCTTTCCAGAATCTCTTTTTCCATTATGTTGCTGTCATTCAATAGCTCTCCAAGGTATTTAGTATCCCACTTTTTCCAAAGCTACTCCATTCATATCTATCACTACTTTATGACACAAACTGATAGGAATGTATTTTGTTTTCTTAATTTTTATCTCCAGTCCAACTTGCTTGATTTCTTTCACTAACACCTCCATCATGTCTCATACCTCTTTCCTGGTTTCGCCTTTTAGCACTATGTTATTCACATAAGCTAGTATTTTAACTTTCCTGCCAATATGTAATCCTGTTTCCATCTCGGTCTCTATCTTTATAGTTTCTTCCAGAGCAAGGTTAAAAAGGAGGGAAGTTAAGTTGTCTCCTTATTTGATACTCTCTTTACCTCAGAAGGTGCTGATAATTTCCGTTTCACCCTGGCTCTTCATTTAGAATCTTCTATACATATCCTGGCAAGTCTGTTATACTTTTTTTTAGGTTTATTGAATTTTCTCTTTTAGTCCATAATGACCTTCTTTGACTATTGTTTTATGCCTTTTTAAAGTCAATAAATAAACAATGTTAGGTCGAGTGGAGACTTTTATTTGCAACAGACAAGGTTTGGATCTGTTCTCGACCATCACCAGTTATTGGCGCGATGTGATGTGTCGAGAAAAATTAGGTTAAACATTGGTTTGATACTGGCAGTTAGTAAAACGAGCTCTTGAAATATTTATTCTCTCTTCTCTTATTATTTTGACGAACATCTGAATAGACACATGTAGATTTACTTCATTGATCAGGTTGTTTGAAGGAAACACACAGGGTATAAAATAATTGGCTATTTATTAACTTGTGAAGGAATGAACAATGATACAAATACTTCAGATAAAGATGTTATTCCATAAACATACTGATTGCAATGTAGTTATGATGGTACTATTTGTATTAGTTACGATGTGGTTGAGTAACAACAAATACTAAGCTTGGTATGGAATCAATCTTTAACTTATGTTGGAGAATGGAGTGACTTGAGATAGTTATGGATTTAATGCAATCATGAAATAATAGATAAGCTCAGCATGGAATAAAGCTAACAGCAGATTACCTCAAGGTAGTGATGTTTCGAGCCGGAGGTGTAGACATGACTGCCCACTAGAGTGCTCTCTGCCTAGAGCACGCAGTAGTAGTTAGGGGGAGGGGATTACCAAACTCCTGATTCGTTAGTTGAGATTTTAGTAAGAGCAAGTGTTCTAATTGGCTACTGTTGATATGTACGAGATGGTAAGAGTAGGGGAAGGACTTTCCATAGCAAGTTGGATGCTGATGGTTGTTTCTCATGACCTTCAACCAAAGGTTCAGCTCTCACTGTTAGCTGTGCAGTGGTAAGGAGTCGGTGTCATATACCACGAGAGCCGTGGTCAATAAGACTCGGCAAAGCATCCAGTGCTAATGTTACAGGCTGGGAAACAGCTCTGGGCTTGCCTTGACTGCTACAAATGAAATGAAATAAAGATTTTACACTATTCCTATATCTCAGAAAAGCAATCGTGCGACAGTGATTCCTTTTTAAACCACCAGCACTTCTCAGTTATTTTTCATAGAATTATTTGATCAATGATTGTCTTATGCTTGCCCGTCTCCTCCATGTATGCTGTTAATCTTCTGAGTAATATCATATTCAGAACTTTGTATTTAACACATGATAGCAAAATACTACAATTTGCGCACTTCATGGGCTCTCCTTTCTTAAAAATTGGGAAAATCAATGCCTCCTTCCAGTTTTAAGGCTTTGCTTCCTTTTACCAGATGTGATAAGATGATGTGTTTTCCATTACTCCTACTTCTTTTCTCATTTACAGTATCTCAGCATTTATTCCACCTTTTATTGGGCCATCCTTTTTCTTTTTTTTCAGCAAAATTACATTCCTCACCTCTTTCAATCAAATCTTCAAAATAAGGTTTCCAATGATGCCGCGTCAAAACCAACAATGCTAGGTGAAATCTGACAACAATACCGTGTTCCTTAGTTCTCCCACCACCGAATGGTAGAGGTTCGAGCTCAATCGGACAATCAGCCATCCGGGATGGAACAGCTGCTTAGCTCACCCACCAGATGCAAACTGCCCTCAGTGATACGATTTTTGAACGCGAAAAACATTGCATCAATAGAAATCCATCGTCAGTTAGTGGAAGTGTACGGGGAAAAGTGTATGTACATTAAAAACGTTGTGGTAGTGGTGCTGGGAGTTTTCTGCTGGTCGCAGCAACATCCACGACGAGGTGCTGCCTGGAAGACCGAGGGTGTCTGACGAAATGGTGACCAAAATTGATGAGATGGTGCACAATAACCAAAGGATAACTCTTGATGAGATAACTGAGAGACTTAATGGTGAGTGTGGCAAAATTTCCATACGCACAATTGTTTCAGAAACTCTAGGATACAGTAAAGTGTCCGCCAGGTGGATTCCCAGACAGCTCACCGATACACACAAAAGAAAGCGCGTGGAATGTGCCAAAGAATTTGTTCACCACTTTGAAGAGGAAGGGGAAGACTTCCTGGATTCAACAAAGCCTGGGTGCATCATTACGTTCCTGAAATGAAGGAGCAGTTCAAACAATGGCGTCACCCATCTTCGCCGAAGCCCAAAAAGTTCAAGACAGAAAAGTTAGCCAGTAAGGGTATGGTGACTCTTTTGGGATCGTAAGGGGGTATTGTTGGTGTATTTCATGCCAAAAGGAACAAAAATTAACTCGGACCGCTACAGCGAAACTCTGAAGAAACTACAACGGGCTATCCAGAGGAAAAGAAGAAGAATGCTCACAAAGGGATTGACAATGCGTGTCCACATGTCTCACATCAAACAACCTCTCTCGTTGAATAATTTGGTTGGAATCTTGTTGTAAACACCCCCCCCCCCCAATAGCCCAGACATTGCCCCAAGCAACTATCACATGTTTCCCCACACTTAAAAAACACCTGGGAGGCCAGAAGTTCCGGTCTGACGACGAAGTGCAGGTCGCAGTCATTCGATTTCTTGGTGATGCGGCGGGAGACTGGTTCAACAACGGGATCAAAAATCTCGTGGCACAGATGCAGAAGGTCTTCGAATGGGTAGGCGATTACATAGAAAAATAGCTAAAACTTCAAGCTTTCCAATGATGTATCACAGGTGGTGAATAAATGTGATTTTCTATATATGAAAAAAAATTGGAGATCTTATTTTTTGAATCACCCTCGTAGAAACTGCATGTGGAAGGGAATAGAGGACCACAACAACAAATTACCAATTTATTTCAGACATAAAGGAGTGGGATACTTTTCATTGGCAGATAGAGCAAAGGACTGAACAGATTACCTATTCGATGAATAATATACCTCTGACTGTGAAGAATTTTATGATCAAAGAATCGTAACTAGGCATGTAGGGAATGTTAACTAGTGCATTAGTTCCATAACAGTTAATATTAATAAATAAAAGTAATAATATTGCAGCAGCCAACTGCATTGTCTTATTCAGGTATTCTTATTGTTGCATCACTTCTTTCACACAGTTCCTTGCATGTTTGTCAACAGTGTTTCCAAAGAATATTGTCACTAATAGGGTCTCGAAAAATAGTTTTCTAACATTTTCATATGTCCACAGCAAATTATCATGTAAGTTTGCTGAGAGAGAACATGGTGACTGTGTAACAAAGCTAGAAGCTTTTCCACAGTTTTAATTACTTCACATGATAATTAATCAGTTAATTAAGTCCTGTCAGTGTGTTAGCCATATAATGCTACCAGTATTATAAGGTATTAATTGTCCCCGTACTTTTAGAGCTGTGTAACGGTACTGTATACTTTTTGGGTATTGTATTTGGCTATTATGAAACACTGAAAACTTATCATTCTTCCGCTCCTTGGCAAAATGCAAATTTGATAACTGGCCTGTCGCTAACAACAGAACTGTTGGAGAAAGTTAGATTATAAAATATCAGCACAATGAATCAAATATATGAAGGACAATTTTTTTTCCACTCTCAATGTTTTATAAGTGCAAAACAGCTAATTCTTTAGTTAATTATCAAGACGATCTTCTGGTCAGGTCCTTCATTATTTAATTAAATGCTTTAAGAGCTCACTTGTGATGGTTTTAAACTACTAATAATATATAACTGTCTGTGTAGTGTAAAACAGGCTGTTCCTTAGTTAATTGGTCTGCTCTGAATTTTATTGACACTTATTGAAGGCTGTTACCTATTTGTTTGTACTTTAGCAAATAATATTTCACGATGGCCTTCTCTGTTGACGTTGATAAGGTGCAAAGCTACATAAGATGATGGCCCTCCTGGCCTGTGTATATTAACCCTGTTTCTACATAACTCATATTTTTGAAGGTTGACAGTTAATTTACAATTGGTCTAAAAGGGCTGGTAATCACATAGGTGGTTGCTTGAAATAGCTTTCAACCAATCAGAATGCATCAGATACTTGCGCAACAGTTTGAGACCTGCTGGCTGAACTAAGATGCTACTAAACTAATCAATACTGTAATCCTTTAAAGATCAATTTATGGTATGCAGAAAAATAAGCAAAGTTAACTGAGCTTGAAGATCTCTCAGGCATGTTGTGACAGAACAGAAACATTTCATAAGAAAACGATATTTTTGTGCCATGAAATTAAACAAAAATCGATATATTTACTCCTATAGCAAGGAAATGTAACTTGCCATGGCAATAAGAAAAGCAAGAGTTAGCTGGAGGTTAGCGACGTAAAGGCCGAACGGTTGCTTTGAAACCATTTCATTGCTGAAGAACCTTGCATTCTTCGAATACTATAAGTCCGATGTAGTTCCTAGGGGAATGAGAGTTTAATAAACAATATATTTTGAAAGCAAAAGAACTGAGTTATTTATAATTATAACCAGTCATGCGATAATGTGGCTGGATCAATGACTTTTCGACATGCCATCATCTTCAGGCTGCTTCTGCTGACCGGACTGAGGAGCGCAGCCCAGGACCCAACAGCCGGGCTGGATGTGCTGGGGCGGTATTTATACCCTTCAACCCATCCCATCCACTCCCACCGCAGCGCTCTGATAGAGGTGTGGGGGTGGTTCGCTCTGCCGCATCAAGCAGTGATCTTAAGTCTGCATGCCACCTTCGTTGCGAACTGTGCCATGGCTCTAGTGTTTACAGAGCTGCTTCAGTGCTGGGTTCCAAGCTTGGCTTAGTTGGAACCTGTTGCCTTTGTTGATGAAGTTAATCCGTAGCTGGATCTCAATAATTTCCGTGTATACACAGTCCAAAAAGTGACATGTTTCCCAGTTGTACGTATGTTGTATATATAGTAGTTGAAAATGGTCAACAGAAGGTATTTTGACCAAAGAATGTGTGTTTTTATATTGCACTTTGCAAACAGGACTACATAGCATAGATGACTGGTGTTTGTGTGTGGTATTAGCCTCAAGTCTCCCACCGTGCACTATGGTGGTTGCATGTCGGTAGCTATCAATCAGTATTCTTTACAAACACGAACGAAGTCGCGGCCACCAGCTAATTTGTTTCTAAATTGTAAATATCACATTGCATGCCGAATTTTATTTTATTTACATTGTTAAAAGAAAATTTCATTGTCTGTTGTGTAGCGGAGATAAAAATTATAATGCAAGACAGATATGTAAAAAAATAATTTTGCGAAGTTCGTTTATATTAAATGTTGACGAAGTTACTGAAACCAAATGATAGAGGTAGGACACGATATTGAGCTGTAGTTTTACCATGAGCTGATAGGTCTGCCGGGAGACCAGTCATAGTCGGGGTCGTGATAAATCATGCTGCGTGGTTATCAAGCAAATACTTCGTCAAACCCCTCCACGGTCCACTCCCAAGGGGAGTGGAGTGGTATCCCCGAGCGCAAGTGTAGGTTTGTGTCTGTACCCGGATACCTAGTGGCGATAACCGAGGGTACAGACCAACACTCCCGATAGGAACAGCGCGCACAAGAATGCTGTTACACGTTTGTACACACTATGCCCCGACGAACTGACAAACAGCAGCGACACTAGGCTGAAGATAATCAACCGCGACTGAACAAGAGCCATAACGAATGAAGAGTACCTACGGTCGTCGTAAAGTGAAGGCCATGAAGAATTGGAAAATACGGAACCAGAAAAAATCAAACTGAAGAAGATGAAGAAAAAAGTTAATTTGAAGAAGGTGAAGAAGAACTAGCTACCAGAAACAAACAAATGGAACAACAATCATCCAAGTATAGAAATAGAAGAAAAAGCACAACGAAAAGATTATACCAAGAAACTAATAAATGCAAGGAACCCTTCAGAATCACAACTAATAACAGATTTGAATTACTTGGTGAAGAACCAACAAAAACAGATGACAACGAGGAAGTACCGCCAGGAACTACCAGCGAACCACGTCCCAACCAAAACAACATCCTCCCCCATTCGCTGTTTTTTGGAAAAATGAACTACACAGATTTAAACAAGAGACTCAAAAGCATGATAACTGGAGAACTTAAAGGTTTACTTAGAGGGGATTGCATGAAATAAATGCGTAATCTAAAGAAGACCACTCAGTCATTTAGAACTTCTTTAAGAAGAGCAATATCAGTCATCAGATTCAAGAAGACAGGCCTTTAAAAGTTATTAAAAGGCTCATCTCCCTCCAGACATTCACTGTAACGGTCCACCCCAATTCACCAAATGTCAGAGCACACTTCAAACTATTTCTAACTGCCAAGCCGCTTTGTCAAGTATGCGAAGTCGCACCTGACAAAGGATTGCCGTTCTCCCCAAGCCGGAAAAAGCAAACTGTGCAAATTGCCAGGGCGATGATGCAGCATATTGGCGAGGTGCCCAGAGTACCAGAAACTCCTACGCCCGCCACGCACAAGTAAACGGCAAGAAGGAAAAGACGAAAGAGACATGAAAGAGAAAAACAATATCAATTAAGTAGAAAATGTAAGAAGAAGAAACCAAAGAAAGAATGAATCAACCAAGAACAGTCTTGCTCATATGCAAACGCCCTTTAAGGGGGTGAACAAGACCCAAAAAATAAGTTTCAAGAAAAGAAGAACAAGATTCAATAAAGAAAGCTCAACAAAAGAAAAAAGATAAGATTAAAGATTTGGAAGACGAATTCGAAGACAAACACCAACAGAAGAAGGAAGACAATAATGAAGTATCAGAAGACAAATCCGATGACATAGCAAGTATTTTCGGATCGGACATGGAAAAGAGAACAATGGATAGGAAGGAAAAAAGCACAAGGCTTATGAAAACTTTTAGTCTTGCTTGAAGGTGTGATGGCCTAGCGAAATAATCGCGCAAACACCTTACCATAAAAACATGATAGCTGCAATATGGAATGCAAACAATATAAAGAGTAATCGAAATGAACTACTGATCTTCCTCAACAGAGAAAGAGTCGACATCTTGTTGATAACAGAATCTTTTCTTCAGCCAACAGACACTTTCCATTTAACTGGATACCACGTATACAGAACGGATAGAGTAGTACAAAGAGGTGGCGGCACAGCTATAGCAATGCTCATAAACTTGCCACACGCTCCAATATCAAAGCCACAACTGATCGAAATAGAGGCCACAGCAGTGTGTATCCACTCAAGAGAAGGCCGTATAATATTTGTCAGTGCGAATCTAGCCCCAAATACGAACTTACACGATCAGTATCTAGGCGAGATACTGGCTGTAGGCAACAAGACCTCAACGCAAACACTCCAGCTGGAATTCGTCAACAAGTAATAGAGAAGGCGAACTGTTGTTACAAATGTGCGAACTTAGAAACATAGATGTTTTCATACCAGCTGAAGAAACGCACATGCCTCTCAATTCGAGGCATAGACCGGACGGGCTGGGCATAATAATCGCCAAAAATATATCCGGACATATGAAATTGTCCACGTTCAATGACCTCCCAGTACTGCTTGCTCACTATCTAAAGATGGCTCTACTCTGACGGAAAACAAAAAAAAAAAAAATAAACAGACACTAACCATTTTACCAGACTTGTTCACAATAAAATTAGAACCTCATACAATCTCTCATCTACAGAACGAATCGAATCAGCGATACAACATTTTGAAAAGGTGATTTTGGAAGCGGAAAGAAGAGCCTCTACCAAAATTTTATTAGATAACCAACAAACAATAAGAGCTTCCGGCCATTCTAGAAGATCTGCGTAACCGCTACAGATAATTCTGGCAGCTATACCGCGACCCAAGGGACAAGAGACAATACCTCCAACTTGCACGACAGCTAAAAAACTCAGCTACAAGAAAGAAGAACAGAGAAATGGCAAGGCTAATGTTATAGAACAAAGAAGCCTGGCAATTAATCAGAGCCTTAAAAGAACCGAGACAAGCAAATATTGCAATAAACGGACCGGCCGGACCTTGCTTCCTTCCTGCAGCTAAGGCTGAAATACTAGCCGAAAAATTCGCTGTCCAATACACCACATCTCACACCAGCAGAGACCTGAGAAGCCGAGGAAACAGAACGTCAAGAATTGGAAATCCTCCAACAACCAGCTGTAGACCAGCCGGAGCTAACAACCCCAGGCTAGGTACGAAACAAAAAAAAGAAACTTGTGAAAAATAAAAGCCCTGGACATGAGAAAAAATTAAAAACATAAATTTGAAAAACTTGCCGAAAAAGGGTTTAGTGCTATTGACTAGAATTTTTAACAGCTGTCTCCTAAATTGTTACTACCCCGCAGCCTGGAAGCTAGTAAAAGTTAAAGCCTTTCCAAAACGTGGAAAGGACCACCGTCAAGCTATAAACTACCGTCCAATTAGTCTACTGTCGTCAAAATTCAAAGTGCTAGAAAGAAACCTGCTAAAGAGAATTAACACCAGTCTCGAGGAAGAGAAGACAATAAGACTAGAACAATTCGGATTTCAAAACTGAGTAGCCACTACAACTCAACTGCTCCGAATTACAGAAGATATATCTAAAAATTCCAACCTTAGTAAATTTACGGCAGCAGTATTTTTAGATATAGAAAAAGCTTATGACAAGGTTTGGCACGCCAAACTTATTCAGGAATTAATGACACACACGGCCATTAATCACTGTTACATCAAATTCATCAGCAGTTACCTAGCTGACAGAAGATTCTATGTAGAAGTTAAGAGATCATCAATATTTCTGATACCAGGTGGAATTCCACAAGGCTCAGTGATTGCACCGCCACTCTTCAAAATTTACATAAATAGAATCCCGACTTCTCCTCACGTGAAGCTGGCCCAGTTTTCCGATGATACTATAGAGTTCACGACAGGAAGAAGACACGATTTTAACATTGCTCACCTACAACAAGGACTTGAAGGCAATAAATGGTGCAGAAACTACAAAGATAAAATCAACCCTCGGAAATGTGCAGGTATTTATTTTACCAAAAAAAGTCACAGCTAAATGATACCTTGAAGATTATTGGCCCAAATATCATCGGTACCCGGGACAATAAATTATTATTATGATAACACAGTGGCGTAGCTAGGGGGGGGGGGCGGTGGGGGCGGTCCGCCCCGGGTGTCACCCGTTTGGGGGTGACACCCGCATTTCGAAAATAATAATCGAAATTAGTGTGATACAAAAAAAATATTTTTAATACACTTCTTTTATCCTTTGGTGTCGAAACACGTCTACCTTTAATGTTCTGAATATTTCTTTTTAAGTTGATCTATCGCTTTTTAAAATACGATCCTATACAATAGAGTATAATAATATTATTGGCTACACCGCGCGCTTAAACAATAGAGCATCGCTCTTTTGCTCCAACAATCACAGGAACTCGTTGTGCTTGCCGTCCGTCACAGTTGTTTGGTTTGTTATGAGCGGCGGTGGATATAATGTAAGTTTTCTTGTATTAAGAGAGGAAGTTTTAAAAGTAAAGCATAAATTATATATATATATATCTAAAATTGTTATAATCATGGCAATTAGGCAGTTAAATTGTAATTCCTCGAAATTATTTTTAAAAAAATGTTAGATTTTCCTTCGAAAATGAAAAACAAAAGCAACCAAGCGTATGTGGGAATACGCGTAGTCTAGGCTTCAAAATTGTTTAGCTTTTTTAGAATTCTATTAGCTTTCTAGCTAAGATTCACAAGTACCTTGAAGTATTTTCTAGTAATTTTCGAATTTATCATCTGACAGATTCGAATTGAGTACATTTCGTGTTATTCGATATACACTCTGCGTACCTACCTTTTGTCGACAGTGCACCTATACTCGACATGAAATCGTATCATGTTCGAATTTATGCAATTAAAATGATTCGGAAAACTGCATTAAACTAGCAATACTGTCAGGTTTCAAGTCAATCCGGACGATTCCAAGTGTTATCGTCTGTCGGTAATCAGTTTTTGTACGGCATGTGTTTAAAACAGTCGGAACCGCGTATCTTGCTAGCGAAATCGTAACATTAGTAAGGGGACATCCATAAATTACGTGATGTGTTTTTCCGGATTTTCGGATCCTCCTCCCCCCCTTTCTGGTGAGACTTTGTGACATCTGGTCCCGTCAGACACCCCTCCCCTCCCCCTACGGATCGTCTTCGCAACTTTTTGAGACCTTTTTTTCTAGGTCTCACCCTCCCAAAGCCGGTTACACCCACACTTTTTGACGAAATACCCACCTACAATCGACATTAGCGTCATTTGTAAACCCTTTTTTTAGCTCTACAGTCCAACACAATTTTAAAAAAATCTCACTTGAGAATTGGTGAGATTTCGCTGGACCCCGCCCCTATTTCACCTCACGTAATTTATGGATGCCCCCTTACCACTTTAACTCTAAGTTCATGTAAAGTTTGATATGCTTTCTACTGATTGAGAATATACAAATATGATCGCGATGAAATAAATAAGCGTATGTTTCTCTAAGAATTTTCCATCATAAATTTACAGAAGAAGATTTCTATTATGGGTGACCTCTTTGTCGAATACAGGTACCTACATTCTTATGGGTTCCTTAAATCGACAGGGATGTCGAGCTTCTGTTCCTGAACAAAAATGGAACTTTAATCATAACTGAACGAACATTCGAGCCGTTCACAACATCTTTATTTATACGCTACTGAGCGGTGCTAGAAATCTAAAATTTACACGTGGAGATGGGCTTCGATACATATCATATTTAGTAGTCTGTAGCTACTTATTTCTTAGGCGGGTAGTAAAATACTTCACTTGTTAAGTACTTCATGTAAAGGCGGCAGATATCTCAAAGGCAAGTTCTTTTATTATCTGACCGTTGTTTTTTTATTTTAAATTACGTTTAATTATGATTTTATATTTCATTTATTCCTCTATTTTTATGAAGGAACTTAATGTAGAGTTGCTTCTCTGACTATACAGTATCCCCCAGGGTCCCACAACTTGTGGGATCCGGATCCTGGGTTTGCACCAATGGGACCCCATCTGGGTCTGGAATTGCTTCTACTTGGATCAAGCCACTTCTGTTAACTTCCCTCTCAATATCCCTTGGTCCTCCAAATACCGAGGTTGTGAATTCATTTAAATACAGCCTATGTTAACGTTTCAGTAACAAATGGGTAGCTTTCGACTTTTTTAAATTTATAGCGAAATCTTATGGTCGCCCTATAGTTACACTGGCGGAAATTAAAATCACAACACGCATACATGAATGGTAGAATTTTAGGAAACTTTGAAAATATATCCAGGGACCATACCTAAAAGAAATAATAACAAATGGAAATGGATCAGGCTAAGTTATTACCTTTTACAGTTGTCAGTGAGAAATGCGCCCAACTTGAGCACCAATAAATTCTTGGATCCTTGCCGGCATTGACACAACAAGTGTTCAGGTGTCTGATTGGTGTGTGTTTCATTACGCGTGCATGTCTTTTGCAGTCAGTTGTTGCACAGTTTGTGCTGGGTGACCATGTGATCTAATGCTGTCTACTTCTAGTATCCTAGAAATGCTCTATTTGGGACAAATCTGGGAACCGTGCTGTTCATATTGTGATCGAAACTCCTTGCAAGGCTTGTGTGACGATGGCCGCAGTATGAGGACGGGCATTATCTTGTTGGAAGATGTGATTCGGATGTTGAACATGTTAGTGATGGGCTGTCATTGCCTTCAAAAACAGCCGACTCAGTCATGCTATCGAAACTGATTGCCACCAAAACATGACACAGGTGGCGGCACTTGCGTGAGGTTCTGAAATCACAGCAGATAAGCCGTTTCTCCACTACGCCTGCGAACATGTCGTCGATTATCACTTTGCCACAGACAGAATCGAGACTCGTCTCTAAACACAAATGTACGCCATTCACATGTCCAATTGTGTTTCGCATTACACCAGGGTAGATGATGATGGCAATTAAATTAGATTAATGGGGCACAATGCACAGGGGCCAGAGAGTGTAACCCACCTTCAAGCAATTAGTTTACAATCATCCGGGGAGGGGCGGAGGCGGGGTGTGACTATGTGTAACCACTACTTGGATCTGGCCTGCAGTCAACCATCTGCCAGAAACAGCCACACACACCATTTGGCAGTCTTCAGGTGCTGTTATTCATCTGTATGAACCCATACCTGCTCTAGGAGTATTAGAGCCTTCTTTCAACCACTGTGTAACAAGTCTCTATACTGACATGCTGTAGCACTACGGTCAATCCTTCGGGATATTTCGCCATATGATGCACCCTTTAAAAACATGTCAATTCTCTGACCTCTCCTAATGTTAGACATTTGGGTGTAGAGAGTTGTCTACTCTTCGCCTTGGCATACTTAGACAGCAAAAACTTGTGGGCAACCACGTGTCATGTGACACCACACTGTTCGCCACTTATACGCTAAAAAAAAAAAAAAAAAAAAAAAAAAAAAAAAAAAAAAAAAAAAAAAAATTGCAATTTACATAATATATAGCACAGTAATTCTCACATTATTACATATAAAACTTTAAATTTTAAATTATTTAATACTCTTCATGCGGGCATACTTGGGGCCAAATTTCATTCGCTTATCACAACACCGTCTGGGTGCTGGGATTTTAATTTGCACCAGTTTGTGTATCAGTTGCTAAGTGTAAAGGTCGATCTGCACTTTGCCAATACTGGCCTGTATCGTAACCGCAACGACAGCCGGCCGAGTGACGGCTCGCCCCCTCGCGTCCACAGTTTTCAATAGCTCGCCCGTGTTCCTACCCGGTCTTTAGTCTCCTTTAACGTTTACAAGTGATTGTTTCAGGAAATCAGTGTTGGGGATGACAGGTAGGTTTGACACCCTACTTTATTATAGAGTACTGTACTTTATTCTGCACAGTTTTGGTACAAATGTACATTAAAATACTTTTTTATCTGACTCACGTAATCACCTAACTGGTTGATATTTTATGTACAAAAATAGTATTCCAGCGCAGTATTAACAATATCAACACAATCTCAATGAAATGTCAATCACTCGCACTTGACGTGTTTGTTTTGTCTGAGGTTATTTTCGATTCACTCAATACTTTTTGTTAGTGAAGAACGAGATTATAACATATTTTTATTTAAATATAAGTCGTAAAGATTTTGTGTAGTAAAAATAATAATTTCATGTTATCTCAATGTTCTAGTCACAGAGTTTCTTATTTGGAAACTCTCAGTGCACCTATATCGTAGTCACTTAACTTGAAAAGAAGACCTACAGATTAACGTGAAATTCAAACCACCGAGCGTCCTTCGCATTAAAAGATAAAAGTTTTACCATTGGTAAAAGTCAATTTTAAGGCCCGCAAAAATTACAGTCGAGACCGGGATTTGAACCGGACCTTCAGTTTCCAAATCGCACGCAGTAATCATTTGAGTCACCAGTCCGAATATAGGTGTGATGAAAAATAAGTTTTCAAACATGATAAAATAAACATACTCTTTTTCTGTACCATGTATTTTTGTTATCAAAAGACACGAATCCACTTTTATGTGTTTGAATACATACTTTTCAGACTTCTAGATTAGTCTTGCGTCTGGTTACGGCGTGCGATTCGGGTGTATGAGGTTCGGTTACAAATGCGGCTTTCTGCTGCAATTTTTGTGAGTCGTAAAATTGGTCTTCAACTCTGGCAAAGCTCTGATTTTTTTAATGCGAAGATGCTAGGACTCTTCCTACATTTTACGAACATCTGATGAACATGGATGAAAAAAAATACTTTTTTTTAAGGCAAATAATAACATGAAAACAACATTCAGTCGTAAGGGAAGGTAAATTTCCGAACTCTCTCGATGCGCTTCTCCACATCTAGCAGGCCGATACTGATCCACACCGTCAAAACATAAACCAATTCAATGACGGCCGAGTGTCGGACTGAGCCCCGATCTTCAGAGGCCTCTCTAAAACCACTTTCGATCACCGGTGAGCAACACGTGGCTAAAATCTAGCCATATTGACTATTGAACATGAAGTAACTAAAATTGATAATTTTGAAGATGTGATTTACGAGTTTGCAGCTGTTAGAGCTAAAAAGACAAGATTGTTTTTAGTTTATTGTGTTTTTTAAATGAAGTTAATATTATAATTTTATCAACTATAATTTTTACTAACAATAAATGTTTATTTAATTATATTTTATGAATATGATATTTTACACTTACAAGATATTATATTTTACTTAATTTTGAATTTAAATTTTCAAGGGGTGACACCATCGATATCCGCCCCGGGTGTCACCCACGCTAGCTACGCCACTGTGATAACATATAATGGTCAGGAAAAACCAAAGCCTAGCAGTAATTCCAAACCTAGCACCAGCGACCTACTATTAAATACCATTTGTACTATACGGATGTCAGATATGGGGGCTGGCAAGCCAAACAAATCTAGCTACCTCAGAACAGATGTCTAACAATGATCCTTAACGCACCAAGATACACACCAATAGAAATCTTACATAACGAAACAAATATTCCATTAACACAGTAATACTTAATTCAACCGAAAAATTCCATAAGAAGTTAAATGAAGCCAGAGACGAGAGAACAAAACAATTGGAACTACAAGGCCAATGCGGTGGCACAGGTACGAAGTCCTGTGGCGTAGTTAGGTTAACGAGGGCTCCGGTGCAAAAAAATATTTTGGGGCCTCAGGTCAGATGGACTACCTTCTTTTTGTGCTCTATCAAATCTTGTGAGGTTTGCTGGCAGGGGCTCCCTGAGCTGAGCGGGGTGGCACCCCCTAGCCCTCCGATAGCTACACCCCTGACAACGTCCACTCAGTATTCTATACCAGCCAGCACAGCACAGCACGCGAACTCCACATGGGTTTTTTCACCATGAAGACCAACCCCTCGTTTTTCCCCTGAAAGTGAAATAAATCAAAAGTGTCCAAAAACAAGAGCCATAACTTGACACCTAGAAGTTATACTACCAAAGGGAGTGGGACTTCACAAACAACCACTGAGGCAGCAAAAAAAAAAGAAGAAAAAAAACCCACACCAAATGACTACATAACCTAAAAGTTTTTTGACAGAAGATAAGAAACAGGAGAAAGTTTACACAAAACCGAGGTATTCAGGAAACATATCAATCAAAAAAATGATACCATCCATGACACCCGGTACGGATATCGATGGAATCCCGTGAAGACTTAAAACAGTATTAAATAAAATATAATAACCTATAAGTGTAAAGAGTAATTTTAATATAATGTGGTTAAATAAACATTTATTGTTATTTACAAATAATCGTTTATTATTAAAATTATAACACTAATAACGTTTAAAAGATAAATAAACGACAAACAATTGTTTTCACAATTTCTTCGTTCCTGTTTTAACAATTGCAAGCTGAGAAATCAAATCTTTAAAATAAACATTTTGAGTTGCTTCATGTTCACTAGTCAACATGGCAAGATTGTTTAGCATCGTTTTGCTCACTGTTTACTGAAAGTAATTGTTTATTAATTTTAATTTACTAATGCTGCGTTCACACATAGCATAAAGCAAATTCACGTAAATAACTTTTGAGGCAGAGCGATCATAAAATTCCACGATGATTTTGAAGAAGTCCAAAGCTACCCAATAAGTTGTTATTGAAACGGCAACATAGCCTTCTTTTCAACGCGTTCCCACCCTTCACATTTGTAGGAAAGGTTGTGATTCTCATAATTCATCATGAAAACCACTAAATTTGTAAGCAGCTATTTATAATTCTTCCAGGGGCGTCTACTTACAGAAAAACTCGTGGGTGCTCACCTTATTTGATGACTCAGTTCTTTCAAAAGAAATGGTGAAGTGTGTGAACCGATTTTGACAGGATTTTTATTGGCAGGATGTTGACTTTGCAGGAAGTAATTTAGACTACTTTTCATCCTCGAAATATTTAAGGTTTCTTGCACAAAAATAATAAAATTAAAAAAATTACAAATTCTTTACAAACAAGAAAGATGTCGCGAACATCAGCTTGTTTTACATAATCGTGGATATCCCGTCTAAGTTATAAGTGAACAGACAGACAGCTTAACACAGCAAGATTATGCGTTTTTTAAATTCTATTCCACGCCATTAAAAAGAGTATTTTGACGTGATTAGAGATTGTCAAGTTTATAATAATAGTGAATAGATAACTAATGATTTTTGTACGCCTAGGAGAACTCAGAATTTTTTTATTGCATCTGATTTGTGTACGTTAGTTTTTTTTTTAGGTCGAGGTCATTGTGTCCGCTAGTAATTAGTACAGAGATACAAAGGAGAACGAAAAAAATAGGTAAAAAAATGGTAGTGTGAACAATGAAAAACAGATACCTGTCATAATAATAAAAATGAAACCATTATGTTATTATTAACATAACTTTTATTAGCAGGAGATATTTACTATACAGAATCAACTAATTTACACATAATCAACTAATAATCATTAATAAACCATTTTAAGAAGGAATTTATAATCTGTTTAATGATATTATTTTTTTTTTCAATGCAAACGTATTTTGTCGAAATACTGCTCAATTTATAAATGTGTTAGCTATTTCTTCAACGTACACATCATCTGCTATTTCTCGATTACGTGCATGGAGGAAGAAAATATATGGAGGAGAAGTGACGTTAAATCTGTGACGCCGCCTCTAAACTCTTGGCTGACACTGCGCATTCGCGGTGGCTGCAGCGGCCATATTGCGAATCCATACAAATGCAAAGTTCACATTGTGTTTGATGCTGTGATTATTTCATTTTCTAATGTGTCTAAGTATTTTATAATGCCATCTTGTGCCATCTAGGAATCTTGATGAAGCAAACGATATTGTTACCCCAAATGCAGTTTATGATTCAAATACGCGTTTGTGGATGTGTCTACATAGTTTGATTCTGTAGCGGCAATTTAGTGGAGATTGTGGTTAGTTCTAAATGCAGTCTGTACCAGAATGGTTTTGTTGTTGCATATATAAGGGACAAAGAATTTATCTATTATTGTTAGTAATTTCTTGAGAACAATGTTAGTGACAAAACGTGTATCGCGAGGTAAACTACTTCCAGCTATTCCCAATTAAGCTTACGATGTTTGATAACAAGACAACTATTTTTATTCTGGTCTAGGCCGCATTTCAACCTAACCACAAGTGCTAGTAATAAAACTGAAATATCCATTCTGCATTCCCACCATGTAATTCAGTGTGGCTTTGGCAGAATTAATTTTTGGTCCATGCCGCATATCAACCCAATCCCCTCAATTAGGAGACAGTATATCCCGAAAACTAAGCAAGATATCAAAAAATTTTATTCTTCATTTTTTATTTGTCTCATCGAGTTACATAATAATCCATCACCAGATTGCGGCGTTACGTTTATCCTGGAGTCCCCTTGAGGTATGGATGCGGCCTAGCCCCCCCCCCCTCCCCCCACTCCTCCTCCGCCCGGCGTCACTTCAATGCGTGGTGAAGGTCTCTTGCGTCGTCTCCATATATTTATTTCCTCCATGGTTACGTGCAATAACATTTGATCATTCAGTGTTTATTGAGTCATAGACCTCCTTAAATAAGTTTTTACTCGTCGTAATGGTGAAAATTACGTTTCGGGCGTGTATATCGATACTGAAATATTAAAACGATATTTAACAGTTTGATTACTTCAGGTTCCATATCTTTTTTAGATTCGTAATGAAAAATTATATATGAAACAATGACTGCCACATCATGCAGATTGACCTTTTTTGCTCGTGCAATATTTAAGAACTTGTTGCGAAGAAGAATCAAATGATCCACATCAATGTCGTCTATGTAGAATTATTTTACATAACTGCTACTTGCTCAATGAGAAATACAGTGGTTCCATGTTACTCAAACGTGTCATATCATTTTTAGTAAAGCGTTTGTCAACACAGCCTACGACTTTATCAAAACCTTCAAAACATATTTTTCGGTAAAGGTCAGCTGAGGAGGTAAATTAGTGAGGTTCACTTGATGAATTGTTTATCTTTTAATGAATCCTTATTTTTGAAGATTTAGGTTCATCCAATTTAAAGATAAGATCTAAGTTCACAGTCAGTTTCGAGAGGTTTAGAAATTTTTCTTTAGTTCTTTTAGACGATACAGCGTGCTTTGCAATATTACTATTATGGACAACTTTTTGCAGGTGCAAAGAAATCTTCTATACAGATTTATTCAAAAGCTTCGACAAGATCGAGAATTTCTATCAGAAATTTGACACTAAAAAGAGATTAAAAAGACTGAAGACTTTTTAAAAACCATTTTGCTTTCTCGCCGGCATCATCTTTCTGACTTTTTGTGTCCTTCAAAAAACTTAGCAGGACACTATAATTGTTTAGAATAGTTTTCAAGAAAGATATACGACAACGCCATCTTGCTGGGCAAAAATGCCTCAGAGAAAAATTTTGAGGATCGCCAACTGCTTGTAGTGTTTACAACAAGCTTGGCGTAACGGTGAACCATGTACGAAGACAATAAGGTCTTTTACTAACACTAAAAGATCTCCTCTTATTGCAGGCACTTCACTCATTGTGTCTGGAACATTCAGGTGTAACGAGTGAGCGATACCTTTAACCCACGATTCAAGGCCAGTATGCGCTCCACTAAAATTAGCAACGCCATCGCACATCTTGATATTTATGTCGAATCTTCTTGGTACATCATTGAAAATTTCAAACAAATTTTCAGATAATTTTTTTACCGTTTTATAGAGGCCGATAATAGTTTCATGAATTTTAAACGAAAGCAGAATGTGATTTGTTCATTATTTGAAATAACACTAGTTCCATCAACCATAACTGAGTACTAGACAGTATTTTGTACTGCTTTGATTATGCTGTGCAGTACTTCATCAATCAAAAATGTACTGAGTTTGGTAGTGATAACTTGTGATAATCATAATCGCAGCTTCAACAATCGAATGTAGTGTGAATGTTAATGCTGGTGGCTAGGTCTCCGCTCAGAGTGGAAATAAATGTTATGAGGGCGATTCTATCTGGGTTTTTTTATCTTTAAGTTTATTTTTTGATAACTTGCAGTGTTCGTTCGCGCCACATTCTAAACTGGCCTAATGCAATACGCAAAAACAGTGAATGTCCGACTTTCAATACTTTTTCAAAACTTTTCTAAAGCTTCATTACTTGATGAAAAAACTTTTTGAGCGAAATGTCGTAGTGGACTCATCAGCTTTTGATGATTTCTTTTTGGCGCAGAAACGCCACTAGACATGATTTATTTACAGGTTTCTCAAAACACTTTATCAATATCTCCAACATACAGCCAAGGAAAAATTGTGTACCACTATCAAAATTGCTCCTTTTCTCATGAATTTGCATAAATAACATTTTCTGGTTAGATTTTTCGAGCTGTACCAGGTTGAGAAGAGCTACAAGTGGCGGGTTCTTCAGATTGGTCTTCTTACGTTTTCTAACGACAAATTTATAATGTTCTAAGGGGCGGCAATCTCAAGGTTCCTCTTCACAATCGCCCATGATGGGCGACTGTAGGCACGCACGATTGTGTTGCCAACTTAGTGGATTTTCCACTAAAACTGGTGGTTTCGACCCCCCTTTTAGTGGAGAAATATTGCTTCTAGTGTCTAGTAGTTTTTTTTTCCCCCTAGTGGTCGAGTAGAATTCAGTTTCAATTAGTGAAAAGATGATAACTCATATACTAAGCCACTTACACTTTTCGAAATATATTTCTACCTTATTTCAGTAGTGTTTACTTTTACTGCATTGGAAACATTGAAGTTGACTGAGATTTTTTCTCATTTCACGTTAAAGGGTTCAATAACAGCTAATTGAATTGATTATTGATTAAGGTTTCTAAGAATATTTAATCGATTTCTTCATTTATTTTAATTAATAATGTCCATTTATCATTTAAAAAAAATGTTTATCGACGGAGAAGTGAAAACTAAGTCGCAGGCAAGAGCTGCCTAATACATAGAACAAAAATAGGAGACTCTGTACCTTGTTCAGTTGCGACGAATGGTCAACATCCACCATCTTCTTCTATTTTACATAACTTTTTTTGTTTTTGATGCTCATTCCGATATAGGTTATATGTACTAAGCAAATAGATAGCAGCAGCCTGTGTTAATTTTCTTTGTGCATAGTATCTGCCTGGTACTTATTTAATGTTTTCCAGTTATTTCCGGAAGATTATGGTCATCTCTTCTTTAGTTACAAGGTTGCCTTTTCTTCTTTTTTAAATACGTTATAAAATTATCTGTTTAATGAAAGATTCGTAAGCCTTTCTTTGTACTTATCATAACTTTAATTCAATAAATTAATTATTTTAAAATGTTCCGCCCCAACACCAGCCGAAACTACACAGATAACATTTACATCGGACTTCCTTCTGAGGTTACACGTTTCGTAAATGGAATTTGCGATGATTCAGTTCAATATCACGGCCCACCCATATCTGTCTTAGCAACCAACGCAACAAACAAAAACGTAAAGAAAACAAAACATCTAGGAATCTATAAAATTATGATTGTGTAACATAAACTTATTAATCCGTGATCACCACAAGCCGCTATTACTTTTACGTCCATGTTCAACAGACAACAATAGTCAGTAAATGAAAATTCACAGACCACAACTTATGATCGCGACGATGATAACCACTTTTTTAATCGCCCATCACGGGCGATTATGAAGAGGAGCTATCACAGATTTTTAATCCGGCTCGGAAACTTCATAGATCCACCACTGGCTGTAGATAGACAGGGGGTGGCATAATCGGTATTGCACAAAGGCATTCAGACAGCTCAAAGTCGATTACTGATTACTTTAGATGTCTATGTTCATGGGTGCTCCGCACCCACTATACTATATTCACTCTCAAGTGGCGCGTCAAGGTCATGTGCCCCTTGCCCCGCGCCTCTCCTCACCACCCCCTCCAGTTGCCTTCCCCTCCGAGCAGGCCGCTGCCTACAGGCATTGTCGTTTGTCGAAGTATTGTCATGTCTATTCCGATACACCGTTATAAAATGCAAGTGAAATGGCGTCAGATAGTTGTTACATTAGGCGACAGTTAAAACAATTATTTTTTATGTGTATAATTTTTTAAGACGTTAGAAAACTCTGAAGAGAAAGTTAGTATACTTTTTAGGAAACCATTAAAAATGACGGCAGAGGCGTGTGGCGTATCGTTACGAACAGTGCAGCGTGTATGTTGCGAAGCCCAGCTGAGTGTTCCAGGGACATCCTTTTCTTCTCCAAAGAAAAACATTCACCGAGAAAAACTGGTCACGGAGATGGATTACTTTCAGAAAGATGTCATTCGACGTTACGTTCTAGAATTTTATGACCGTGGTGAATACCCTACCTTATGAAAATTGAGGGAGGTACTGAAAGAGAAAATTAACTACACTGGAGGAGTATAAGTTATTAAAAGCACTCGACTTCATATACAGAAAATGTAATGACGGTAGACGTTTTCTGATGGAAAAGACAGACACTGTTGCGGCAAGGGCCTCATTTTTAAGAAAAATGCACGATTTAAGGAAGGAACATTCTCTTCGACCTGTCATCTATGTTGACGAGACGTGGTTAAATCAAAATCACGCAAGGAAGTTTATTTGACAACACTCTAAACGCAATGGTGGTCTTATCAACGATTTCTTTAGTCAGAAGCTATCGCTTCGAGTAAATATCACTTTCATTTCAAAATTTAAACGACGTGTTTAGATAATTAACTTCCACTGGGAAAGACATCTAAAAATTGGATTTAATCGTCGAAATGTCTTGCGCAAGTTTTAAAACTAAAAATAATTATTGGAAGCAGTAAGTTTTATTCCTTGATATGTAAATAATTTTTATATTTATTAACATATGAAATTGTAGTTGGTAAACACGAAATTTCTATGACATACGATTCACTCATTTTCGTCACGACAAATAGTTAAAATGATCGATTTTACTGAAGAAATCATCAAATTAGATGCAACATATTGTAAGACATACGTCGTGGTGACGTTTGCGCATGCGCGGCAGCTGTTTCCCCTTCGCCTGTAGGGGCTGGGGTAGCGTGGTGGGGATAGAGCGGAGTGACCTTGGCCCGCCTTTCCTGCGTGAAAACAGTATAGTTACTTGCCGGAGCCATTGAGCACCAACAGAGTCGGCGCCCCAGAATTCTTCCATGTTCGCCGAAAGCAAATTATTTTTATTTACAACCTCAAACAGTGAAACTATATCTCGAACGGATTTTGATCAAGTTCGGAGTTCATTGTTGGATCGGTCAAGACAGTCCAACATATCCTTTTGATTTTCAGTTCTCATTGCGAGTCCTGCATCATTGGCATCATCGGCCATTCGTTTATTACAACGAATTCTTGGATGTGTTGGAATGTTGTAGTCCTGTGATTTTTCGTAGCAAGATCTACTGCCCCTTGTGCAATATAACACCGCTTTTTTTTAATATAAAGACGAAGTGCCTTTTTTAATAATTGATTGTTGAAGGCTTAAGGATTTACTTTTCATTCTAATCTGACAATTTACTTCCCTTTGTTTATCATACGAAAAGAAAGGATACCAAAGAAACGTAAAATTCTACTGGGATAAGGTTATGAGCTACACCTCTCCTATGTAGCCTACATTTTCTTGTTGATCACATAACTCTTTATTTACAACCAATATCTAACAAAAATTTTGTATTAGCTCTTATACTGCAGTATGATGAACACTCCAACGCGTTGCTGATAATTTTTTAATAAATCATTTGCTGCGTTTAGTAAGAACTGCCCAGTGGCCGAAGGACACAAAGATGTAAAAATAGTTTATGCGGTTCCGAAAAATGTTACTTAAGATAAATTTTGTGAAAATGAATGTTCATCGACATAAATTAATTAAAGGACCAGTACATCTAAGAGAGTGTCCATAAACTACGTAGCACCATTTTGACCTTCTGTATCCCCCGAAGAAGTTTGAATATTATACACTAGAAGGAGCAATGGCGCTAGTGTTCCTTCGCAAATTGAACGATGCGCTCGCCGCCATATTGAGGGCAACCGGCAGCTTTTAGTGTTTACTTTTGTACAGTTGAGACTTATTGACATGATCGCGTGCTCGTATATTTTTGGTTTACAAGTGTTTTCTACCATGGTTAAGTCTTGCGCTGCATATAACTACACCAACTGTGCTACAAGAGGCACACAAGTAAGTAAGCATTTAAACAAGTTCAGAATCTTCTGCTATCTTAACGCCTGGATGTGATCTAACTTGCTGATCACATGTTTAATACTTTCGATACAGATTTCCGCTCCGATATTTGAATAAATTGAGGGAGAGGTTAGCTAACACACGCCGGATCCTGAAAATCATGTTATCCTACTTTCGAAGAAAATGATTGATATGTTTGTCAGGCCGAGATTTATCATGCTGCAAAAAATGCACACTAAAAAGCAGAAAGTGTCAAACAGAAATTGAAACAAAACTGTGTTGTTTTATAATGAATAAAACAAGTAGACACTTTAATTTCTTGTATTTACTTCCCTAATCTATATATCTATCTATATATATCTATAAATGAGAAAACGAGAAAGTTCGGATGTGTGTTTGGATGTACGTCTGCAGTCAATCACGCCTTAATAACTCAACGTATTTAAATGAAATTTGGCATGAAGTCAGTTAATTGCGTGCGAAGTGTTATAGGATAGATTTTATCCCGCAAAAACGCATAGTTCTTTTAGAAATTGCCATTAATATCAATTCGGAAGCAACAAAGAGTTTCCTACTTCGTAGACAGCCGTGCAACGTTTACTCTTTGCTTTTTACATAAATCGCAAACACGGCTTTTCAGAAAAAAAGTGAAAACCTTCTTACATATGCAAGTTTGTGTTTAGTTTAAAAGCCATAAAACTGATGCACTTGACAAACAATAGTTTGGAAGCAGGAATTATAAATATGTACTTAACCTTAAATTAAAAAAGGTAGGTACTGTTGTTAAGTTCGTAATGAGATTTTTTCATTTGCGTTCATAAAATAGTATGACATCTCAAATATTGCACCATAATTTCGATCGTAATATACTAAATGTGAAAAATCAGAGCTTGGAAAAAAACAACGTAAATTATACCAGCACGAAAGTCGATTTACTAAAAGTGTAAAATGGCAGGTGCTCGAAATGCCGTATTTATAAAAATGTTACGGATTCCATTCTATCTCCGTTTAATTTATTTCCTGTGTGTCTTCTTTTTTTCCACTATACATTCTCTGTAATATTACAAATTATTAACAAACCCTTTTTTGTTCAAAATTTTTGTATAAATCAGTACAAATAGTAGACTATGATTTAGGAAACAGTGCTTTTTACTTACTGTTCAATTTCTACAAATATCTAATAAATCCGGTTCAAGTTTACGTCGCGATACACGACGATGCTAACTTAGGATAAAATAATTGTTTCAATGCGCGTGTGGTTGAGGTTTTGAATTTGTAGCGCCAATAATATTGTGGTTACATTGATATTCAGCCTGGACCATAATGAAAACTGAATGTTTTTGTCACAGCCAATGGCATGAGAAATTTAGTTATCAGTTATTTAAGCAAATATCATAAGCACTATGTCACGTTGTGACGTTATGTATCGCCACGTAAACTACTCCAGTAAATCCTTCACTTAAAACGAATGTATTCAATGGCTTAATGTTTCATGAAGCAATATTGCAAGTCGTTTACAACGCGATACACCTCATTTACACGGAGCTTATGAAAGCTGCTTATTTATTACTAATAATAACTAAATGACTTCTGCCTTATACTGTAACAAAAACATTCTGGTCCAGGAAGCATTTCAACCTAACCACTATCTCTGCTAATATTGCCGCTACAAACGTTATGAACACACCTCAACACATTAAATGCATTGGAACTGTATTTCGAATAGTAACAGATTTTTCTATATCAAGATTCCTAATTAGTGTAGCATAAATTACTGTCACAATTAATTTCATTATACGCCTTACTAAATCACGAGCAGTAGCAGTCACCTTATCGCGATGTAAGCTTGACCAGCAATATTAACAAAAATTGTCTTAGAGTTGTAGAGAATTATGAACTTTCCGTTGTACACTGTAATTTACAAGCATTTTAGTATAAATTTTTTAATTATGTAACTGCAATAATGAATGAAGTTTCATATGTATTCAGTATTTATTTTCCTGCGATCTGAAATAATAATTCACCTTTCTAATGTATTAATGCGCGAGTGATAGAAGCTTTGATTTTCTAGCGGTATTATTAGCGGAGTTTTTCACTTTGTTGAAATGCAGCCTGGACCAAAATGAGAACTGAAACATTATTAATAGTTTAAGCTTCTTTCAGGAGCACCATTTTAGTGACGTCATGTATCGCTTTATAATGATATTGTATCAAAAGATATATAATAAGTTTGGATGATTTAGCAGAACACACGGCATTGCTCGAAGTAAATTTTTGAAATTTATAAATGTTTTATTCAGATAGTGGAGAGTCAGAAAAGCAGAGTGGTGATTTGCCGGTAGGCATTCAATTCTGTTTGCAGATTCAGAAACCTATTATGAATAAAGAATCTATTACTACTTTAACATTGTAATTTATATTTCAGAGAAGAATTAATGGATCGAAACGAACAAACTATAGTATACTGATCTACATGCAGTCAACTGTTTTCACAGATAGAGAAACGAACATTAACACTGAACATTATGAATAAAAGAATCAATTATTACTATAATACCTAAATTTCTGATTTAAAACAGAATTAATTGATGGAACCCACATAGCTTCAAAACAAAATTAATATTCAGAGAGCAAATTAAGTTCACTTAAAAAAAAAAAAATATATATACATTTTTAGTTTCGCAATTTTTTAACGAGATCAACGTCCTTGGGCCACTTAGGTATTTATTTGCTCTTTGAATGTTAGTAAATTTTTGGATGTTTAGTCGCTTCCATCATATTTTGACGTTTTGAGTTTCCATTAATTAAAACTATATTAATTTTTATTCGCAAGTCTTGAAATTAGTAATTTTAAGAGATGCCGGGTAAACGAAATTCAAATCTCTCAATGAAATGTAAGAAAACTACGGCTGTGAAAAAAGCCAAAACCCAGGAACAAATCCTCTAGCAGAGTTGCACAGGGTTGAGCACTTAGCACGTATTGCGGCTTCTGGAGATGCTGAATTGCCGGAGCAGTCACAAGTTGGGCGACAACACCAAAATGAACGCTTGGTGTCTGGAAGATCACACCGGGAAAATCGCGAGCTCGGTGCTTGCTAAGAGCAAGCGGATTGGCAATCGATCTCAAAAGCTTCTGAAACACCGAAGCAAACAAAAAGACGGCAATAACTATATGCCACATATTTGGCATTGCAACGAGTTGCTGAAACACCTGAACAAACGTGAGCTCATTTCTAATGTTTTCCCGAGCATTCAACTAAATATTATCAATGACGAAAACTGGTTATGTGAGAAGACAATACTTGCCCCGAAAAATGATTCTGGAGCAAAATATATATATATATATATATATATATATATATATATATATATATATATTAGAGGAAATAGTCGGGGAAGTGACAACACACTCTTCCATCGATACAGTAAGGTTCACTGACGAAGCTGCTACCTACCCCGTCGAGTTTTCAAATTCATTCGAGTTATCTGGGCTATCGTCCCATAAACTCGAGCTTAAGGTTGGCACTCGAGGTCTCCTGATGCGTAATCTCGACCCCCCCCTCCCCTCAAGGTATTGTATTGGCACCAGATTACACATCACAGAACTAGGAAGAAACATTGTGAAGGCGACAATTCTTACCGGTGCATCTAAAGGGGAAGCCGTTATAATTCCGCGTATCCCAATTATTCCCAGTAATATTCCCTTTGAATTTAAAACATTATAGTTCCCATTAAAAATTTCATTTTCAATGACAATTAATAAATCGCAAGGTCAAACGTTGAAATTGGTGGGAATACACTTGGATACTCACTGCTTTTCCTTTGGTCAACTATATATTGCCTGCTCCCGGGTACCGAGTGCAAAAAATTTACATGTTTTTTCAGAAAATAACAAATCCTACAATATATATACCGATGTATTAAACTGAAAATACTACTAACATACAGAATATTTTTATTGTTTTAAAAGTTCGATGAAGTTGTTTGGAACAAATACATTTTTGTTATTTTATTGCAGTATTTATTACTACCATCACCAATAAAAATAGCTCTAAAATTAATTGTATGGTCATATTGACCTGGTGGCAAGGTTTCATTACGTCTACGCAATCAGCCCCTTTCGTAGCCACTTAACCTAACGCAGTAATCCTACTGGGCATAGAGGACCTAAGTTCAATCAGTGGAATCAGAACCACGTGAGCATTTTGGCACACTTCACATCACACAACAACCTGTGCCAGAGGTGAAGGTCAAGCTAAGGACCTATGAAAACCCTCTGCGAGACTGGGATTCAAGCTGGGGACTTTTCCATGTCCAGTTGGACGCCCTAACCACTGAGCGACCAGACCTCTCAACAAAATCTTATATTACAACACTCTTCCACGCGGACGAAGTCGTGTATTCTCATATGAATGATATGATTGTTAATAATTTCGTAATTTTATTCTCCAGATATTACATTAAAGGTGGTATAAAATTAATGTAGGCATTGGCACCTTGCCAGCTAAGCTTTTGGTAGTCTCTGGAGTATACAAAAATAAGGGGAAAAATAGAATGGAAAGTGACTTTGATATACAAGGTTATAATTTAAAACCCAGGGGTGCACTTGAATTCAAGAAGTATGTAATATGAAAAATGCACTTTAATATATTTTGTTGGACTTGACAAAATTCGATTAACAAGGAGTATCATGCTTAGATTACCTGAACCCGTGTCCTGAGTTGCTAAGTCTTTAGAAGTGACAGATTTTGGTATAACAATGAACAAAAAAGATAAAAATAGTTACAATAGAAAAGCTAAACCTTTCCTTCTTTGGTTGCCTTCATACTGAAAGAACTACTCGGTCATATTCTTTATTTAAATATGATGAACTAGCTTCGAGCCCGTCAATAATGACGGTTTGAACGCCATATTCTGGCAGTTCATTTTTTTGCAGTTGGTTAATTATACGGAATTGTTATTGCATAATGCTAATTTCTTTGATTTTTAATGTACTACATATTTGATTTGCTGTTCACATAGCAATATGCAGTAAATTCTACTGAATCGATGAAGACGGAAGTATAGAACCAATAAAATTAAAAACAAATTAGGAATCCCGAAAACTTTTGCTATCCATGTAATATCAGTTTTATTCCTGGTCCAGGCACAATTCAGCACGATAGGTATGGAACTACTTTCACCCGCATTAATTAATACATACAGTAACATGGCGCTTATGAAAGTAGTTTAAATGGTTTGTAATGATTTCAGAACAACAAAATGTGTCAGTTACTATTCTGATCTACTTAGCCACAACCTCCACAACTTTGCATTCGAAAATCGTAGCTTTTATTTCCCTCATATGAATAACGACAGGCAGCACCTATGGTGGTAGTCTGAATTTATTCTGGAAAAACTTGTATGGAAAAGCGAATATCAACCATTTTTAGTGATACTTTCGTGATATGAGTACCATACTGTGGTTAGATTATTGGGGTATTTTACTATGATTTATTTAAACAAATTCATTTTACTTTAATAACGGAAAGTATAATATCAAAAATGGATGATGATCATTTATCTGGGTGGATACATTTCGCGATTAGTACATTTCTCTGAGTTTTGAATTAACTACATTGTTTCTTATCATCTAACTGATACAGGTAATATAATGTAAACATAGAATAAATACCCTTCTCCTTACATGAATTTTTGCATCTGGTTGTCATAGATACATTAAAAGCAATAAGTAAATTTAAACGAACGTACTAATTGTGACATTTAATTGCCTCGCATTAATTTTTTCCCCTGCTCTCCGTATTTCTAATATCTCTGCTCATTGCTATTTTGCGGCAATAATATCGTTTTTGAATGGCGAGTGACACTTGGCTTATACAGTTGATGATTTAAATCTTATATATATATAAAAATAGACGTGTTTTTTCCTATATTTCACTTTTCAGCCACCACTACCTAGCACAGATCACTGATATTTGTGGGTGGAAGTAGCATGGAGTTTCCTGTCGTGCACAACGTTGGCCGAATGCCGATAGCTGTGGGAATGTAGGAGATATAATGATTAAAGTTGGTCAGTGCAGAGCGTTTTCATATTTCGACCAAAAATTCGTATCTCCGTATACTTCTCTTTCCTGCCACAACTACATAACATAGACTTTTGGTGTTTGTGTGTGGTAGTAGAATCGTCTTTCCTGTCGTGCACTATGGTTGTTAGATGTCGGTAGCTATGGGGATGTGGGAGATATGGGGGTTGAAAGTGGTCGACCTGTGGCATTTTCATACTTCTGCCAAAGACAAAAGTGTCATGGTGTATCACTTTTCAGCGAAAACTACAGATCACAGATAACTGGCGTTTGTGTGTAGTAGTAGCACAGAGTCACCTTTCGATCACAACAGCGGCCGAATTTCAGAAACTGTGGTACTGTGGTATATATGGTGGTTGTAAGTGGCCGACCAAGGATATTTTCGCATTTCGACTGTCTCCGCATATGTCACTTTTCTGCCACAACTACATAGCATAGAGCATTGGTGTTTGTGTTTGGTAGTAGAATCGTATCTCATGTAGTGCACTATGGTTGTTAGATGTCGGTAGCTATGGGGGTGTGATAGAAATGAGGGTTGAAAGTGGTCGACCTGTGGCAGTTTCATGGTGTATCACTTTTCAGCGAAAACTACAGATCACAGATAACTGGCGTTTGTGTGTAGTAGTAGTACAGTGTCACCTTTCGATCACAACAGCTGCCGAATTTCAGAAACTATGGCACTGTGGTAGATATGGTGGTTGTAAGTGGCCGACCAAGGATATTTTCGCATTTCGACTGTCTCCGCATATGTCACTTTTCTGCCACAACTACATAGCATAGAGCATTGGTGTTTGTGTTTGGTAGTAGAATCGAATGTCATGTAGTGCACTATGGTTGTTAGATGTCGGTACCTATGGGGGTGTGGGAGAAATGGGGGTTGAAAGTGTTCGACCTTTGGCAATTTCATACTTCTGCCAAAGACAAAAGTGTCATGGTGTATCACTTTTCAGCGAAAACTATAGATCACAGATAACTGGCGTTTGGGTGTAGTAGTAGCACAGAGTCACCTTTCGATCACAACAGCGGCCGAATTTCAGAAACTGTGGTACTGTGGTAGATATGGTGGTTGTAATTGGCCGACCAAGGATATTTTTGTATTTCGACTGTCTCCGCATTTGCACTTTTCTGCCACAACTACATAGCATAGAGCGTTTGTGTTTGGTAGTAGAATCGTATCTCATGTAGAGCACTATGGTTGTTAGATGTCGGTAGCTATGGAGGTGTGGGAGAAATGGGGGTTGAAAGTGGTCGACCTGTGGCAATTTCATACTTCTGCCAAAGACAAAAGTGTCATGGTGTATCACTTTTCAGCGAAAACTACAGATCACAGATAACTGGCGTTTGTGTGTAGTAGTAGTACAGAGTCACCTTTCGATCACAACTGCGGCCGAATTTCAGAAACTGTGGTACTGTGGTAGATATGGTGGTTGTAAGTGGCCGACCAAGGCGTGTGTCTCCGCAGATTTCACTTTTCTACCACGACTACATAGCATAGAGCATTGGTGTTTATGTGTGGTAGTAGAATCGCGTCTGTTGTCGTGCACTATGGTTGTTAGATGTCTGTAGCTATGGGGGTGTGGAAGATATGGGGATGAAAATGGTCGACCTGCGGCAATTTCATATTTCTGCCAAACGGTGTATCACTTTTAAGTGAAAACTATCAATCGCAGATCACTGGCGTTTGTGTGTGGTAGTAACACAGAGTCTCCCATCGATCACAACGTTGGCCGAAATTCGGTAACTGTGGGAGTGTGTGGGATATGGTGTTTGAAATTGGTCGATCATGAATATATTCGTGTTTCAACCAAAGACTTGTGTGTATCCGTAAATTTTACCTTGCTGCCGGAACTACATAGCGCAGAAGACTGGTACTTGTGTGTGGTAATAGTATCGAGTCTCCCATCGTGCACTAGGGTGGTTAGATGTCTATAGCTGTCAATATGAATTCTTTACAATCACGAACGAAGTCGTGGGTACCAGCTAGTATCTAATAAAAAGGTTATCTTAAATCTCCATTTAATAGCTAACACATGTATCAAATACTAAGGGTATCATCCATAATAGTAGTAGGAATTTATTCTGGAAAAGCTTGTAGGGAAAAGAATCATTTTTAATTATATCTTTTGTTATATGAATACGTTACTCTTGTTAGATTATCAGAGTATTTTGTTAGGATTTTAAAATAAATAAATGCATTTCATTTTAGATGAGGGGACTATAATTTTGAAAACGGATAACTGTTATTTATTTGACTAACACATTTCGCATTACGTATGTTTCTCCTAGTTTTTAATAAACCGTCTGACAAAAAAATCTTAGGTTATGGTTTAACCTAGGCCTTATAACTGACACAGATAAAATAGCGTAAATATTGAATCCCTTCTCCTTACATGAATTTTGGCGTATAACTGATACAAATAATATAACATAAACATCGAAGACCATTCTCCTTACACGAGTTTCTGCATCTAACTGTAGTAAATAAACAAAATGCAACATGAAGGAAGGAATGCCATATGGTGGCTGTTGATTGGGGAGTGACGGCTGTCACGTGACCTTTCTTTGGCCAATACGTGTAGCAGCTATAGACGACGCACGCAGACGCCACGTTAGCGTTTTATATAATAGGACTAGCTTCGAGCCCGTCAAAAATGACGGTTTGAACGCAATATTCTGGCAGTTCACTTTTTTGCAGTTGGTTAATTATACGGAATAGTTATTACATAATCCTAATGGCCTTGATTTTTTAATGTTCTACATATTTCATTTGCAGTTCACATAGCAATACAGTAGTAACTTGTACTGAATTAATGACGACGGAAGTATAGAACCTATAAAATTAAAAACAAATTAGGAATCCCACAAAAACTTTTGCTATCCATGTAATATTAGTTTTATTCCTGGTCCAGGCACAGTTCAGCACGATAAATATTGAACTTCTTTCTCCCGCATTAATGAATACTTCCAGTAACATGGCACTTATGAAAGCCGTTTAAATGGTTTGTAAAACTGATTTTAGAGCGAATTATGCCGTAACAAAATGTGTCAGTTGCGATTCTGGTCAACTTAGCCACAACCTCCACTAACATAGCTTTTATTACCCTCATATGAATAACGACAGGTAGCACCTATGGTGGTAGTCTGAATTTATTTTGGAAAAGCTTCTATGGAAAAGCGAATATCGACCATTTTTAATGATATCTTCGCGATATGAGTACCGTACTGTGGTTAGATTATCGGAGTATTTGACTATGATTTATTTTGATAAATGATTTTTACTTTAATGATGGAAAGTATAATATCAAAAACGGATAACTGTCATTTATCTGGGTGATACACTTCGCGATTCGTAAATTTGGTGTAAACTTTCTCTGAGTTTTTAATTAACTGCGTTGTTTCTTATCTGCTGCCAAAAACATTCTTAGATTATTTTTAACCTCGTTCTTATAGCTGGTACAGATAAAATAACGCAAACATGGAATACTCTTCTCCTTGCATTAATTTTTTGCATCTAGTTGTCATAAATAAACAAAAAGCAACATGTAAATTTAAAGGAACGTACCAATTGTAACTTTGTAACATATCATTGCCTCGCATTAATTTTCTATCTCTGCTCGCCGCTTTATGGCTGCAAGAATATCGTTGTTGAATTGCGAATTATAAATTGAAATCATGTTTAACTATATCTTTCGTGATATGAGTACCTTATTCTGGTTAGATTATCAGAATATTTGGTTATATTTTATTTAAATAAATGCATTTTTATAATTTCGAAAACGGATAACTGTTATTTATTTGACTGATACATTGCGCGATTACGTACGTTTCTCTCAGTTTTTGATAAACTTCATTGTGTCTTATCGTCTGCCAAAAAAATTCTTAGGTTATGGTTTAACCTAGTTTTGATAACTGATACAGATAAAAAAGCGTCAATATTGAATCCCCTTCTCCTTACATGAATTTCTGCGTCTAACTGATACAGATAAAATGGCATAAATATTGAATCTCCTTCTCCTTATATGAATGTCTGCGTCTAGCTGTAAATAAACGAAAAGCAAGATGATGGTACGAATGTAATATGGTGGTTGATGATTGGCCGTTCTCTAACCAATAGCAGTAGCAGCTATAGACGACGCATCCAGACCACACGATAGCGTTTTATATAAGGGGATGCCAGATTCTGTCTTTGAACTGATCAGAAAATGATTGCTCAACTTCAGTAGAAAACTTAAATTGAGCTCTGACATCTTAAAATTGTGAAAAGATATTTCATCAGTTTTCCTTCATTACATTTATAAATACGTCACTATTATTGAAAATGTTAACATCTTTCCGGATCAGTTAAATTAGCCTACTTGAAGAGGGAGAAAAAATTTAACATTGCTCAGAGAGAAGAAAATAAGTCCGAAAGTTAATTATAGTCAGCGGAAATTCTATAATCAACGCCATTACATCTTCTTTGAGCAAATGAAGACCCTTAACAGTATAAAATTTTCCATTCTACAGTGGTTTGTTATATGACTGTAGGAGGGTTTCAAAGTTCCAGCAATCTCTTGCCCCCAAGATGGCGGCGGCAGCCGGCTTCAATTTGCTAAGAATTCCGGTCGCCTTTCACATGCGATAGGAGGGGCCTTGTATCCCCCCCCCTCCCCACTTGGCCCGACTTGGCTTTTGCCTCTAACCCCCCTCCCCTCCCCATCCCTCCCCTCTTGTGCCGCTTAGCTTTTTCCCCCCTATTGATTCCAGAAGACATTTTGTATTGTTTTCTCTTGTGAGACTATCGTAAATTACATACGGAGGTAGTAAAATGACAGAAGTAAATATTCACATTCTGTTGTGTGTTCTGTACTTTATTTTAACTGTGACAAATAATATTAATGAAAAATTCGGCTCGGAACCCTTCCTCTCCCCCCCCACATACCCCAGCGTAGCATTCCAGTCAACCCCTCCCCCTCCCTAGACCGAGTCACGTAGTTTATGGAATACTGCTTTATGATTTTTTGCTTTAATAATGGTTTGTACTCCCTCGTGTACTCCGCTAATATTAGCTGTGTTTACATATCCTTGAGAACGACACATAATCTAAACAGTCATTATAAAGCTTCTCATAAATTTCATTCCTTAGATCGGTGGTCCGAAAACTTTCCCTACTCGTGGCAAAAAGTCCTCACTACACGAATTTTTTTTCGGAGGTATACGTAAAAAATGATAGCTAAAAACAGCGGTTTCATAAAATCAATAATTTGGATTTACAGCTACCGACATCTAACCACTATAGTGCACGCTGGGAGACTCGATGCTATTACCACACACAAACGCCAGTCATCTGCGCTATGTCGTTCAGGCAGCAAAGTAAAATATACGGACACACATGTCATACGAAAATATCCTTGATTGCCCAATTTTAACCACCATATCTCCCAAACTCCCACACTTACCAAAATTCGGCCAACGTTGTGATCGACGGGTGATTCTGTGTTACTACCACACACAAACACCAGTGATCTGCGCTAGATAGTTTTGGCTGAAAAGTGATACACCATGACACAAACGTTTTTGGTAGTAATATGAAAGTGCCGCAGATCGACCACTTTCAACCACCATATATCCCACATAGTGTTGTAAAAAAACAGTTTTTTTTCTGACGTGAAAAAAAACATGAAAAAAAACTGTGAAAAAAAACATGTTTTTTTTCTGGGACATGTTTTTTTTCATAACTACTAAATTTCAAATTTTTAAGGCATTTATCATTTAATATGACTGTTTTAGAGTTTATACTAAGTACTTATCTTACTTTTAAATCTACTATAACTTTTTGGTTCAGTAGAAAAAAAAAATTACATAAATATTGGTAACATCGACTGAAGTTTTCTTTTACGAAAGGGGACTTCCCGAAAAGGCTAGGTTGCGTGAGAAGGAATCCCCGTTCGGCCGTTCCCCATTGTTTGGATTGATACTCGCTATTTGAACTAGTGCTGCCAGGCCCTACAAATGTATCTGTAGACCTACGAATCTTTTCAAAAAATTAGGAAATTTAACTACGGTTTTTTGCCTCTTTTTATTACTTGTTGTGCTTTCCTTATATTCGTATACTTGTTAAACTCGCAGCGTATAGTGATAATACTGAGTCATTGTCAGTAATTATGAATAATTTCCTTGCAACCATTGGCGTAAACAAACGATTGAAAATAAATAAAGCTCCCATTTTGTATGATAATATATTTAAATTCAAACTTAAAAGACCGTAATACAGAACTATCGGCGCTGTCTTCATTCACAGTGTGTACTTTGCTCACAATTTAAAATTGCAATCTCAAAGCTTTTGCATTCAATACAACAAGTAAAAGAAAATGTAACTATTTCTGAAGTTATGGATCTAGAGAGGACAGAAGAAGAAACAGAAAATTCCAACTCCGACCGGTGTTGGTAGTGCTGATACTAGTGAATGTGGTTCCGACATAGAAGATGAATAAAAAATTATGTTACCTATATAGATACATTTATGAATCATTATGTAAGATATTATATGATTTAGTAAGGTTTAAAACACACATGTAAAATAAATAAAACTATAATTTATCAAATATATAGTTTTCTGAAAAAAAACCAAATTTAGAAAAAAAACGAGGGTGCTAAGTTTTTTTTCATGTTTTTTTTCACAAATCTGAAAAAAAACATTTTGTTTTTTTTTCAGTTTGCAACACTAATCCCACACCTCCATAGCTACCGACATCTAACCACCATAGTACACGATAGGAGACACGATACCACTACCACACACAAACACCATTGGTCTATGCTATGTAGTTGTGGCAGCAGAGTGACATATACGGAGACACATGTCTTTGGTCGAAATACGAAAATGCCCTGCATCCACCACTTTTAACCATCATTTCACCCACATCCCCACAGCTATCGACATTCGGCCAACGTTGTGCACGACAGGAAACTCCATGCTAGATCCACACAAAGACCAGTGATGGATGTGGTGGAGGCTAAAAGTGAAATATAGGAAAACACACGTCTATTTTTAAATATATATAAGACTAGCTGGTACCCACGACTTCGTTCGTGTTTGTAAAGAATTTGGATTGACAGCTACCGACATCTAACAACCATAGAGCACGACAGGAGATACGATTCTACTACCATACACAAACACCAATGCTCTATGTTATGTAGTTTTGGCAGAAAAGTGACATTTGCGGAGGCACATGTCTTTCGTCGAAATACGAAAATATCCTTGACCGGCCACTTTCAACCACCAAATCTCCCACACTACCACAGTTACTGAAATTCGGGCCGATGTTGTGATCGAAAGGCGACTCTGTGTTACTACCACACACAAACGCCAGTGATCTGCGATAGATAGTTTTAGTTGAAAAGTGATACACCATGACACATGCGACCACTTTCAACCCCCACACCCCCATAGCTACCGACATCTAACAACCATAGTGCATGACAGGAGACACGATTCTACTACCACACACAAACACCAATGGTCTATGCTATGTAGTTGTGGCAGGAAAGAGAAGTATAAGAAGACACAAATTTTTGATCGAAATATGAAAACGCCATGCATTGGCCAACTTTAATCATCATATCTCCCACATCGCCACAGCTATCGTCATTCGGCCAACGTTGTGCACGACAGGAAACTCCATGTTACTTCCACACACAAAGACCGGTGATCTGTGTTTGGTAGTGGTGGTTGAAAAGTGAAATATATGAAAACATACGTCTATTTTTATATATATATATATATATATATAAGATTATGAAGCAGCAATCCTGGCAAATCCAGTGGGTTAAAAAATTCTGGTGGATAGTTGACGACATCATCTTGGTTAGTTGCGCAATCAACTGATTTGTATATCCTTAATTCACCGGATATTTCATTTTGAATTTCGAAATTTATTTAATTAACGTCCGTGTTTTTGTCTCTGTGATATAGTTCGGTCGTTCAACCAAAAAATTGACAGGAAATGTAATGCAGCCACTCAAAACGTTTACAGGGATTTTGTCATTACCAATGCCAATGAGTTGTTTTGAAACCATTTCTTCCGATCTATCATTTCGCAATTCCAAAGATAATCATAAAGCGCCTTTGTTTTGTTTTGATTGACTGGCAGTAATATTATTTTCGTTGATGACACGCAAACCTTTTTTTTCCTTCGAACTTTATTTTGGGCAGGCATAGATTAATATCCATACAGTCTAATCAACTTGAAGGCATACCAGAGCTAATCCTAACACGCCTTTGTTTTGTTTTATTTTGATTGGCTGGTTTGTATGGGAAAAGAAAGGTGTTGATTTTACTATTTTCCTCGCAATTTTTACGTTTTTTCTCTGCATAAGAACCTTCCTCGTGGATTAACGAAAATATGAAGGAAAAAATAATTTGCCGAATTGGTCGAGCCGTTCTCGAGTTTTGCACTTAGCAACACATTTGGCGATTCATTTTTATTTATATAGAAGATTTTAAAAGTTAGAAAGTATTATTAGTCGCAACCAATTCAATCACCATGAATTCTACCCGAACATAGTTTAAAACGAATGGAACCCATCACCACAAGGCTTACCAGAACATTGCATTCTTAAAATAATAGGATAAGTGTGGCTCGATCGTCAGACGATAATGCATATCGCTTCTCAACTGAAATACCAGTAATCGATTTTGCTTTTTAGGTATTCTTAATATTGCATCCTTCTAAACTGATGCATTCTATTTTCATAGACGAAACTTTCGTGGTAGGCGGCATGGGTATAAATGTAAACACACTGAACAAATAAACACACAAATGGTTTTCGAGAGAACGAAAATTTAAAAGCAACCAAGAAAATGCCACGCACGGAGGAAATAATGATAACACGTACGTCAGTGACATTATTTTCGCTGATCACACGCAGGCATAGATTAATATCCATAGAGCCTAATCAACTTGAAGTCATACCAAAGATAAACCTAACGCGCCTTTCTTTGTTTTGATTGAGGGAAAAGAAAAGTGTTGTTTTTACTATTTTCCTTACAGTTTTTGCGTTTTTTCTCTCCATAAGAACTTTCCTTGTGCCTTAACGAAAATATAAAGAAAAGAATTAGCCGAATTGGTCCAGGCGTTGTTGAGTTATGCGCTTACCAACACATTTTGCGGTTCATTTTTATATATAAGATTAAAGTAAATAATTGCACATATTCCTTCAATGTGACACTTGTGCTTAATTAACTGCACACAGGTGGCTGATTCGTGGAGAAATTGTTGGCAATGCAATCCTCATTACTTCATCGACGGATTTGAGTCTTTTCCTCTTGGATGTTTTAATCGCAGTCAACATCGAGAAGCCCAGTTCACATAAATATGTAGTTGGTAATAGCGATAACACATTACCCGCCATGCCAGATATTCATTTCTTATTGTTAGCCAAAATGTATCTAAAGAACTTCGAGAAGTTTTAATTTCAAAGTTCTGTCAGCTTTTAAATCTGCGAGTTTCTCTTGAATATTAATTGGAAGATGTTTCGAATTTGCAACGAATGGATCACGTACCCAGTTGAAATCTTCAACACTTTTTCCATAGTGCTTTTTGAATCTCTGCTGCAGGACTTAAAAATGTTATTTAATTAAGTTCATCACCATTTTATTACTGTCATGAAGTGACCTTACAGTCTGGAACACCTCACGCGACCCATTTTCAATCCCCTGTAACCACAAATCCTGCTTATCCATACTAATAAGAGTATTTTCGCTTCTACCTTGCATTTTGATGTTCAACTTAATCAAATGTACGAAAATGTGGGAAAGATATGCTAATTTACATACCCGTTCGCCATCTGCGAATAAATCAACGTGCTTATGTCTTTTAACAATCGAAATGTCTTGACCTCTTCTCTAAAAGTAAGTTCAAATATTTGCTATAACACCTTTCTTTTTGACAGCCAGCGTACTAGTGTATGTAGCAGGAGTGTAGTGTGTCTTGAAGCCAGACGTTGTGGGTGACGGCTAATATCTGTGGATTCGTCGATCTCAAGTGAGAATTTCTGACTATTGTTGATTTTCTCGTTCATAATGTCTTCAATATCACGAGACATATCAATAAGTCGGCGACTGATTGTGTCAGCAGAGAGAGGAATTTTTTAATTTTCACTAACAGATTCTAAACCCAGAACTATTATCACCTTCTCTTTACAAACAGGCTTTAATAGCGTTTCACATATGTGGTTTCTTGGCCTTTACGATAAGTTCGGCTGCCTTATAACTAGCTTCCTGTACTTTTTTAGAAACATGTATCTGTTACGAGTAACTACTTCTGCCGATGATCCAATATCAAGTGAAATGTGGCTGCTGTGATTATCTAAAATCAGCAGCACCGGGTTGTCAACAGTCAATTTTGCTTTCTTCTGGAAATGCTGAATCCATTCGAAAAATAATAACTCATGGGACCAGCCTTTGATGGAACAACTACATATTGTTTTAACTGGTCCACCTTTACTTAAGAGATTTGACATTAGGGTGGCAACGCCAGCTGGCGCCATAAAAGGTTTTTGCCAGGTCGTTAATTACCCTAGCTATCATAAAAGATCATTAGCCATTAATCAATGTCATAATCTGTCATTAATCATGTCTAAATCTGTCATAAAAGCCATTAATCATATGGACCAACCACATTGCAGCACTAACCTAACTCAGACCTCAAAATAGTCACCACCTGTACCTTCTAATGGAATGAAAATGGTGTGAAAAGGCCTTTAAGCAGAGGCGTCCTTTGGGGATGGCGAACAGGGCAATCGCTCAGGGCCTCGCTCTTGGAGATGCCTCGCGCAGCTACCCGAGTTGATCAAAGTTTATGTTAAAAATAATTATTTTATCTTCAGCTGTTAGTGTAACTGTAAAGTTGTTTAATTGATGGTAAAGTATATATTAATTACTAACTAATCAAAATTTCTCAATTAGATTTATTGACTGTCACATTCGTATAATAGCAGGAGAAACATCTGATATTGATGGGCAAGAACTGTATGAAGGAAACGACGGCGGTGTCACAGTAATGACATAAAGAATAGAAAAAAATTAACTGAATTACTGAAGTGTAACCCACTATCAAAGAAATCTTGAGTGAGAATTATTACCGACACACGTAATACAGTTGCGTCCGCAGAAAGAAGTTTTTCATGGTAAAAAATATTAAAACAAATTTGAGGAATTCGATGACACAAGATTAATTTTCAGCTGTTTCTATTCTTTGAATTGAAAATTAAATAGCTCATTCGTTAGATTCTTGTGCTTTTATTAAATATTTTAGTTTCAGGAAAAGGCGCAAACATCATTTTTAATTCCCTTTGTATATCTTCCAAGGCCTTAATGTACTTCAGTTTAATCTTAATGATTTGTCATATTTATATTTGTTAACTGTTAATAACTCTTCTAATATAATATTTTAATTTTTATGATGTCTGCACTTTTCGTTGATCATCAGAAATACCTACGATTAATATATTTTGTACAAAGGACAAGGACCTCGCAAAGATCTGCCGCCCGGGGCCTCGCAATGACTAAGGCCGACGCTGCCTTTAAGCATATGCAAATGAGCCCAATGCAGCATCTTAATCCATCTCAGACTCCAAAGGGTCGTCACCTGTAAGGTCATTATTTATTTCAGTCGTGTAATAATTTCCGGCACGTGCCCCGTCCTGGGCACCGTTTATGTTAATTAGCCACCTGCGCATCTAGACCACAACTTGCAGAGATAGGTCTGAAGTGTATGAGCTGGCGGTAAAAATTGCTCAATTACATGGCCGTTTTTTCTATACAGCAGTATTAAAATATTAATAATTCGCAAATTCATCTATTTTTACAAAAAATATTGATTAATTACAAATTTGTTGTTAATTCAGTTGATTATGATTGAAATTGAAACGCGCTTCGCGGTTCATTAGTCGTACTTCGTATAATAATCAGAAATATTCAGCATATACTTTTAAAATGAGGGAAGGCTCAGCATACAATAATTCCATTTAATACCAGCAATAACTAAAGCCAACACCCGTTACACATTCTATGTGGGTCGTTGTTTTATACTTCCTTTCCGAAATTTCAGGTTCTAGTATTGGCAATTTAATCATCTCAAGAAGCGACGTCTACTCTCATCGAAGTTTCGAGTTCATCTGTTTTTAAAATAATGACCAGCGAATTATAACAGGAACACAAAGCATGTTTATTCGATATACTCCATGGGAATTTTAATCTTTTATTTAACTTTACTAAAATGGAATAAATAATTATACTTTATTAAATGATAAATAATTACATCAAGCTATTGCCTTTTTGTATCAATCAGTTCCGTTACAAAATGCAGTCTAATTTTCGTCTTTTCCTCTTAGGCAGGTGATCGCGAGTAAGAAGTTCTGAAACAAGTAACCCAAGTTTTAATCTTTAAATAGTGTTCCAACATATCAAAGAACAGGTAAATTTACAGCCTAATAAAAAGTCAGTTGTTCTAACACTATGTGCCAAACCGTTTCGGAGTTAACCCGAGCTACGTCTTGTCGCTAGCGAGCTGCCCTCGCAGCTGAATGTCATTACTCATAAGTGGCCGGCAATCCACCCTGGTTCCGGAGCCGCACGATCGGGCCGCAGAGGTAAAACGCCATTAATTTCGTTGTCTGTCTTAGAAACACGATCTCTTTTGCCACGCTTTTTAGAATCGCATTGGCCTTCTAATTCATATGCACCGCCTTCTGGGTTGTGTGCACACCATTCTCGGAATATCAATGACAGGGTGCCTTGGACACACAGGATAAAAAGTACTGTGTAATTCTGAACAACACAAAATCAAGTTATTTAAGGTTTTTTTCATACATGAATTGAAGTAATGTCAGTTATTTTTCTAGCTGTTATAGACTTTGCATTACTAATAATTAATTTTCTTGTTTATGTGTTCATAATTAGCTGTTTACAATTACAGTACTGCCCAATTTACAAGGAATTGAAGGCTTAGAGTTCTAATGCAATATGTGTGGGTATTTATAGTGTAAAGAACTCCTTATGTTCTTAATCCCTAACATTCAACCTGATGAAGCCATGCATTTGATACGACATGGTTTCGAGCCCCGGGACATTTAGTCTGGTTGTGTGAAAACAAAGGTTTGCATCTAAGCATTCTCGAGACATATAACACAGTAAGAGAACTCTGCTTTCATGACGTACAACATTTATACTTCTATTTTCGATCGCTGGAGGGACCAGCATAGGCGTTTAGCTATCCAGTAAGGTTTTTAAGAGTCTTAGGCATGGTTCTTGGCGGGCGCCACGTCAAATAAGTGTAATCCTTTCTGTGTTGAATTTCAGCTAAGCATTAATTTTACCATGAAACGAGACAAGCTCATTGCGTTAATGTTTCATTCAATGTGCACATTTCATACCTATGTGATTATTTTTCTCTGTATTGTAACGTTCCAAAAACCTCTGACGATGGTTGTTTTGGCTATTTTAAAGCTTGTGGTGATTTATTCTTGGTTACTTACGTATGTAGTTTCCACTTTTCACCTTTATCTTATATTTTTATATAGCTAGCATCTACTTAAGAACTGATACATAAGTCATTAATTGTTCTGGTAAAACTTTTATTTATTCAGTTAATGGTTAAACAGCTTCCACCAACACCAGTTGATAATACGACCGTTAATCTTTAAATCGGACTTCTCATATTAATATTTCTCAATCCGCATATTCAACTTGCGAACTTAATATAACGCCTCTACCATATAGGCTTTAAACCTGTCGCTCCTGGCAACCAACAACATCTCAAAACAAAAGGAACACGAATGTAACCCAATCTCAAGGAGTATGTATATAAATATACTTGCATACTATATAATAGTCCATAATATAACCATATGATCATCACAAGCTTTCTCGGTTGATGAACTATGGCCCCAATTAAACAATGACCTTGACAGAAGATGCCGATCATTTATTCATTCATTCATACACATAACACTAATATAAACATTTTCCCTTGGAAGTGAAATAATACAGGTTGTTTTACCTAAGGAGAGCTGTCTAGTTTGGTGAACTGTGGGGCCCTATAAAACAATGATCTTCACAACAGATGCTGATCATTTATTCATTCATTCATGCACATTTATCCCTTTTGAGTGAAATAACACAGGTTGTTTTGGCTAGGTGAAAGCTTTTTGGGTTGAACTGTGGAGCCATATTAAACAATGATCGTGACAGAAGATGCCTATCATTTATTCATTAATTCATACACATAAACTAATACAGGCATTTTCATCCCCTGTGAGTGAAATAGATGATATAAAGTCACTGCAGAAAACTCTATCATAGAGAACCACGAACGCCAGACTTCAGACCGACTGAATGTTCTTAAATACATACTACTTGGCGAGGTCATGTTTAGCTCAGAGCGCCGTTTTCACAGAAGTAGAGAGAGCTCCGCCGATTCAATCCAACGAGGAACGTATTAGTGTAGACTGTGAGATCACTGAGAATAAGCGGAGTATATGTATTTGTACGATACAGCTCCGAATATTTGTTAATTATGTTGGTTGCACTAGAGTCAAAGTTCTCGTGTTATTTTGTATTCTTTGACTTGTCTAAAATAGCAGTAAAAAGAATACCTTACTCTTACTATATAAAGCTAGAAGTGGGTATATATATAAGTTCTAAATTTATAAGCGAAAATTTCTGAAAGCTGCGAATGTTTCAACGATCGGACAAAAATCTGGTATTTCAGATCGTAGCAGCAGCGTCATCTAGATAGTTGTCTGCCATCGATCAGCCGTATTCAAGGCCGACATGAGCAACCCACAAAGTCCAGGTAGCATCATCGTACTTCTGTTGCAGGTTCCTTAGCTACGTCCTATCGCGGCTCGGAATAAAGCGCTTCATGTCGAGGCGACACACGATTTGCCTCGATGAAGATATCGTCGCCTTCAGCTACGTCGACTGCCGACAGGTTAGCATCACTAGCAGCGGTTGTCGTGGCGGCGGCTGGTGAAGGGGTGAGTGAGGAGTGTGTGAGTGATCGTTTACCAAACACCTAGGTTATACAATATCCCTAACCTCTCCACAGTGCGTATGAAGAAAGGGCAAACGAGATTATTCATGGTGACCGGTACTGCGAGCAAGGAACGGGTAAGAATTCAAACATACCCTTTTGAATCAATCATCCCTGCATTCGCCTGGAGTGATTTTGGGGAAACCATAGAAAACCGAAATCTGTATAGCCAGACGGGGGATCAAACCGGCTTCCCCACGAATGCGAGGCCAGAGTTAACTAACGTATTGTAATTTATCTGTAGTTAATACTGTAAATTCATAATAATTTTGATATACGTATTAAGAACCTAATACCTGTCAACAGTTGGTAACATTATAGGTTTGTCATGAATTATATGTGGTTCTCTGGTGGGGTCAAAGAGAATATATATAATCGAGTATAATGCTTATCGTAGATTACGTTTCAGTCTTTGTCGATGTTGCTTTACCGAGGTGAGTAATGATAAAGGCTCGTGTGGCCGTAATGCCATGGTGACAGTTTTATTGGCTGCGCATTCTGCCCTATCGCAACCACCGTAAACTAATCCAGTAATCCTGCCGAGTATATGAACCTGCATTTCAAAGTGGAATCCAAACCGCGGAAGGTTTCTGGAGTACTTCACACTACTCCGCAAACTAAGCCAGATGCGAAGGCCGAGATAGGTAGAACCTTTAGACCTCCACTCAAATGCCTTTACCACTGAACGATTGCAAGAGTTCAATGTTCCACACATATTCAGATTATAGTTTCCACAATTTTTTCTATCGTAGCTTCACAGCCCTGCTGAACCAGATTGTAGCGGAGCAATAACCCTGCGAAGTTAGGTTTTTTTCCGATTTTTACAACGAAAAGTGTCTGGTGACACAGTTTATTTTTCAGAGCTACTTCTATAGTATCGAGTTGAAGAGGCCTGCCGAGATCAGACGAATTTTAAAAACACATGGTAAGGTGTCATGCCTTAATGTATTTTATTTTATTTTATTTTTACTGAATATCTAGTTTGTTTTAAGGTCTTACATCGGTTTCGAGTGATTGGAACCGGGAAAAGGCGTTAATAAACTGACTCTTCTCAAAATGAGTGAGGTTCCATAGAACTGTAGATTTGCGTTAAACTGGAAGTCCGTGGAAACTTGAGGCTTGATCCTACAGAAATTTTATCAGCAGCGTCTGCCTACAAGTTACGAGATACTTGAGAAGGCTCGCGTTCTTAGGGTTTACTCTTCGTGTTGAAAAGTCCGAGCAATACTACTTTCAGGACTCAATGAAACAGCTGAATCCTATATTACCCCAAGTAACTGGGTAAGTAAATTCATGTAGGCTTATGGCCTAGTGCCACCCTTCATCCTTTGTTATTATCGGGCCTGCAGTTTAACATGGAAATCATAATCACTGGCCATCATAGTATACATCACATGGGCAAAGCAACGTGTTTTTAAAAAAATATACCCACATTCAGTTAATCGTCAATATCTTCAGAAGAACACCTATGCAAAACCACGCAAACTTTACGTATAGTGGTGGAATCATCCAATAAAGCCAGAATTTTTGGCTTCGATGACATGACTGCGCAGTTGTTTTGAGTGTATGGTGGAACAGCAACACTGATTGTTCGGCTCACCCTTATGACTGAGTTTCTACTCTCGCGGCTTTTGCATCGGTCGAGGGGATTTATTCTATTGGCGGGAGCTTGAGTCTTGCAATTTGGATGTCTGCAAAACATATAAACGTGGAGTTCTCCATATAAATGTATAATCTTCACGAAGCAAATTACTGCCACAAAAATAATAAAATTCTTGGATAAACATATGGTGTGTGTAAAGATAGGTACGCGTAAGAGGGAATGTAGCTTCGTTAACTTGTACTTATCGCAAATATATATATATATATATATATATATATATATATGCTGTACACACTACAAGGCATAGACACATGAGCATCAACGCATACTAGATCTCATACACCAAGTTACATGAAAATATTAAAACACACACCAAACGTATAACTGGGATACTAACTGCAAGTAATATATCAGTTATATGCACGAAAAACCTACTTTCATTACTCAAAACAACAAAGCATAGTTCCATCCCGAGGCGAGCCTTTGAAGACATCACAGATTACATTTTTTCCCAACTATATGTCAACTGTAACTTGAAAGAAATTAATACCTCGTTAAGCCACAACAAGAGCTATTAGACTTCACAGCATACAATCCACCCGAAAACAGTACATATCAGCATTCATTTCAGATTTGTCTACAAGCCCACCGGCAGTCTCAAGCAATACGCGTGAAAAGGCCACTGTTACCTATTGCAGAACTTAAAAAGACTGAAATATTACTACATGGCATGACGTAAGTTGTTAAGATTTATTTTGTTTCCTTTACTTTCACTGATGACATATTTCAGCCGCCATTCAAACGTTGTAATATCGATATGAATCACGGATAACAAAAAAGAATGATGTAAGAACCCGTGAAGATTTTTAATCAAGTTTATATCGCTTGTATTATTGCCTCTTAGATGCGATACAATACATACAATATGCATGTGATTGAAATATTGTTTTTTTTTTCTGGCGGCAAGTTTAGAGTAGTATGTGGTTAGGTTCAAATGCAACCTGCACCAGGGTGGCAACGGAAAAGCTACAGCGCAAGGCACGAGGAATTACATTTTGCTTTATTTTAGAACAATTCTATTTAGTTAAGCAATTACTAAGAAATGAATTTCCAGAACACTGAAAGAAAAGTATGTATTTCTTTAAAATTGGCATATTAATTATCTGTTGCTTTTTATTGAAGTCATTACTTGGTTTGAATGAAAGAAGTTCCAAATTGATCGTGATCTATGCTGCCTAAACCACAATTAAAACTAATATTACGTGGCACAACGTAAGTTGTTAAGATTTATTTTTAGCATCCTTCATTTTCACTGGGGTCATTATTTCAGCCGCATGTAATATTGTCCTTGGCATGTAACCGTGTCAACCGTTAAAACATCGATCTTCATCACAGATAATAATAAAGGTGTAAGAAACTGTGAATATTCTTGATCAAGTTTATATCACTATGCATGATCACATTGACATGCGATATAGGAAATATATTAATCCGCGCGTGATATATGCTTTGATTTTCTAACGGCAATACTAGCAAAGAAGGCTGAAATGTAACCTGGACCAAGTAGACAACTGAAAATTTTTGCTGCAGCACAAGGGACGAGAAATTACAATGAGCTTTATTTTACAACAATTCTCTTTAGGTAAGCAACTGCAAAAAAAATTAATTGCAAGAATACTCCATTAAACCCATCATTTTTGACGGGCTTTGAGGCTAGTAATAATAATAATACAGTCAGTCCTGTTGGTGCAAGGCGTCCAACCCAGAAGCTACAAAACAGTCATTAGAGAAATTTGCTCCGTAATATAACACAATAAAATACAACAATGAATAATAAACTCATGAGATAAGTGTACATCATGGAGGAAGGAAATATATGGAGACGACGCAAGAGACCTTCACCACGCATTGAAGTGAAGCAGGGAGGAGGAGGAGTGGGGGGGGGGGGGGGCATGGCCGCTACCATACAGACACGGGGAATATGTACAAAAACCTCAAGGGGACTCTAGGATAAACGTGACGCCGCACTCTGGTGATGGATTGTTATGTAACTCGATGAGACAAATAAAAAATTAAGAATAAAATTTTTTGATATCCTGCTTATTTTTCGAGATATTCTGTCTCAAATGTGAAATGGTTTTGGTTGAAATTCAGAAGAAAACAATTGGTCAAAGTCAAATTTGATGATGGATTCTTATTTAAAAAGACAAGACAAATGAAAAATAAAGAATAAACATTTTCGATTTCTCACCTAGTTCTCGAGATATACTGTATCAAAAGTGAGGTGTCTTGAGTTGAAATGGAGAGGAAATATTTCGCAAAAGTCAAGTTTAATGATCGATTCTTATGTAACACGACGAGACAAATCAAAATAAAGAATAAAATTTTTCGATATCTTGCTTAGTTTTCGGGATATACTGGGATTGGGTTGATATGCGGCCTGGACCAGAAATTAATTCTGCCAAAGCTACACTGAATTACATACAGAATGGATATTTGAGTTTTTTTACTACCACTTGTGGTTAGGTTGAAATGCGGCCTAGACCAGAATAAAAATAGTTATCTAGTTAACATACATCGTAAGCTTAATTAGAAATGGCTGGAAGTAGTTTCCATTGCGATATACGTTTTGTCACTAACTTGGTTCTCATGAAATTACTAACAGTTATAGATAAATTCTTTATCCCTTATGGAACAACAAAACTATTCTGGTACAGACTGCATTTAGATCTAACCACAATCTCCATTAAATTGCCGCTATAGAAGGAAACTATGTAGACATACCCACACACGCATATTTGAATCGCAAACTGTATTTGCAGTAACAACATCGTTTGCTTCATCAAGATTCCTAGATTGCATAGCATAATTTAACACATTTAATTTGATCATACACTGTCAGCATAAACTGCAACGTGGCGAAAGAAAGCGCAATGCTAAATTTACTGAATCGCGATGTAAAACACACCCCTTTAAATCTCATTTTCAACACTCGTTAAAAAATAATGCTAGTCTATTATGTGCAAAATAGCAAGGTATGCTGATTTTCTACACTACACCAACAAAAATTTGAGAACAAAGTCATCCCATTGAGAGCTATCACTAAATATTTATAGACATGCTCCAAAGTTTGCAACTTCTACCGCCCACTTCAACAACGATAATAAGAATTCAACTTACTTATGAAATGATATTCCAGGTTCTTTCCTGTCTGGCCTATTTGTGCAACCGTACGCAACACAAGATGGCATTATAAAACACGTATACACATTGCAAAATGAAATAATCAATGCATCTAACACAATATGAACATCGCATTTGTTTGGAAGTGCAATATCGCCGCTGCCGCCACTGCGCATGCGCGAGAGTTTAGAGCCTGCTTCACTGATTTAACGTCACTTCTCCTCCATATATTTCCTTCCTCCATGGTGTACATACGCTAAAGAGTGTGGGGTGCAGAGGCTGTAACTGCCTTAGAATTCTGAGATATACCATATATGTTAACAATAATCTGAGTCGCGATGATATCACTACCTCAGCGCTTATGCTGCGCTATCTGGCTGGAGTAGCGTTTGTACAGATACAGCATAAGAATAATTATTTTAGCTGCTCCCACGATGCCAATTGGACTCATCATAGTTACTATCGTCTTGTACTTACCCTGTGTATGGATCTGTGTTTTCATATCTGCCAGGATATGACTCTATTTAATAGAATCTTGTGCCTGTTTCAAATGTTTAGCTGTTTCAAGATAAGGTATATTTGGATATGTTTTGTTTAACTCGAATAGCTTCTGACTTAAATTTTTGAAGGTGATACTGTGGGAAATCAAGGCTATCGTTCATAGAAGATTTATGCATGGGTGGAATAATAAAGTTTTCACCAATGAATTGACAATGTGTAGCATTTCCTATGACCCCAGCACCTTTTAACTCTATTTTACTAACATGCGGCTCCATCTGGTCATCCCAGCACTTGGCAGTTATGATACTTATTTTCGGCATTACAAAAATCCAATTATTATTCAAGATTGTGAAGTAAGGTTGGTAGAGTGCCATGATTTCTCATTAACACTGGTCTGAGAAATCTTCAGTGATAAACAGAGATTTCGCAACTGGTTATGCTGTAATCATGCAACGTCAAAAAATGACAAATTATAATAATGGAATTTTTGTATCTGCTCAGCTCATCATAGCTTAACATACAGTATAAGACTTGATTCTTATTAACTAGAAGTACATCATATGTTTTCTATTTGCCATAAAGGCAAGTTTCTTTCAATATACAGAAAAGGATGAGTATTGTAGCAATCTCTGACGGAATCTGCTGATCTAATCGGCACGTCAATGAGTATTCTTAAATTTTGTCCCATTAGTGTTATGATGACTGTAGCCATTTGATAGTATCAATATACATTCTCTAAAGTACATGGGAAAAACGTATTTTTTATTTTTATATCCTGATACATAATAGCCCAGCACCTAGTATCTACTTTGGGTCCATATTTCCAATATATTACAAGAAGTACATAATATAAAATTCTAGTTTGACAATAACAGCTGAATATTGTTCAGGACGTAAGACTAAATTATGATACATGCACGAGAAAGAGAGCTGAGAAGTCTCTGTAGGAAGATTGATGGATTTTAAATGTATACAATCAATGACTTCTGGCTGGAGGAAGGTTACATTTTTACCTGCTGGATGCGCTATTCCAGTTAGATGCCTCAGTGTCACGTTGAGATTCGGAGCCTCCTCCAGTCGAACGTGTTTTAAATTTGTTTCAAAATCGGTATATTTTGTTTTGGGGTTTATAGAACTGTGTCTGTTTATTATGTTTCCTAAATTCAGCGGTTGTTGCTCTAATTTTGGACTAGTTACAGGCTGTGGGTAATGTCCACTCCCGTTTGGTCTGCCAACATTCCATTACAGACCGATCCTCTTTACAGAAGGGTTCCGGTGAGGACTGGCAGAACTCGAAGAAATTTCGTCAATCTGTACTTAATCGTCGTCAGTCCTGCGTTCCAGCATCCTGTTTCTTACATTTCTTCTCCATGTTCAGTTTTGCTCTGAAGCAGACAGCGTTTTTTTGCATTTCTTTTTTGTCTTTAAAGGGGTTTCCTACATTTTTGTAGCGTGCTTTCCAAATACATCCCCAACTATTTTCCTAATAACATTTGTCAGCTGAGAATATATATCGTTTCCCATATCTATTCCTTGTAGTAAACTGTCCATATTCAGTCCTGTTTACAGCTCGTTGTAGGAGTAATTGGCAGATAAGACACTCTTTGCCCTTCTTGTTACATCTTTTGCCCCGTCTGTTGCACGGTATACATATTAAAGGTTAAGAACTTTTCTTGCATTGATTCCTCTCCACAGTGGTAATCACTTGGAGTTTGCGGCAAGTGCCAAGCGTGTGGTCCCGGTATCAGGTTTGAGCGTTTGCGCTGTCTGATAAAAACATGATGTTTGACGAACAAATTTGATCGTCTACAGGCCGCTTTATAATCTTACCTTAGTTATTTTTATTTTTAGAAATTAAATACACTAATATTCTTAATATTTCCAGTGTCAGATAAGTTCTATAAGATTTTCATTTAATCCTCTATATCCATCACTGGTTTTTATGATACCACTGCTGAAATCAAATTACGATTATAAATCATATCAAGTATCAATTCCATCTCTTTATTACAATTTCAATAAGAAAAAGAACGTCCACTTATCTTTTCATCATCCGTTTACAAACGACAATCCATTGCAAAAAAAAAGCTTTTCCAATTCACTGATTTTAATATCATAATCTTCTTTTGCCTTCGGGCTTATATTTTTCATGTTAAATCCCGCCAGGATTTTGTAACTAGCTTCTTCATTAATCTTTTCCACCGAAGCCTTCTCTCATTTCTGTTCTCTCCAACTTTGTTTTCTAACCAGAGGTCTTCTCTACCTGTGACTTGAAGTTCTGTGACCTTACAAACCCAAAGTTAGTATCTAAAATCATAATTCACAAATGGTGAGATTTTGTATCTCACGAGTTGTTGCAGATATTGGACACATGAAAACTTCTGTATGTTTAACATATGTTGCATTATCTAGAGTAAAAACTTTAGAAAGCCTATAATTCAATAGAAGATTTTAGGAAAATAAAAAATTCAAGTATTTTAAAATGCAGAAAACTGGAAGAAATTGAATGAGAAATTTTCTATCTGATTAAAACCAAATTAAACAAATTGATTTTTTGAAAAATATTTTTATTTATTTCATATGGCAGAGGAAATACAAAAATAGTAACTACAATTAATTACAATAAATAAAACTGCTACTATAGACTGATGTCCAACGGTTGCAGCCATTCAATTTCTTCTGTGGTTGCTTCGTGAATATGATGCATTGTACCACTGAATCTCCTAAGAGGGCATTCCATGCAGGGCCGCATTTAAGCATAGGCTACCTAGGCTGTAGCCCGCATCACAACCCCCCAAAAAAAGTTGCCCATAAATTTTTTGGGTCGAATTTCAAATTGAAGCATCGGTAGCCGGTCCACTGCCGACAGAGGGACCCGCACAACATGTATAGCCTAGGGGTCCACAAAGCCTAAATGCGGCCCTGATTCCATGGCGATGTGGTAAATGGTTTGCTCGTAGTTACCGCAGTCAAAAGAAGGATTCTTTATCATTCCCCACTTGTACATCCAGTAGGTGCATCTACCGTGGCCTGTTCTCACTCGGTTCTGTGGTGCCCAGGTTTTCCTAGGAAGGTGAATCCAGGAGGCTGCCATGTAGGGTCTTGGATTAGCGCATGTTTGTCGGGGTTGGAATTTGTCAAATCAGTGCACCATGCTTCGCCTATGGCTAAATTATTTTGTACCAGCTCTTGACCAAACTTCCATGTTTAATATCTAGTCTATTTGGAGCTGTGTGTGTGTGTGTGCAGTCCTGATTAATTGGAAGGTGTGTATATCTTAAGCATTTTTGCCATTCACTTTTAAAGCCACTTGTCTTAGGAGACTTGGTGGGGCGATGTTAGAGAGTGCAGGCAACCAGTCTGTAGATGTATATTTAACAGTTCCAGATATTGTTCACATTATGTCATTTAGTTGAACGTCGATATTATTTGTGAGACTGCTATTTAGCCATATTCGACTGCAGTATTCAGCAGTTGAGTATACCAGAGCAAGAGCTGAGAGCTGCGGCATTTGCTCCCCATCCCGTTCCTGAATGTTTATGAAGGATATTATTTCAAGTTTTCACTTTTGCTGCTGTTTTATGGATATGCTCCTTATATGTCAATGACCGGTCGAGAACCACACCTACATATTTTGGATGAGGATTGTACTTCAGTAAATGGTCTCTTAATTTTATTTGAGGTCTATAGTGGGCTTTACTATTGCTTAGGTGAAAAGAGCTGACCTCTGTCTTATTTATATTCAGTTTCAGGCGGCACGTTGTTGAAGTGCTCATTCAGTTTGTTAAGGTCAGTTGCGAGAATTTCTTCAGATGTTTTGAAGTCGCAAGATTGTGGTGTAATGTCTATTTCATCAGCATATATAAACTTCCTACAAGTAGTGAATGGCAAGTCTGCGGTATAGATGTTGAAAAGTAGTGGAGCAAGGACAGATCCTTATGGTAGCCCATTGTTTAATCCGTAATATTTGCCTCTATTCTCATTTAGGTGAATCTCAATCATTCGATTGCATAGCATGTGATTCAATAGAGGCACTCGTTTTGCACGGGATCATCCTCAGGAATTTCAGGATCATTCCTTTCCTCCAGACTGAGTCATATGCTGCAGTCAAATCTACAACCACTGCCTAGGTCTTTTTCCGATCTTGGAATTCCTTTTCGATATGGTTGGTCAGCGCCATTACTTGGTCGCAGCAACTCCGGTTTGGTCGAAATCCTGCCTGCTTAGTTGGTATATAGTCAAGGGGTTTTCTGAGATCCTGTTGTAGATGGTTCTTTCGAGCAACTTGTACCATGACCTCAGAAGGGCTATTGGTCTATAATCTTCTGAGCTACAGCCAGTTTTCAATAGCTAGTTAAATTAATCAGAATTACTACTTAATGATACTATCCATCTTCCCAAATACATGTAATTTACCATAAAAAATTAATATTTTATTTTCCAATATACAACATAGCCCAGCACCTAGTACCTAATCTGGACCCATATTTCTATTATTTTACATGTATATATATTTCTATCTTATATATCTAACGTATTCACTTTATAAACAATGAAAGCAAGTTCCAATATCTCTATTACTTCTACTGTTATTAAACAGAGTGGGTACCACCACCACTATTAAGCTACTACTAATTACACTATTACTACTATTACCACCAACAATTGTCACAGCCGCACTTCGGTTCCACTAATGTTCATGTTTCATTTTGGTGTTATTGATTGCGTTCCAAAGGTAGTCTCCCGGAACCGGCAGCGAAGTCAGTGGCCCAGCCTATTAAGAGTTGACCTTCTGGAATACCAAGGCGGCCCCAGCTGTCGCTCAGAAGACGGCCACTCTGGAGCACACTAAGATCCTCCGGCGATTGATGTTTCTCATTATCGTAGGATATCATCTATCAATATGGTGTTGTGAATGCCAGACTTTCAGAATTATTGTTCCCTCTGAAGTTGTTTCTGGAATTAGCTTCCACTATTCCACGAGTTGTAATTCTGTTCTCCTCTTCTGCTATCTGTGACCTTTGATTTCGCTCGGCATTTTTCCTTTCTATAAATTTCTTCTTCCAAAATTTTGAGGCTATATCAGCTGCCTCGCCCAGCATAAGCCACAAACTTTCGTCGCGTAGTATGTCAAATATGCTCCTCCCTTGCAGCCGAGCTTGTTGGTGTTCTCTCAAACTGGCTGTTACTTCACATTCCCATAACACGTGCTCCAGCGTACTCTCTTCACTACATTCGCTCCTGCTTGAATCCACAATGTTTCGATTTCGGAGCCGTGACCTGTAATGCAGTGTACCAATCCGGGAGATGGATGAAGGTACTTCAACTTTAACCTCTCCTCTACGAATGGAAACGTATCATATGTTCTTCGACCTATTTCATTGTTGTTCCATTCTCATTGTCATTTCGCCAATAGGAGCTTCAGAATGGGTATCTCCGATGTTGCTTCGCTGCCTACAATTTCTGCTACCTTATCTTGTTTCCTTTTTCTGAGCCAGTATATGGCACCCCGTTTCCTTACTTTAAGGTCCAGTGCCCATACACTAGCGGCAACGGCTGATGAATTTGTTGCCACGGTTCGGAATGCTCCCGTCAATCTTAAAAATATTCCTCGGTGAACACGTCTGACTCGCTATTATGGTTTTATTTTTACTTTTTCGGATGCTTTGCCCACACACTTGCTGAGTAGCCCACTAAAGAGGATAAAATTGCGTCATATCATAGACTTACTGTTCAAACTGGAACAGTGAATTTTCGTTGGCCAATATTAGTGATTTTATTCATGACCGCCACTGCTTGTGCTATTGTCTTCTCTAAGTGGGCTTCGAAATGTAAACGTTCATCCAATTGAATGCCAAGTACCTGTACACTGGGTTTCTACGATTTTTTTTTCTTGTGGCTTTACACCTCGTCGACAGCAAGGTCATTAGAGGCGGGATGGGGCTGGGGACAAGGAATGGGAAGGAATTCGGCCATGGCCTGTTTGAAGGAAGCATCCCGGCATTCACCTGGAGTGATTTGGGGAAACCATGGAAAACCCAAATCTGGATGCCCGGACGGGGATTCGAACCCGGGTCCTCCCGAATGCGAGGCCAGAACCATTAACCCACCACGCTCGGTTTCTACAAATTGATTTACCGTCGATTCTTATTGTAGTTTTTTGAATCAGCTTGCCCTTGAGAAACAAATATTTTATGTGGTGCCGGCCATCCTAATCTGGGTTTTCCCGTTTTGTAATTTTTTTTGCACAGAATCTTCTCTTGAACTTTGCCAAGCACATTCAATAAACAAATAGGCCGGTACGATTTCGGTAGAAGAGGATCCTTGTCTCCTTTCTTTAGAATTACCACCTCACTGTTTTTCCTAATTCCCAGAACTCTACTCTGATATAGGCATTCGTTCAGAAGTCTGCATAGGACGGGGGTTAATTTTATGATTAGCTCCTGAAGGACCTCGGCTGGAATTCCATCTGGGCCGGGAGCCTTTCCTTTTTTCATTTTGTTTATCGCGGTTATTAGCTCTTTGTGTGTAATGTTACTTCCTTCCTATTCACTCCAGCAAGGCTGCCACATGTTTCTTCGTAGCGTAGCTTGTTCTTCTGTTTCTTCTTCAGAGTTGTCATCAGGAAGCAAAACTTTTAATAACTCCTCCACTGAGTGTCTCCAATTCGTGGTTAGTCGTCCATCTGTTCTCTTATAAAACACTACTAGTCACCACTATTCCTTATTTGCTTCTTACAGATGTATATTCTGAGATTCACATTGATACGTAGTAAGTATTCAGTCCTGCAGAGGCAGACTCGGACATTAGACACCCTGAGGTTTTTTAAACGCTACAGTTTCTGCCACGTCAGGCGCCTTGCCTGCCTGCGTCGGCTGCCCGTGCGCTCCTGCAACCGTATTACCATGGCAAGGACTACTTTTATAGTATATAGAAATAGAATTCCGTGGTTCGGATTCCACGTTAAACTGTAGGTCCCAGAGGAAAGGAACTGGCCGTCCTACCTCTGACACAATGGCTTAGTACGCCTCCTTCGGGAGGATCCAACCAACCTTCGGGTTGTGGACAAAGTTAAGTTAGAAATAGAATACTTACACTAATCCCTCTGGTAGAGCAGACCTCAACCTGATGCATTTTGATAAGTGTTACACACAATTAATAACGATATAGAAACTAGAAAATACTATAGGTAGCTTCCACTGTTCTTCTCCCAGTAAGTGCAATCTTTCCCTGCAAATTCTGAAAAAAATCGTTATTAAATAGAGCCAGCAACTTATTCTTTTCTACAAAGATTCCCAACACTTGCCATCTCTCTCTTAGGTTACATGCGTGACTAGCTACATTTTTACTAGCACTAGAATTTTTATTTCCTTTTGAACCGCATCTGTGCGGTAGGACTGTTGTCGATCAGAGGGCTGTCCTGAGCCTCCAGACAGATATTAAGTCTTATATAAACAGGTACCCTTTCACTTAACCTAGCTTGCTTTTGACTGAGGTGGCACCGACGGTTTTACCCTGTCAGTTGCACGGTTCGAGCCTCACTAGTGCTTTTGTGATCGCCCCACAGGTTTTTCGCGCTAGACATGTACTTAACTCAATTTTTGTGCACAATGGCCTCCGTAACCATCATTTTGAACCTTACAGTCACCGTTGAGGAAAGTTCCAGGGAACCGTAAGGACCTGTCCACAAGGTTTTCCAATTAACACAGCTTGCTGGTTTTCTGTATAGCTGTTTAACATGATGTACGACCCCACAGTTATGTTCTGCGGTCTCGCTCTTTTGTCAAATTGCTTCTTATGCGCGCCAAATGCTTTACGCTACTTTTGCGCACACCACTCAAGGGTTTTTAAGCTTGTGTACCAAACTCCCCACTTCCACATTGTTGACTTTTCGAGACTGGGAAACATGGTAAAAAGTGATTCCATCTCACGCCCATAAAATACTTCAAATGGTATTTTATCGGTCGAACTGTGCACTCTGCAATTGTAAGCGCTTAAAACATACTGCGACTTATTCATGTAACAATGCAAGGATTTTACGATTATTTTTTGCACTCGTTCTTAACGACCGTTCCTGTTGGAGTTCTTCTTAGCTTCCGATTCCCAGAAACCTGCCCATTTGAGTAAATAACTTAAACAAAAAATTGTCTCCACAGTCCGTATTCAGCGATAGTGGCAAGCCAAATCGAAGTATCCACTGAACGACAAATGCGTTGCCTACCGTCTCGTTCAACTGATGCACAGCGGTATCATGACTAAGTATCGGGAAAATGTGTCAATTATGGTTAAAATAAAAGAATTCTACAATTGAATGGTGTCTAATTACACGCGTTCAAATGCTTATATGTTTTTAGGAAGTGATTGAAGTTTTCCCTTCTCCCTGGGGACTCCTACGCGCTCGCTACATACCAGGCAACTTACCACCTAGTAGACCAAAGTACAGTTCACGCTCTTCCACCCCGAGCGCCTATCCCATACTCTCATGATTCAATTTCGTAGGGGTTTCACGCAGTGATTGAGGCACAACCACGAATTCTCCATATTTTTTTAACCAGACATAGCAAGTTCTCCCACATAGCAAAATTCTTGCTGATTCGCAATTTCTCACACTCAAGAACTCGTAACCTCTCCACAGGAAGCTGGGACAGAGTTGGTCCTTCCTTTGCAGTTATCGTTCTTGTTTTACGACTCAGACTGTCTGAATGCCCCTGATTTTGCCAAAGGAGATAGCATCTTAAGTACTTAATCCCACCCGCCCACCTTCGACAGTTCGCGACTCGTTACTCTGTACCGTTACAGCTGGGATCAATTGCCTTGATGTGTAGCAGATTGGCTTCTCCTTACCATCCACCATAAAACCAGGGCGAATCCTGAAGCATCCGTGGCCTGAATGGTTTTCGGAAACCGAGGTAGCATAGAAGAGTCTGCATAGCAAGAATTCCCTAAAGAACTTCTATAGTTTACATACACTCAGTGGTCCATTTAAACTGAATCCCCTTAAGCCTCGTATCCACTTGAGCACACTCAGGCGAATGAGCCGCTCATTCATTTGAGCGCGCTCGTTCGAGCTTGCTCAAGGAAAAGGAAATTTTGGTCGGACGAGCCTGGTATCAGTGCTCAGAAAACGCTCGGCTATTGACGTGTCGTCACGCGTAGCTGCGGCCTTTATTATTATCCACACGGTGTCAAAACAGAGAAGAAAATTATCAAGTTGATGGATTAAAGAAAGTCATCGTCAGCGAAGAAATTATCTTAATAATTTAATTCGCGAATTGACTTTAGAAAAAGACAATGAGATATTTCAGAACTTTACGAGATCGATTTCGAACATTTGCTTTCATTAGTTGGACCTCATATTAAAATGCACGATATGCCTATGCTTGAGGCGATCCCACCAGAAGATAAAATTTATACTAACTTTAAGATTCCTAGCCTCAGGAAGTCCCTACACAAGCCTGCAGTATATGTTCAAAGTATGTAAACAAAGCATCATCTGTTTAGTACGCGTAGTCTGTGATGGCACTATTGAGTCACTCCAAAATTAAATGAAGGCTGGTACCTATTTTTAATTTGTGTTTACAAATATAGATTTAAAGGTTATTTTTATGTTTTTTTTTTTAAATGATGGCATTGATTTCAAGTTTTTAATAAAAATTCGTAAAAGAATTATATTGCCTGGCACAAAATCAATATGATTTTAGGCACTTAGGATCTGAATTTCGTAACACCATATTCAATGAATCCGTTCAGCTGTGAGAAATACTATTAAAATAGACTTACCACTTCCCGTTATAGAAGTTCTCTTTTGTTTTGATCGTTCTCGCCTGAATGACCCTAGCAGGCTTGTTATTTTTTTCTTTACATCATCAATACTAAAGTTTAATATTTCGCTGATTTCACGCCATGCACCTTATTTTTTAGTTCGATTATAATACTGGAGCAATCCCATAACACCCTCTTTGATTCATATGCATCAATTAAGAGTTAAGCAAGTTTCATTGTCCCACGTGCTCGCGCTCATTGTAGAAACCGCCAAATACCGTCCACACTGAGCGCAGAGCAAACACTAGCTCGCCTTTGAGCATTCCAAAATACCGACAACCGATCGGCTCGCCCCGAGCGCGCTCGCTGTCGTTCGTTGCGAGCGTGCTCAGGCGTCCACACTTGAGCCGCTCACTTCACTGAGCGGCTCATTCGCGTAAGTGGATACGAGGCCTTACATAGCAACTTCGTCAGTAGTTTCGCTTTCTGCGCGTATTCCTTGATGAACTTCCGTTAATAGTTGGATAACCCCAAGGATAATTGGAGTTCCTTGACATTAGAAGGGATAGGGAAGTCTTTCACCGCCAAGATCAATCTCGGATAGGGTTTTATACCTTCTCAAGAGATCACAACCCAGATATGCTATTTTGGGCCACACAAAAATCGCATTTTTTGAGGGAAAGTGTTACATTCACTTTCGTAATTTCTCATATACATCTTCGAAATGCCCAACATGCTCATCATTTGTTTGAGAACACTATTACATCATTGTAGTACTCAAGGGCTAAAAGTGGTTTTAACCCTCGGCCTACCGAGTCAATAAAACGACGAAAAGTAGTTGGTACATTACGCAACCCGAGCTTCTGAAAAACATAAGGACCAACATGTACTGAAAAAACTCTCAGGATGTCTTGTAGAGCTACAGGGACCTGATTGTAGGCAGTACTCAAGTCAAGGGTCGAGATAGTACATACATCTACATCTACATCCATACTCTGCGAATCACAAACATTGTGGGTGGCAGAGGGTGCTAAGCACCAATCCTAAACCCGCCCATTCCAATCCCGAATAGTGCGAGGAAAGAAGGAATACATATAAGTATCAGTACGGCATCTTAATTCTCTAATCTTATCCCTCCGGTCATTGCGACCTAAATAGGTTGGCGGAAGAAGTATTTCATTGCACTCGAAATTTAAATTTTTTCGCATATTCTCCAATAAATTAGAACGCAAGCTACGTCGTCTGTCTTCCAAACTATCCCAGCCCAATCTATGTATCAATTCTGTGACGCTTTCATAAGGGCTGTAACAACAAGTCACGAATCTAGCGGCTCTCCTCTGCACCCTCTCAACTGAGTCAATCAGAACCTTGCGATACGGATCCCAAACCCCACAACAGTAATCCAGATGCGGACGCACTAGTCTTTTATACGCTATCTCCTTTGTTTGAGCATTACAATTCCTCAAAATACGACCTATGAATCGTAATTTAGAATTGGCCTTGCCTACGACGGAAGTTATGTGCATGTCCCATTTCATGTTGCTTTGTACTATCACCCCCAGATACTTCACGGAATCAACCATGTCAACAGGTGAATTGTTTATTTTGTACTCGTGAACAACCTGATTCTTCTTGTTACTTATCCGCATTGCCTTGCACTTTTTGCAATTAAGTGTAAGCTGCCATTTACGGCACCAATCGAAAATAGCATCCAAATCACGCTGAATTTCTAAGCAGTCGTCGGAGCACCTTATTTCCCTATAGATAACCGCATCGTCGGCAAACAATCGCAACCAGCATTTGACGTTGTCACCTAGATCGTTTATAAATATTAAGAAAAGAAGTGGACCTATTACACTTCCCTGAGGAACGCCCGAAGTAACATTTATCTTAGAAGAGGCTTCCCCGTCAACAACGACATATTGTGATCGACCAGTTAGAAAATCACGTATCCACTCGCAAATCTGAGCCGAAATACCGTAAGCTCGAATCTTCGCTAAAAGTCGGTTGTGTGGCACAGAATCAAAAGCTTTCTGAAAATCCAAAAAAACCGCATCAACTTGCGAACCTGCATCGATAACTTTCATTATGTCGTGGGAAAATAGGGCCAATTGTGTTTCACACGATCGCTTCTTCCGAAATCCGTGTTGACATGGTGTAAGTAACTCGTTCTCATCTAGAAACTTCATTATGTTCGAGCATATGACATGTTCCAGAATTCTGCTGCAGACCGATGTTAGAGATATGGGTCGATAATTCCTAGGATCACTCCGAACTCCTTTCTTAAAAACGGGAATTACCTGGGCTATTTTCCAGCTAGAAGGTACTTTTCTCTCTTCTAGTGATTTACGGAATATATCTGACAGAAATGGTTCAATATCCTCCGCGTATTCAGAAAATACTCTTACCGGTATACCATCGGGACCCGGCGCTTTACCCCACTTCAGGAGTTTTAATTGCTTTACAATTCCTACGCTATCAATTTCTATCGGATCCATCTCTAATTCCACACGATGTGGTAAAGTGGGGACGTTTTCCAAGTTTTCTTGCGTGAATGAATTTTTGAATTCGGTGTTAAATAAGGTAGCCTTGTCGCGGCTGTCTTCAACCTCCCGTCCATCTTTTATTAGAACTGGCTTATTGTTCCCACTACAACTAACTTTTTTTACATACGACCAAAATTTCTTAGGGTTTTCAGTGAGGCTCTTAGAGAGAGTATTTTCACGAAAGTTATTAAATGCCTCACGCATTGCATTCTTAACACGTCCCCTTATCTCCTCTAACTTATCTAAATCAGTCCGATGCATCGTCCTTTTTGATCGTGCATGTATCTTCCTTTGCTTCTTGAGTAACCTTTTAACCTCCCGTGTGTACCATGGAGGATCGTTCTCTTCCCTGATTGTCCGTTTCGGTATATGCAAGTTCATACCTTCCCCAACTATATGTAGGAATCGATGCCACCTCTCTTCAACGGTGCCTCCTGCTACTAAGAAGGTTTGGTAATTATGCCTCAAATACGCTCTAAAACACTCTTTTGAAGCCTTTTCGAATCTGTAAACGATCCTCTCTTTTCTCTTTCTGCGCGTGGTTGTTAGTTTTACTGTAGCAATTACAGCTTTGTGATCACTTATTCCTGCGGTGGTAGAAATATCCGTGAATAGTTCGGGCCTATTTGTAACAACTATATCTAAAATATTCTCGTTACCGTTGAGGCACCGCGTTGGTTCAGTTACGAGCTGTTCAAGATGGTGATCTGAGAAGAGGTCTAGAATGATTTCGCAAGCTGCTTTATCCCTACCCCCAGTAACGTGAACGTAATTAGTCCAGTCGATATCAGGCAAGTTAAAGTCACCTCCTAGTATTATTGTATGGTCCGGAAATTGCCGTGCTATATTATTTACATTATTTCTCAAGGCCTCGGCAATATTTACGCTTGCATCGGGTGGACGATAGAACGAGCCTATCACAAGTTTTGTCCTAGCTACGTTGAGCTTGATCCATATGATTTCGCAGACAGTATGGACATCTATTTCGCTACATGGGAGGTACTTACTAACAGCTATAAATACACCACCTCCTTGCGAATGCAACCTATCCTTACGGAAAATGTTCATGTTACTATTAAAAATTTCGCCGGAACTTATATCCGGTTTTAACCAACTTTCTGTGCCTATTACGATATCAGCATCTGCACTACGAATAACGTTTTCGAGTTCAGGCTGTTTATTACAAACACTTCTGCAGTTAACTACTAGAACTTTTAATGTTCGGGATTCTTTTAAGCTACCCCTAACACGCGGTGCTGAATTTATCTTGGCTGCCCGCAACTGAATTTCCTCCTCAGGGTCATCCTCCCTCAGCCTAAAAAACCCCCCAATGCACTCCACACGGCCCCTGCCACCCGTGTAGCCGATTCCCGTGTGTAGTGCACCCCTGATCTATCCAAGGGATTCCTACAAGACTCAACCCTAGGGCGAAGATCAAGGAATCTGCAGCCATGACTATCACAGAAGCGCCGTAATCTCTGGTTCAGCCCCTCAACACGGCTCTGAACCAGAGGTCCACAGTCAGTCCTATCGACAATGCTGCAGATGGATAACTCAGCCGAAATCTTGCGGCCAATGGCCACAGAGTTCACCCTTTCTGCAAGTCGCCCAAAGGACGAGAGGATAACCTCCGACCCTAGGCGGCAAGCATCATTGGTGCCGACATGAGCTACAATCCGCAGCTGGCTGCACCCCGTCCGTTCAATGGCATCCGGGATGGCCTGTTCCACATCTCGGATCAGACCCCCCGGAATACACAATGAATGGATACAGGAATTCATCCCCGACCTCTTCGCCATTTCCCTAAGGGGTTCAATAAATCGCCTAACGTTGGAGCTACCGACCACTAAAACCCCCTTCTGCAGTTGCCCAGACTTTGCGGGCTGTGGGGCTGCCAACTCACAGGCCGACGATTGCAGGACTGAATCAGATCCAGACAATGCGTCAAACCGATTGGACAGAGGTACAAGCTCGCCTTCTTGGGAATCAAGCTTGCACGACTGCCCCCGCATGCGCCGTCGACGTCCAGACACCACACGCCAGCCACCACTAGGCGACGGCCGCATAGATTCCGACATCTCGGCCTGGACTGCAGGTTCGATGACTGGTATGGGAGAACCTGCGAGCCGATCAGCGTCTACAGGGTCACCAATACCGCATCTACTGCACTCACTTGCGGCAGCTTCCAGCTGTGTAACTCTTGTTACCAAAGCTGCAAGCTGGGTGCGCAGGTCAGTCACCTCAGCCTGCGTCTGCACACAACAACCACAGTCCCTACACATACTACCTTACAGAAAGAAAAACTAAGGAGTGCACGAGAAAAACGGACTCACTATGCGTTCTCAGTAGGAGGCCTTTTGTCAATAACCAAATGCAGAAAGACGAAGCTTACGCTAAATACGCACTTTAAATTAACTTTAACTGGAGGTACTACTTCACGTAATGATTCCGACCAACGACTGCAGCTGCTGCTACTGCCAAACTGATATGCAAGGACGAAGCTACAACTAACTATACACTTTTAAGTGAATTATCACTAGAGGTACTACGTCACGTAACGGTTCTGACGATCGCTGCTGCTACTGACCAACAACTATACAGAGTCGAAGCTAACCACACACTTTGAATTGAAACTATCACAGAAGGCACTATTCCCCGTAACGGCTGCCGAAGAAACGTCTGACTACTGGGGATGCTAAACAAATACGCAAAGATGAATCAAAAGAAAACTACACACTTTGAACTATATCACCGCAGAAAGCACTGCCTCACGTAACGGCTGCCGAAGAACGACTGACTACTGGGGCTACAAAACAAATATTCAAAGATGAAACAAAAGAAAACTAAATACTTTAAATTATATCACACAGAAAGCACTGCCTCACGTAACGGCTGCCGAAGAACGACTGACTACTGGGGCTACAAAACAAATATTCAAAGGTGAAACAAAATAAAACTAAATACTTTAAATTATATCACACAGAAAGCACTGCCTCACGTAACGGCTGCCGAAGAACGACTGACTACTGGGGCTACAAAACAAATATTCAAAGATGAAACAAAAGAAAACTAAATACTTTAAATTATATCACACAGAAAGCACTGCCTCACGTAACGGCTGCCGAAGAACGACTGACTACTGGGGCTACAAAACAAATATTCAAAGATGAAACAAAAGAAAACTAAATACTTTAAATTATATCACACAGAAAGCACTGCCTCACGTAACGGCTGCCGAAGAACGACTTCAATGGATGGTATGGGGTAGACATCTGCGTAGTTACAATTTCCTCCTCCTATAATCTACACCAAATCGATACTGCTTCTCGCCGTCCTAGCAGTTTCGCTACCAAGGTGACGGGAGAACTCCCAGGTAATTTGAAGGGCTGTATAAACCTGTCCTTTAGCCACTGGTCTATGAAATCACCAATAATCTTGCTGTAATAAAACTCAATAAGGCTTCTTGTGAATGGATGGAGAATGTCCTGTTGCAATGAGATGTTTGACCAGGTCAGTGGCTGGCAACACTTGCTTTGGTGCAAACGGAATATTATAGTCCTCTAATAATTTATCCATTTCATTGTGTTGTTCTGTGGATAAATGTTCCAACTTCCTTCAGAAGTTAACCACATGCTCTATAGCATATACTCCAATTTGTTTCACCATTACTTGTATCCTCATCAAAGTAATCATCAATATGGTTCAAATCCTTATCATCAAGCACAAAGACAAGTGCTAGTCTGATGACCACGAGGAGTTTCAACGTCGTTACTGCTAAAATTTTCTATTATTACAGGTACACAACTCTGACCATTTATTTCCCTAATTTTATTTTAATATACACTTTTTTTGATCCAAAGATTCAGCATCATGTAGTGATTCGACTAATATAACTCACTCTCTGCGAGCTGCAAAGTAATCTGTCATGGGAGCATAAATGATTTTACCGGAACTTCTGTGGACTTTGGACAGTTTCTGCCTTCAACATTGACCATAGCATCAGCATAAATTGTTCAGACATGCCTTTCTTTTACCTTGCGTGCATAATGGGCCCTTGAAGCTCGATTAGCACATATCCACCGGAGGGGTTTAGTAAACTAGACGTGTGCTTTGCAAAGTCCAGAATTGCAGCATGCCTACTCAGAAATTCTGACACTGGTTATACCGTCAAACCCTAAACCTAAAATACAAACATACGCTGACATATTTAATGTCCCTCTGCCAACAAATATATTTACATTCTTCACTCTTAGTACCGGGATCTCCATACTTACATCTAGACCAGTAATTTTACAATTTGGAGAACATAAACATTTACTCCCACAAATATTTACTGTCAGTAAAGATGCTCCTGGACCAGTCAACCAATAAATGAGATAACTCACCTCGTACTGTGGTTACCATTACCAGTTCTGAATTGACTACCCCAGTATTTCCCTGCTTTTGAGAAGTCCATCGGGGTCACTCCTACCCATCATTAGATTAAATCATTATTACCAGTCTTCAAAGAGCACTCACCTTGAACTACTGCAGCTTTACTGCTCCAATGAGACTTATTACTACCCTCATTAAACTTATTGCTACCTCCCCTTCCCAATTTCAGAAAATTCATATTCGTTACTCTGTTTGATTCACAGAACCTACCCTGTCATTACCAAGATAATATCTCTTAGCCCCATTGCTGGGCTGATTACCTCCCACAAATTTTCTATGATACAATGAACAGCTGTTTCCATTAAATAATCTAACCCTTCTCCCTGAATTAAATTTGACAGCAGTATCATGCTCCACTTTGCCCATTATTTCATACGTGTAACTGCTGAAAGCCTTTATTCTGTCCAAATTTCTCAGTGTGTTCAGCAGATAAATGTTTCTAATTCCTTAAACTCTCATGATATTACCTCATAATTGCTTTGTCTTCGTTAACACTTCTTCAGCTCATATTTTAATCCAGCAAATGTGACAATTTTTAAAATCTTTATTATACAATAACTAGTAAAATGCTTCACCATAAGCCTACATTTCAAAACTCTCAACTTTTACTCAGGTAACAGTTTGACAAGCTCTAAAATATTCTCTAATTGCGCAAAAAATTCATTCACGTCCTCACTAGAATTTCCATTGGAAGTCACATCATGATATAAAAACATTATAAAAAACTGAAAATTACCACTCCCGCTCTTCACAGTGGCACTTCCTGCCCGTAAGCTAGTCAACCAATCATTTACTGCCATGTTGGTAGCTGGCCCCCTCTATCTCCGCCTCTGCTGACCACCTATTCCACGCTCCCTGCCACGTACTCCATCCAGCAGTCGCTCGCTGCGCCTTGCTCCTATCCTCGATGTCATTTGGTCCTGGATTCATATCCCCTTCTGACCATCAAAATTGTTTTGGCCCTTTTTGGTGCAGGTCAGAGTCACAGGGTTTTTTCAGGATGGTAGTCATGCGAGAGTGTGGACATACTTGCGTGGCTTAATATCTTCCTCCTCATTTCTGCAGAAAGTTGAAGTCGAATGGATAGGACCACTCATACTCCTGTTACAGTTTGTTAAAATTCATTTCAGGTTCACGCTCATTGACAAGCAAACAGGAGAGAAGAATTCTATCTACTGAATAAATTCGTAGATGTGATTTGACAGATTTATTGTGTGCAGAAGACTGTGAAGTACAGTTGATATATGCTGCAAGCCATAGTCCACACTGGTTGCTAAATTAATGAAAAGGAGCACTTAAAGAGCAATGGCGCAAGCGATCAGCTGATTCAGTAAGCAGGGCACCCCCCTGAGGTTCGTATTAACAGCTCTGGTGTAGAAGTGATCCGAGTCTCGATCGATCACCTAAAATTGAAATTTCGGTAGACCTATTTGGGCTAGGCAGCAACAACTCATTGAACGCTGCCCCTTCCTCGGACAAGATGTACACTCGGCGCCGTAGGTTGCGAAATTCCACCTGCCCTCAGGTCAACGATAATTGTCTGGAACTAGTGACTGTACTTACTAATAACTATTATATTTAAATACGACCCTAATATTGTCAAACAAGAAGCAGTTGCAAACTTTAAAGAAGAATTACACAACAAACTTTAATCCCTCATGAGTGCACTCATTTGTGTAAGCCAAAAACCAGGTTTATAAAACAATATGGTAAATTTTATCACAGCTGTGTTTCTAAATCATTAAACATGTAATATAAATGGGTGCGCAGACTTCCGCGGTCGTTGTCAATGTAATCTTGGTTGTCCGGGTTGAACCGCGTCAATTTGTTGAAACCTAACGTTTCGGCCATCATTTTGTGGCCTTCTTCCAACCAAGATTACAATGTAATATAAATGTTTCACAAAAGAGAATTTTCCCACTCCCCTTTGCTTGAAATCAAAGGCCATCTCTCAGCATCAACGTACAACTCCCAATCCTCCTAGCCGTATCTATCCATCCATCGTAGTGATGATAAATACTTTCTTCACCTACTTTCTGCCTTTTAATGACTCCCAAACCCAGTAATTTCATTATATCAGTTACTGATTACATTATGCAGTAATTTCACCATGCAATATTAAACTGATAGATTGTATTACAGAAAAATTAAATTTGTGGACAATTTTTTCAATTGTCAATGTCAGATGGAAACATATGCTATCACTATGTACAGTTTTGTTGTGGTTGCTCTTTTTTTCTGGATTCGTGCAAATATATCATGAACGAATTATAGCACTAATCACAATGAAGAGTACCAGGTGTATTAACTGATGTCATAAGCTGTTAATTGAAATTTATTCATTAGTTTTTGTGTGAGGGTGGGTAAAAAAGAAATTTCAAAATTTAGTTTTGAACTCTTTATCACCGGAACGTTCTTAACTTATAAGATAAAAGTATTCTATAATTATATTAATCCATAACATAAGCTATCACTGTGTGCAGTTTCGTTAAAATTCACATTTTTTGCATGATACATGCACAAACAGAAAAAAATTTAAACACGTACGATTCTGACTTCTGCACCATTAAAAATTATTTTATGAATCTGTACAAAAAGTACCCTATAGGTACAACCTGTCTCATATGCTATCCCTAAGTGCAGTTTCATTAAAAAAACTATCCGTATGTTTGTGTGATGTATAGAAATACAGTAAAAAATTCAAAATTTACAGTTTTGTATCTGTGTCACTGAGAACTGCATACTAAGCTGGATAAAAAGTATCCTACATTACAACTAGTGATGTGCTGGATCGTTAAAAATGTATATCTGCGGATACGGATACAGATACGGATAATTAGTTCCTAGATCCGCGAATGCGGATACGGATCTCAACTTCCTCAACTTGGACCGACAGTGAAAAAGTCATCAGCTACGATCTATTATCAACGAACATCCAGCATACGCGACGTGTTTTGATGTTGCACTGTGCGTGTTTATGTTTATATTTTAAGATGACATAAGATAACGTAGATTATATACGCTTGTGTTTTTTGGGAAGTTGTAAGTTAAATTAAAATTAAAACAATTTCTACAAAAAAAGTATATTAGTGTAATACAGAAATATTTTAAGATAGTAAATGACGAATCTGCTAAACACAAAATTTGTGAAGGATTTTATTGGCATAAAGGTTAAACTTCGTTAAAAAAATTACCTTCCGACGAAACACCCACAAAAATATTAGTTATTTTTGAAAGAAGATAGCTGGTGAAAACATTCAGCAGAGAACGTCTGTAAAAACTGTAAATAGAGAATTTAGAATTTTTTTAAACAAATATATAGAAAAAGTCAAAATATGGAACATTGCAAAATAAAGATTAACTATTTAATTGCAGAAATGATAGCTTTATCTGATTTACCTTTTCAACACGTAGAAGATTTTGGATTCCGACAACTGATGGATCTTGTTGTTGCAAAATTATGTTCTAAAAGGCAGGAAATATTATACGTAATATATTTGCAGCGAACTTTACAATCGAAAGAAAATAAAGAACGTGTTGAAGAATTTTGAGAAATTTTCCTATATATCATATATCTGGTAGGCTTTTTGGTCAGGTGTTTCATTGTTATCCTTAACATTAGAAAATATTTTGTAAGAAAAAATGTCGCTTTAAAAGCGGAGATTTCAGAAATATTTCAAACTATGAAGAGTAGGGAATCCTAAACAGAATGTGCACTTCATGGTAAGAAATGGGGGATCCAACATGAAGCGTGCCTGCACTTTATCTGACGTAGATAATATTGTGTCTACAGCACATAAGCTGCACCTGGTTCTTAAAAAAGCTGTTAGCAATAATAGTAAAAAAATTTGAGGTCTATGACACATGGGTCGCACATATTTATCATCACCTGCAACAAGCGTTTCAAGTGAACAGTTTTTCAGTGCAGCTGAAATTATTTACGATCCTCATAGTAATACACTTTCAAAGCTGTCAAGTTACTATTTTTGAAGTACAATTTACCAAACTTAATTTTAAACATAACATTTATTTTTTTAAGTTTCTGTAAAAGTGATTGTTTTATCTGAGGTAAACAGTTTAACAGTACCTTAATAACAATTTCAGCTAGCAAATCACAAAGATCAGAAGTCTGATCTCACTATATAGTTAAAATAATACCTTAAAACTTACTACAATAGTAAGTTACCAGTTACCTTTGGTAACCTAGTGAAATAAATGTTTAAGTAATTAATTTTTGCAATATAAATGTGTCAGATATGAGATTTTAATAAACACAAAGTAATTGGAATTGAAGTTAATAGTATTTCATTGCTAGCTATCTTTAATATTTTATATATGTGCTTGATGAAATTCTTTACAAAAGATCCGTTAAAGATCCGCTAAAAAAAGTAAGGGATATGGATACAGATCTTTTTTCCCCCCTCGGATATCCGCGGATACAGATATCCAGCACATCACTAATTACAACCCATATAACGCTATGTGCAGTTTTGTTAAAATCCGTCTATTTGATTGTACAATGATGTGTGGATGGATGGACAAAAATTCCGATTTTTATAGTCCTGGCATCCCTATCATCAGTAGTGTAATGCACCAAGTCTAATAATTTTCCACAAATAATAAATTTAATACAATATTTTCCCTACGTTCTAAATCAGTGAACTTAAAAGGTATTGAAAACATTTTTTCAGGGTAATATCTGATTCCACAAATTGTAGGCTAACTTAAAATGCCACTAGGGCCAGTTCGGGTCTCATACAGTCAGATCAAACCAATAAAAAATATCATTTCCACTAAATGGACATATTATGAAAAAATCTGAGAAAAATACATATAACAATAATGCTGTACAGAATGAATATTATTGGCAAACCTCTCATAATATCGAAGATGCATGATGATTGCATTTTGAAGAAATGCATTACCAGTAAAATATTTTCTGCGTCAGTATGTTTTATTGGGCATTTCTCATATTCACTGTATTCAGTCAGAATCATCTTCAAATATGATTAACTGACATTATCTGTGTGTGCTGAGGAAAAATGATCAGACAAAAAAAAAAAAAAAAAAAAAAAAAAAAAAAAAAAAAAAAAAAGACACTGGGTAGTGAATTTTTAACACCTGTCTGCATTGTTCTTGTGCCATTGTATTTGTGTGACTTTTTTGAGGTGAAATATAGGTATCAACTAAAGTTGTAACAGAGGTCATCTTTTCGGATGTTCGGTCCTTGACATCTGCAGATGCCAATGTTTGCAGAAGCTGATGCATAAGTGAAAAATATATTTATGATTATGTAGATTTTATTATTTTATCAAAATAAACTTAAAATATATTTTTATGGCAAATTCTACATTTTTCATAAGTAAAGTATATTTCCATATAATACTGCCATATTCAACAATGGTTTCACAAGTGAATTATTAACATAACTGTGCACACGTATAAAAAACAATCTTTGCGGAGTTCGCAGTTCAACTAATTCAAGCGTCAAGCACAAGTTCACACCACTGCACGTCTCCGTGAGCATTCTATGGTAGTTCCACATGGATGTCCTTAAAGTTGGACCGTGAATACGCCACTTTACTTTACATGCAAGTTCAAACTTGCAAATTCATCACTTATGTAATAACATCCTTCAGTTGTTACTTTCATTTCAGGATCATATGGAAAAAATAACCTCGTTGTTGCTAACTAAGCGACGATGGGCAGAATCTCATATAAAGAGAAAAGAATAATATATATATTGCAATGTAAACAACACATCCGCATTAAAAATTGTGGATGCGAAAGTGGATGTAGGATTTAACACGAAAGTTCTGCACTTGCGGATGCAGATGCGGAGCTCCGTTACATCCCTAGTATCATCCCATAAGTCACCGAGGTATCTATTGTACATAAAACTGCCAAAGCTGTAATCTGGTTGTTAACAAAACCGTTATCAATGTTTGAACCCACAATGTTTTAGCTAACCATGAAAAGTAAAGCTTCGGTTGCTATGGAAGTTTTATGGCTACTGAAGAAACAATGGTTAACTTGAATTGGCATTTATTCTTCAGCTACAAGTGCCAGTGCAAAATTTAGAGACTCATTCCTTTATGCACTAAATCTTAGGGCCTTATGTTCATGATTCACTTATACTTTCTCAACCCCCTTTCTTCAAATCTATTATGTAACCTGCTATAACTATTTTCATTATATTAAACACAACTGTTTTATATGGCAGTTCAGCTGACAGGATGAAATAACAGCTGCACTGATTGTTATTGAATTTGAGAGAGAGAAGGCCCTAGTGGCAATTTTCCGACAAACGTACTTCTGCAGTACAAAAATGTTAACTTTAAACACATTCACCGTTGGAAATAAATTTAATTTAATTTGTCACAACCTCCCTTGATAATTCATCCCAAGTCCCTGACTTACATATCTCTAAATAGTAACTACCCTGCATTTTAATGCCTGAACTTCGCTTTTACTTGAGTCACCTAACTGGTTCCTTACTATGCCCCTATACGCAAATAATGGCTTAACAAAACAAATTTATGCCAGTCCCACATTTTCCGATTCATCTCCTGATAATATTCTATAAAACATGAATGTCTCTGAAACATTACTAACCGAGTTCACTGTCAAAATATGTATGAACATATTTGCTCTTATGTCTTCAAATGAAAATTCTCCTCCACTTCATATCCATACAAAACATTTATTAAACTTTTTTTTAAGCACTCATCTTCATGCCTTTCGACTTACCCAACTAGATATGTCATTTATATTTTCCAACAGCTGTTCACAAATATGTAATTTTATTCCTACTGTACATTATGTCATCTGTAAGCAACAAAACCTGTGTATAAAATGTTCTTGGGCCACACACCAAGGAAGTGCACCAGTTTGAATCCAATCTCCAATTTCATTAGATTAAACTATTAAAACATTTTATCAAGTTGAAACACTTCTCTGGTGAGAGGCCCAAGAACGTTTTATACTGTTGATAAGCCGGGAAAGCCACTGTTCTTCGCATCAAATTGATGCACTCCCCCAGTCATAGAACGTTTTATACAGTTGACACACTGGGAAAACCTCCCTTCTTTCAACAAGCACAGATTGCAAACCCAGCAACTGAATCACTCATACATTAGAGTAATGAACAGTAATGGTAGATGAAACTACTGAAAAAATAACTGAACAACTGGAAAGATGAAGGTTAATGCTAAAAATAGCACAAAGCCAAAAAAAAAAAAAAAAAAAAAAAAGGCTGATAAAGTATAATGAACAAAGTGATAGAATTTGTAAACTTAACAGAGATACACGAACCACAAGTGATTATGGGAGTAGAGTCTTGATTACAAGAAGGAGTACTAGACGACGAGGTTTTCCCTGAAGGTTACAAAGTGTACTGCAGATACAAAGGAGCAATTGGTGGAGGGATATTCATACTGGTTAGAAAAGATAACTACAGTTCTCTAGTGTTCATAGATCATGACTAGGGGTAGACTATTGGGGTAATAAAAAGAAAGAAAAAATAGGGTATTAGCTGCTTACCATAGCGGAAGAGAAACTAAATTCACAGTTCAGAGGTGAGCATAAAATGGTTATTATGAATTTAAATTTACTGGGTCTCGACTGGTCATTATTATTCTCGAATCATACACATCAAATACACAGTTAAATACATTGTGCAAATTAACAGCTTGCCGAGTACTTCGCAATCACAAGTGCATTCGGTGTTGCTCGATACATGTCATCCTAACCAATTGAGAACAAACATTCTCAACTGGTTAGGAAATAAGATAAATAACACAAGGGAACAGAGATTTGCAAATACATTAGTAAGGGAGGGAGGTTTTACACAAGTGGTAGAGAAAAATAAGAGGGGACCAAACATGTTGGGTATCTTTCTGATAAATCCTGATGGATTCTTGTAGGGTGTCAAGTAACTGAAGGAATAAGTGATCAGTGATCACAGTGCAGCACTGATGGATATTGCTGGATTCAGTAACCCAGTGACCAAAATAGAAGAGGGAAAGAGTTGTCTTATATCTTTAAATGAACAATTCTTATATATAATATATATATATATATATATATATTGGATCTCGGAAATGACTAATGATTTGGATGAAATTTCACATTTAGATAATATTTTGCTTTTTAAATTTATATAAATAGTTGTCATCCCAGCAAAAACACAATTTAACAAAATATGAACAATTTTTGCTCTTGGTATCTCGAAAACAGCTCTAACGCCATCTCGTAGACGATTCAGGTACCAGGAAGCCTACTAATATTTTCCCTTTGGTTTCAAGGAAATCATATTTAAATGAACATTTCTTGCATACATTTCTTCAGAGGAATACTACCACAACATGTTAATTGTAAAATATTTAAAAAGGAGATTTTTAAAAATTGTCTTTGTCAGAAGTGATACTTTACAAAACTTTTGAAAATAATGTTGACTGTATATCAAACATCAATATTACTGAATTGTAAAAAGTTATCATTAAATACTACCAGTTTAATTGTTAAACATTTAAAAAGTAGATATTTAAAAAATAGATACGGTACTGGCTTTGTCAAATGCTATTTTTTCAATTAAATTTAGCGCCATGTTGTGTCTACTGTTTTATCTTTGGTTGTTGTAAACAACTGTTAGCTTCGAAATGCATAGGAAGCCTTGTATTACTAGTTTACCCGTGTAAAACATTTTAAAAGAAGATATTTAAAAATTGGCTTTGTCAAAAGTAATTCTTTACTCTACAAAACTTCTTTGAAAATAATATTAGCAGTTACAATGTAACCATTGTTTACTTTTTAACCACATGTGTATTTAACACAAACATCAACATTACTGAATTGTAAAAGAGGTTATCACGGTGCTGTGCAATCTGCAGTGTATGAGGCGGACATGGGGCACAACTACTGCGGCCAGTAGAAAAAAAAAAAAATGTTATTTATGGATGAAAATGTGATTAACTCACTCCTTAGGCATTAGTATTCAGGAAAAGGTGTACGCGAAGTCGACAAAACAGGTAAGACAAGAGTAATATAATGCAAACCGTTGGGTCACGTGCGGTATTAGTCAATATGTAGCAGCCATCTTTACCATGAATGTGTTGATTTTTAAGCAGCTGTATTAGCGGAGGGTGTAGTTAGGTTTAATTGCAGTCTGGACCTGCATGAAGACTAATATTGTTTGTGAGTGAATAAGGTGGCTGCAGTACCGAATTCTAACTACAATAACGTCACAGGCGGCTCGAGATGTCTACTGCCGCTAAGTCAGCAATGTGCCTAATCTTGTTGTGGTTAGGTTGAATGGCAACCTGGACCAGAATGACTACTAACATTCCATGATGCTTAGTGGATTCTGGGTAAAGAATTCTGACTATAAAAGTCACAGACGGCTCAAGATGTCTATCAACCCATAGGCAGTAATACTACCAGTTTAATTGTAAAACATTTTATGTAAGTAGGAAAGAAATATATTGAATGTATAAAAAATATGGAGCAGTCTGACAGCTCAAATGTAATAAGTGGAAAAAAAAGTGGTTTCTGCGCTAGCTCTCAAAAAATTCTGGCTACGATCCCGTGTTCAAATCCCGGTGGGGACAAGAATTTTTAAGATTTGTATTTGATTACATGAACTACACTGGGACTTTCTGTGGTTCAGAATCTATGTTAAATTGTAGTTCCCAGAGGAAAGGAACTGGCCGTCCTACCCCTGATACAATGGCTTAGTATGCGTCCTTCTGGAGGATCCAATCAACATTCAGGTTAGGTTTTTATAATGTATATATATTTAATTTGTCCAATCTAATACTATTATACGAGTAACACTTGTAAATAGATAAAATTAATTTCTCACAAGCTTCTCTAAGGATTTTGATGAAATCTTGAATACTGAACAGAAATCGAAAGATGCCAAGCGAAGATCGGTCACCCACGTACTAATTATATAAAAAAAGGCACAGACTTTAGAATTCAAGACATATTTCAGGGAAGGGTTCAGCAAATGGAAGGATGGGAGAAGTACAGTGGAGGCGAAATGGGAAGAGTTTAGGGACTACTTAAAACAACTAAAGCAATTAATAAGAGTAAAGAGAGAAGCAAAGGATGGGTTTATGAAGAATATTATTGGTGCTGGAGGACTACTGAACGATACATCTAGAAATTTCTATGATTACATTAGAAGACTGAGGGGAAGGGAAGGTATTCAGACTATTGTAGATAAGAACGGAGTTGAAGTCACTGAGGATTTAAGAATTGCAGAGATATTGAATGACTGGTTTAGTGAGACAACTAGGAACTATCCTCCTGTGATGGGAGGGAATGTATCAGAGGGGAGTCTCCCTAAAAATATAAATGAGGAACCTATAAAAATTGAAATAGATTATCAGGAAATTATGAAGGAATTCAGAAAGCTAAAAAGACGTAAAGGGGCTGGTGTAGATAATATTACTACAATTTTATTCAAGACTAGCATTTGCCCGCTGCTTCACGCGCGCTTGCCTTGGCAGGTGTAGAAATTATTTACCGATTTTATTCTCTTATCAGACATTAACGTGGAAAGGCATGAACTGTTAATGTATTCTGAATAGTTTCGTTTGTTTCGGTTAATACGTTAGGTCGGTTTTCATACTGATGTCAGAGAGTTGTTTTATTCATATTTTAACGTGATGCAATTGATTCAATAGTAGAAAAGGTTCCTGAAAAATTAACAGTAGTAATTCGTGGTTGTAATTATTGTGCGAAGTATAAACATTTATTGTTTAGAAAGGCTTTCACGGTTCAAACGACATTCTTTCTTCTGTGCGCTTTCAGAAGCTATGGATTTAGCGTATAGAACCCGGTTATAGGTCAATCGCTTTTCTCGGTGCAGGTTACTTTCATTTGCTCTAGCTATTTCATCTCGTTCTCTTTGACGTTGCAGACGATGTTGTCGGTCTATTTCACTCTCATTTAGCCGATTTCGGCGACATCTTTTAGCTGCAAAAGTTGACCCCGACAGATTAGATCTCTTTCGCAAGGGCATATCATAAACTTTTATACTTACCCAACTCACAGCACTAACAATTAAAACGTTTTCACAGCTGCAATTATCACTATGCGTGAACTTTGGCTGTGAGTATATAGATGAGCATAAAATTGGTAACAATATAGAATATCTGTGGTAGTAATAAATAATATTATTTCTGAAAGCAATACTTAACTCAGCTAAACCATAATATTTTTAAATGCTGATATGGAGGATTCCACGTTAACCGTGGTACCGAAAATTTAAATGGATATATAACAGTTGTAACGTTAAGAAAGCTGATATTATAATCATTATGTGTAATTTTTTTGGCGATTTTATGTGTAAACTTTGCCTGGGATTATATAGCTAGGTATAAGCTTTGTTAAGGATGTATCTGAGGATATAATGAAAAATATTGTTTCCATGATACTTAACTAAAAAAAGTTTATTTTTAAATGTGGATACCGAGGATTGTAACATAACCGCGGTGCCATAAATTTATGTTAATATAGCAGTAATCTACGACTTAGTCCTCTTGGAAGTGTGCTGAAATATAAAAATTCGTTACCAATAATCACAGCATCTCAATTTTTCTGATTTATTTATTTTTTGTTGCTTTTTATTTTTTGTTGTTTGGATATTGGTTTTATTTTATGTTGATACACCATCAATTATTCCTGCTTTAAAATAGAAATTTACGTGAATTGGAGCTACTCTTGATTTCAAATCGTCGTATCATTACTGTCATTATTTCAGTCAGATATAATTAATCAAAAAATGTCGAGATGTGATCATGGTACAGTTTATGTAGTAACGTGCATGTAACAAACAATTATTTCTGAGTGGCAACATTATCGCAAGTTGTGAATCGCTTGAAATGCAACCTGACAGCTGATATGATGCTTTGTTATAGGCCTAAGAGACGATGCCTGCAGCTTTATAATCTACGCGGTGTAGCATTAGGATATGAAACATTTTTAATTTAAGTTTCTTTCAATATAGCCGTATTTTCTATGTAATTATTTCAGTCGCATGTAAGTACCTGGCGAAACAACAGCCTGGACCAGATGACAATTGACTCGTTTTGTTTAGTATCAGGCATAACGGGTTTAGTTTTAAAATTTACGCTGTAGAATAGAATTTTAGGATGCCTAGTTATATTTGAAATAAAAATTCGTTACCAATAATCACAGCATCTCAATTTTTTCTGATTTATTTATTTTTTGCTGTTTGGATATTGCTTTTTATTTTATGTTGATACACCATCAATTATTCCTGCTTTAAAATAGAAATTTACGTGAACTGGAGTTAATCCTGGTTTCAAATCGTCGTATCATTATTGTCATTATTTCAGTCAGATATAATTAATTCAAAAATGTCAAAATGGATCACGGTACAGTATATGTACTAATGTGCATATAACTCAAGCAATTATTTCTGAGTGGCAAAATTATCGCAAGTTGTAAATCGATTGAAATGCAACCTGGACAGTGATGACAGCTGACATGCTTTGTTATAGGCCAAAGGGACGATGCTTTTTAGCTTTATGATTTACGCGGTGTATCATTAGGATATGAAAATTTTTTTATTTGAGTTTCTTTCAATATATCCGTATTTTCTATGTAATTATTTGAGTCGCATGTACCTGAATTTTCGGATGCCTAGTTATATTTGCACGTTATAGCCACGAGACATATTAATCGAATAAAGTACTTCCAAATATGTGCAATTCCGCACAAGTCATTATGAAAGAAGTATGTTTTATTACTTGCTGATATTTATAATAGCTGTTTTTCAGACATCGCTCTTCGAGAAAAAACTGAATTTCGTATTAAGTATTGGCTTATTGTGGCTGTAGTGTACAGCGTTCACGTAGCAGTTTTGTTCCAGAGACAAACTGTATAACATTCTACCAGAGACAATACATGTCGTCTTCAATATTAGTAATATAACTTTTTCGTAATTCAACAGACCTGTTACGATTCAAGTAAATGCTGATTATACTTGATTCACGTATTCTTTTTATTTTGAAGTACTGCGGTCCAGAAAAATGAATCGCAGAAGTAAAAAGAAAAGAAGGGAAATCCTAAATTTTGTCAGGTCTCTTTATGAAAGGAGTGACCGTCTGAATGTGTATAATTATCTGTGGTCTACAGTTTCACATTTCTGAAGTCTTTTACTGACTTGCTTCTTCCCATGGTACATATTAGTCGTTAGCTACTTCTGCAGATGTTGATCAGCAACATTAGCTTTAAAAATTTGAAAACACCATGCAAATTGATGCGGTAGTTTTTGCGTTATTAGAGATAAAGCCTCACTACAAACGCAGCTTGCTTACAGATTTATAATAGTATAGACTAGCTGACCCGGCAATGCTTCACTATTGCTGGACTTGAGTAGGCACATAGATTAAATGAAAAAATATTTACATATAAATTTTAAACTGCTGTTTCATTCATTTTCAGTTGGAAAGGGTGAGAGGGGATGCGCTTTGGAAAACATATGTAGGCAGTATTTTTCTGTTTGTTTTAAAGTATAAGCGTACAAATTCTTATCTAAATCGGATAAAAAATCTGCTTTGCCTAAATTATGGCGTGAAAACGTAATGGGGTTGGAAAGGGGGAGAGGGGATGAATATTCGGAAACCATACGTAGGCAATACTTTTCTGTTTGTTTTAAAGTATAAGTGTACAAATTCTTATCTAAATCGGATAAAAAATGTGGTTTGCCTAAATTATAGGGTAAAAACGTAATGGGGTTGGAAAGGGGGAGAGGGGATGAATATTCGGAAACCATACGTAGGCAGTATTTTTCTGTTTGTTTTAAAGTATAAGTGTACAAATTGTTATCTAAATATGATAAAAAATGTAGTTTGCCTAAATTATAGGGTAAAAACGTAATGGGGTTGGAAAGGGGTAGAGGGGATGAATATTTGGAAACCATACGTAGGCAGTATTTTTCTGTTTGTTTTAAAGTATAAGTGTACAAATTGTTATCTAAATTGGATAAAAAATGTGGTATTGCCTAAATTATGGGGTGAAAAAATTATGGGGGTAGAAAGGGGGCGAGGGGATTAATATTCGGAAACTGTATGTAGGCAGTATTTTTATGTTTGTTTTAAAGTATAAGTGTACAAATTCCTATCTAAATCGGATAAAAAATGTGGTTTTGCCTAAATTATGGGGTGTTATGGGGAAGTTACCTTGAAGTTTTATTTAAAATGATTTTGGAGTCTTGCTGCTTGCCAGAGGATTAGAAAAGAGCGACAGTTCATAAATAGGGTTGAAAATCAGCGATAGGCAAAATGATCGAGAGACTGATATGCAAGTGTATCAGAAATGTCTGTGAGGAAAGAAACTGGTTTTTCGATTGACAACATGGCTTTAGGCAAGATATATCACATTGAATTGGACAAGGGAGGCCAAGCTGATAGTGTGGCATAAGATCTTTCTAAGGCATTTGCCACAGTGAGCCATAAAATGGTTTTAAATTAACTGAAATTTATTCAATGAAAAAGTTACTTGCTGGGTAGAGGAATTCTTAAAAGCCAGAAAGCAATGTGTTAGAGTAGGAAATGCATTATTAAAAGGGGTCGAAGTAAATATGGGAGAGCTGCAGGGTAGTGTACTGGGATCGTTGCTGTTCATTGTTCTAATGAATGACTGTTGATTGGATACGGTCAGAATTTAGATTTTTGGAGATGATATAGTGGAATACAATAGGATCATAATAGGTGAAGACTGAACAACTGCAGGGTGACCTGAATAGAATATCTAAATGGGTAGGTAAGCTTCGAATAAAGATAAATGCCAAGAAGAGTCAGCTTATTTGGTACACAGATAAAAAAAAACTAAAGGTTAATTGATGATTACAGTGTGGGGTCAGAATTGCTTGTTGAAAGCTTGATCTGTAAATATCTTGGCATAACATTTAATAACAAACTCAACTGGGAAGAGCACATTTGGCAGGTGGTAGGAAAAGATTATAGAAACCTTCATTTACTGGAGAGGGTGATGAGAGGATGTATCAGAGAAATTAGGGAATTGGGTTACAAAACTTTTGGTCAGACCATTGGTCGAATATGGTGGTGTAGTTTGGGATAACATTTTGGTTATCAAATACAGTTGGAGTTGGAGGGTGTGCAAAGAAGAGCAGCTAGATTTGTTTGTGAAAATTATAGCAGGACCCAGTCATAACCGATATGAAACGTGCATTACTGCATACAATTTCTAATAATGTTCCACCCCTTGAAAATTTAAACAAATGTTCCTACACAAAAATCGCCTAAATCAAACAGTATAGGGAAATGTACAATTTACTGATACACATTCCTGCATTAAAAGTGTACTTTTAGCCAACTTTCATGGAATTTTGTGTTTGAATAACAGCTTATATTTCCAATACTGCAATAATAATGGGAACAAAAATGCTTTTAGTCAATGAAAATGAAGCATAGGGATAGTAAACCCATCATTCACCACAAATGAAAGTAGGAGGGCCACAAAGAGCACAGACAGTAATTCAGTTGCAATGGTCTGGTTGCTCAGTAGTAAAGGCTTATGAATGGAGATCGAATGGTTCCAGGTTTGAAGCCCGTCTCAGCAGCGATTTTCAAAGTCCTTTAACCCAACCATTGCCTCTGACACAGCTTGCCATGCGATATAAATGCTTCTGTGGTTCGGATTCCACATTAAACTGCAATTCCCTATAACTGGTATAATTGCCAGGTTAGGTTGAGGCAGCTACGATAGTGGTGGATAGTGCAGCAAGTAATAAGCCTGTCACCATATCATTACAACCACATGAGCCTTTATCTGTACTAATTCAGTTGGATAATGGTAACAATTCAGTTATACAATCAAGCCATTGTCAGGTAACCTAGAATTTTGTTATTTCATAACCAAATTTGTAACATTGCAGATCAGGTTTAAAGTCATTTTCTTAAGTATTTCAAGTCATATATCAGAGTAAACAATCATATAGAGTCATAACGTAATGTAAACATAACTTGCATATAGGGTTCAGACTATTTTGGAAAGGAAAACATCACATTCATTTTCACAGTGACCTTAGGCCATGTGTAGTCAAATGAAGTAGGTAACTTCACAGCTAGGAATTTTTCCTAAAGAGAATTTTAAAATCGAGTTTGTTTGAAATCAGAATGCCGCAGAAACACATTTAAAATTCCAGAAGCCACAGTTTTGAAGATAGAGAAACAGTTTATAGCTTAAAAGAAGCATGATTTTTGCTTACATATGATATTAAATTTTGAGAAAGGTAGCTAAAAGGTTTTAATGAAAATAATAGTCCACGTGAGGGAGGATAGAAAGTTAAGATTAAAGAATATAAATAAATCCAAAGGAGGGACTATGTTTAAATCAAAGGAGAATTTTTTCTGAGCATGACACAATTGGTTTTTGAATATATGCAATATTTTGGACAGAATCCGAAAAAGAAAATTAATTGTAAACTCGTGACTATGTCGTTTCCGGGAGACAAATCATAAGAATTTGGATGTAAGAGAAAAATTCCAGATTTATTAAAATAGTAGGAAAGCCTTTAAAGAACTGTTAAGATAGTTAAGAGGTGTCATAACCACGTAGAAAATGCTTTGTAGAATCTTTTCAAGTAGGTTTCAGATCTGTAAGTTAAATATTTCAGGCAAAATCAATTTTCGGAAAGTTGCTCAGTTTGAATTTTTGCTATTTCAACCAGTTTAAAAATAGTAACCAGGCACATTTGTACATCAAATGAGAGAGACATTCCTACAAAACAGTTTGGAAGTTATTTCTGTTTGTAATTCAAGATTTTGGACGCGGGAGAAAGTTTGAAGAAATCCGATGAAAGTAATTTTTTATGGCAAAATGAGGACATATACAGGAATTTTGACTAGGATCCATTTTAACGTTTAAGAGTTATGCTATCTACTGTAAAAATTTCACATCACTAGGAATTAATTTTATCCCTAAAAGATTTTGATGACGACATGTGAACGAGGAAAAATTTAGTTTCTCACGCTCCGGGAAGCCATAGCTATAAATAAGGAACACTGGGGCTCCTCAGTAAAAATCGGTTGAGCAAGCACTACATCGCTCTGGCTCATGCTTGGGCATGAAGGTTTAGGCAAGAGTCAACAGGCGATATCGTGACATAGTGTTTCCAGTAGACATCTTAGAATTTTCAATGCGCACGTCTAATACTTGCAACCTTCACTGACTGTAAGCAGTTAGTGGTTTATGGGGTTGGTCTGGCTTGAATCATTTATCAGTACTTGCAATCAATTAATTTGGTGAAAAGTTCCAATGCCTAAACGATTGTTCTACGAACTTGCAACTTTTTGAAGAATATAGTGATGATTTAGTTTTTCCTACAGCAGCAGTTACTGATTTAAACATACCTTTCCTGATTGGAATATCCAATCTGGTGGCGACCAATTAACAACAAGAACAATCTTAATATGCAAAGGCTACACATCATGGTTATAGTTTCAGAATAAGCGTTTACGCATAACCCCCACGAACATGTTGTTGTGACACCATCTATTAATGGACCTTCTGATGATTGTGCCCAATTATTAAATACACTTTAATAGGAAATAGCTCCAAGAGTAATTATTTTTGTTCAGCAAGTAATAAATGATGAATCTGTTCGTTATTTTAGACATTGCCTTAATATCACAAACTGGAAACATTTACAGAGTACAAGGTATCAATGAAAATTTTTGAGCAACATTGTCTTAAATTACTTTGAAAATTGCTCCTCCTTGAAAAGGTGTGCTTCTCCAAAAGAACAAAAACCAGAGATTAGAAGATCATGCAAATGATTGTGTAAACTTCCACAGTTGTTTTCGACATTTTCTTGGTTCGTCTCTGAAGAAAGTTAAGGCAAGTTTCAAAAAATCAATGCATATCCACCTGGAGAACCAAGAAAACACAAAACATCATTCATTTCTAAAATAAATGTATATTTTGCCTCTAGCAACAGTCACAAATATAATACTAAAAATTATTACAAGCAGTACTGCAAAATGCTGAACTAAATAATTAAAGAATCTAAAAGTACTTATGTGCTACAAAAATAAGATTCATAACTCTGGAAATAAGATTACGACAATATGTGATATTGTAAAAGAAAGGAAATGGGTAAAATAATGAGGTCAGTAAAGACATACATATCAAAGTTTAGCAGAATTCAATTTTTCAGTTCCTGATATATTTAATACTATTTTTTTTATCTGCTGCAGGCAAGTACCAAAAGCGCAGAGACTCAAAGTAGAAATTTAATCAGTACAGGCTTCCAAGAAAAATTTGACACTATTTCCGAAAAACTTAGCTACTCCAGAATAAATATGAATTGTCATGCCTCTTAAGAGCAAATATGTGATTGGTTATGATGGGATTTCCAACAGATTAATTAAATTGTGCCCCAAAGAATAAAGTATTGTACAGAGTTATCTGTTTAATATATCACTATCTCAGAGTACCTTCCCAGAAAGGCTTAAGTGTGCTGTATTCAAACCAGTCAGCTGTATCAAATTACCATCCTACTTCATTACTAACAACCTTCTCAAAAATATTTGAGAAAGCAAAGTACAACAGCACCTTAAAAATATTCTAACTAAATCACAATTCATTTTTCAAAAAGGCCATTCAACAAAACAAGTTATATTTGCTTTCTCTTAGAAAATTTTAGAAGGGGTAAAAGATAATTACTGCCTGTAGGAATTTTTTTTGTGACTTGTCCAAGGCTGTGTTAAATTTTTTTTATGTTGTGAAAGTTGATTTAATTGTGATGGAGCACATGCTGTGGTGGCATTTTTTCCCTTTCTTGTACCCACTTTGTCCTCTACGAATGTTGATTTTAAATTCTTACAGCATTTTTGGTAAATTATTCATCATTTCCCTTGCTAATTTATTCCAATCGCTGACCCCTTTACTTGTGAAAAAAAAATTTCCCAAGCCTTTGCATATGTGAAGTTAGATGGGGTGGGAATGGAGAGTATCAATGTTATTATTCAAGAGAGGAGAGGAGTGGGAATTTAGGAGTAGCCATTGTAATCAGGAAAGCTATGAAGAGTAAAGTAATGAAAGTGGAAGTGTACATGCCAACAAGACAGCACTCGAATGAGGAAGTGGAGAGATGCTATAATGTTCTGGAGTAAATTACAGACAAGGAAAAGAGAAATGCTTGTTTTATGATGATGGGGGATTGGAATGCAGTGGTTGAAGAGGGAACAACTGGCAAATATGGACTTGGGATGCAAAATGAGCTAGGAGAGAGGCTGATAAGGGATTGTGTCTGACAAGAGAAAACACTACAAAATGTCTTCTGGAGTCAATAGGGAAAAGGGCTAAGTGGGGGAGGGAGGGGGGTAGAGGCAAAAGCCACATCGGGCTACGTGGGGGGGGGGGGGGGGTTTCATATGAAGCCAAAATGGAGCTACATGGTTTATTCACACTCCCTAAGCTTCTGTAAAGAAAATGAAATGGCAACAGGAAACACTTTTTGAAAACCATAAAAGGAGGTATACTTGGACCTTCCCCTTTGAAGGAAAGAGGCATCAGATTGACTATATACTAATTCAGAACAGGTATAAGAAATGGTTAAAAAATGCAAAAACTTACCCAGGAGCTGATGTTAATTCTGATTATAATCTTGTTGTAGCAGAAATAGAAATGAGATTGAAAAGAATTAAGTAAGGGATGATAATAAAAAGGCTCTAAAAGAGGAAGGACAAGGTAGAGAAATAGAAAAAATCTTTATAAACAAATGGGACAGAGGAAATGTAAATGAGGGTGTGGATGAAAAATGGGTAAGGATGAAGGAGAGTCTGAAAAGGGCTGCTGCAGAAGTAATAGGATTTAAGAAAAGCAGTAGACTAAAGAAAGAATGGGTGACTGGAGCAATGCTACAGAAGATGAGAGAGAGAATAAAGTGGAAAAACACAGGCCCTGAGGAGGGGAGAAGGAAATACAGAAAATTAAATAATGAATTGAAAAGAGAAGTTGTTGCAAGAGAGAATTGGATGAGAAGTAAATGTGAACAGATAGACAATTGGAAAGAGGGGAAATTTGACTATGTACATGGAGGCCATGCAGATATGCTTTCACAGAAAAATTAGAACAGCGGGGCTGGAAGTTGAAAACAAAGGATGGAACGTTAGCCAGGGAGGCTCATGAAATACAGCAAAGATGGAAAGAATATATAGGAGATCTGCAACACCGACTGAAGGATTTGGTATTAGAAGAAGAAAGATTCTGCAAGGAGCAGATGGGAGGCCATATCCTGGAGGTCGAGAAGGCTTTGGCGGAGATGAACAGGAAAGTCTGTAGATTGACGAGTTACCTATAGAAATTCTGAAAAGTTTGAAAGATGAGTGAAGAAGAGAAATACTATATTTGTGTAATGAGATATATGAAAGAGGAGAATGCCCAAAAGACTTTTTAACAACTGTGTTAATACAAATTGAAAAGAAAAAGAATTCAGTGAAAGTGAAGATTTCAGAACCATTAGCTTTTTATAACACGCTACTAAGATATTACTAATAGTGCTAAATATACGAATATCCAGCAGACTGTCCATGTCAATTGCTGAAGAACAGCTTTGATTTCAAAAAGGAAGAAGTGCAAGAGATGCTATTGATTGCTGAGAACAATAGGTGAAAGATACATTGAAAGGGAAAGAGATTGATACATGGTATTCATAGACCTGGAAAAGGCTTTTGATAGAGTGCAATGGGCGAAGTTAATGGACATTCTAAAAAATAAAAAGGCATTGATTGGAAGGAAAGGAGGCTAATAAGTAAATTATACATCGAACAAGGAGCCAGAGTGGGGAATGATCTTACAGAAGAGGATAGGATTGGAATATTATTTAACATATATTTGGAGGAAATTATAAAAAGAAGTTTAAGAGGTAAAGGAGGAGTATGCATAGGTGGATGTAAGGTTAGATGCATAAGGTTTGCTGATGACATGATTTTGCTCGCAAGAAAGTGTCAAGATACTCAGAAGAATGTTAGAGGCTTTAGACAAAGGGTGTAAGGAATTCGGAATGAGAATCAATAGGAATAAAAATAAATGTACGATGGTGGGAAGGAGTAAGAAAGAAATGATGATAACGCTACAAGGATAAATAATTGAGCAAGTAGAGTCCTTCAAATATCTCGGGAGTATTGCGAGTGGTGATATGAGTTGCAAGAAGGAGGTGAAAACTAGAATAACAATGGCAAAGGAAGCTTTCAATAGAAAGAAAAATTTATTATGCGGAAGGTTGGATAAAAACCCGAAGAAAAAACTTGCAAAAATGTTTTTTTATGGAGAGTAAGACTATATGAAGCAGAAACATGGATGCTATGCAAAGAAGATGTAAGAGGTTGGAAGATTTCGAAATGTGGATATGGAGGAGGATGGAGAAAATAAGTTGGAAGGGCAAAGTAAAGAATGATGAAGTGCTGGAACGAGTAGGAGAGGTCCCTAATAAAAACAATAAGGAACAGAAAAAGGAATTGGATTGGTCATGTGTTGAGGAATGAGTGCCTGCTTAAAACTGCTATGGAGGGGATTGTAAATGGAGGGAAAAGAAGAGGTCGGCGAAGGGAGAAAATGTCTGATGACATCATGGTGAATGGGAAATATATAGAGACAAAAAGAATGGCAGAACAGAGGGAGTCTTGGAAGGCTGTCACTGTGCATGGACCTGCTGAATAGCAGAAAACCCTTGATGATGATTGCCTGAAGTTGAGTACAGATCATGAAATTCTGATACAAAAATTAGGAAGAATGGAGGAAATCAGTGCCAAATCTAGGGGAAGAGAGGGGCAAAATGAGGCACTTGGTCTGTGTGGCAACTTCAGGGGGACGGCAAAATCATGTATGAAGGGCAGTAAATATAAGTCGCAGAATTATGTTTGAAGGCGTACCAACGTCACAGTTTTTGACCCCTCTTGGAAAATTCCTGGGTCTGAAACCGGGGAAAATAAACTGTCATTTATCACAGATAAAGGCAGGAGAGCCAAATGAACACAAAAACAATTTATAATCTTATTCATGTACATAGGACTGAGCCATTGGGCAAGGACAGGTGTCCATACACTACAGCCTACTGCCTGACTCAAAGAACTTAGTTCTTAACCACTGTAACATTTTAGTGCTGTGTCATGTGGTTTACTGTTTTCTGAGTGGGGATTTATCAGTTGTGGATTACTTCAGGGTTCTTCCTAAATTGGGGTCACTATTGTTTTTAATAAATATAAATGATGTATCTTTTTTACATATGAAAACTCAACATTTGTCCTATTTGCAGATGACAAGCATAGGAATTAAAAATACTCTAGATTTCTCTACCAAAAGTATTAAAACTATGTCTTTAACCATATTAAACTTTGATAAAACTCAACATATGCAAATCAGTACACCACACAGATATACAGCAGACATGGATGCAGTTCAGTTCATTCAAGAGATAGAGAGTACGAACTTTCTAGGTTAGCATATTGATCACAATTTAATTTGGAGGGTGAATGTCTCTTGACTTAATGAAGCGATTGGATGCAGTCACATTTGCAATTTGTACAACTTCACCAATAGGTAATCTCCAATGAAGAAGCTAGTTTATTTTGCCGATTTCACACTTTTGTCATATTCAGTATTGAGAGCCCAGAAGAGAGCAATGGAAATTATGTGTATGGTTAGCAGCAAAATTTCATGCAGAGATTTAATTTAATCTAATTGCAATGGAGCACATGCTCCAATGGAAATTTCCCTACACACCCATCTTCCTTCTTTCCTGCACCGACCTACATTTGCCCTTTACAAATTTTAACTTTAAATTCTTTCAACATTTTTGGTAAATTATTCATCATTTATCTTGGTAACACCCTTATCTAAAAAAGAGAATCTTCCTACACCTTTTTGCCTTAAATCAAGTGCCAGCTTGTGGTTATGGTCATCTTTCCTCTTCCATGCAGTACTTTTAATTCTTACTCCAATATCTTTCCATGCCTCATCACCAACAAATGCCTTGTACATTCTCATGACCCTCTTCACCCTCCTACTGTCTTCCAATGAATCCTATTCCAGATTTTTTTATCACATCTATTACTGATTGTGCTCTGCAGTAATTTCTAGAAATAAATCTAACAGCCCTTCTTTGCACCCACTTCAACTCCTGTATTTAACACTCAAAAGTAACCCAATTCCTTTACTTCTCTCATACATCCACTCATCACTCTCTCCAGCAAGTGCACAATTTTGAAACCTTTTCCTACTACCTGTCCATTATGTCCTGTCCAGTTAAGCTTGTTATCAAATGTAATGTCAAGATATTTGTTCAAGAAGATAGGAATTGTAACACTAGTGGCCAAGTACACATTAATGTCCTGTTATTGCACTAGAAATAAAAATGATTATTAACTGAAGTCAGTTGTCAAAAAAACGAGTCTGATATTCAGAGATACATATCTTCTGTAGGCTTCTAACACATCTTAAATGACTGGCATGGAATAAGATTAAATTCAGGAAAAATTAATAGAATTTTTAATTGGCAATTCCCACCACTTCATTGAAAAATTTATTTCCAAGGTATCTACAAAAAAATTAAATTAATTTTAAAAAATTGCCAGTAGTTTGTGTAAATGTAGTTGGTATAATTAACATACGTATTATTCTGTGACAGTACATCTTCTGGTGTATATACATCTATTTTGTTATACAGTTGTTTAGCTGTAAACTGTCAACCTTCCACATCCCACAGATCTCTTATATTGGGATTTATGGAAAATTAATGTATAGCTACTGTATTACAATATGTCACTAAAAAGCTTTAATCATTTACAGACATGACACACTGTAAAAATGTGGATGCCATTGTTGACCGGGAATTCCCAAAGGATTTTTCAGTTGTCTGCGTGACCGAGTTTCAATTTGTCGTGCATTCCGATTCTGTCGTGGCAGGACCTACAGTTCAACCTGGAATCTTGTAGGATAACAGAAAGGTTATCCCAGAATACATATTTTAATGTCATTTTAAATCTTTGTAATGTTAGAGTTACATGGCCTGTTGGTATTACTCTTTTAAATGGTTACCATAGCAACAGGAATAAAGAGATCTAACTAGAAGATGGCCTAACACGGCACTAAGGAGAGCCTGCAAAACAAGTCCGATTATGTATTTAAAGCTATGTATTGGAGAGTAATAAAAGGTTGATTTAAGTTGTGCAGCATATAAAGGCTAACTAAATAATTATTTGCTTTAGCTGCATAAAAGGCATATTACGATATATATAAATATAAACGGATCATTAAGAAATTCAACATGGCGACCGTGACAGGACCTTGGGTGCTGCAGAATAAAGGAATTACTACATAAACTTACGAATTGAGTATCTAGCAGACAACCAAAAATCAAGTTCAAGAAAAGAAGAGAGGAGAATCTTTGGAAGCACATAGCGCTACTAGCGGCCGAACGAGAACCAGTCATAAATTGACAACATCCGCCGCGGACGCAATAACAGCTGAGTGAAGTGAAACTTAAACCGCCAACTACAAAATACGTGAAAGCTAAGTGACTTTTTTTATAGACTCTATTATCTTTTTTAAAGTTCTGATAAACTATAAACCTTGTTGGTTGTGACGAGAACGTTGTCTATGGCAGAAACGGTGTGCGTGTAGGATTAGTTATACGTTTTTGGGAATTTAACATAACCTATCTTTTCGAATTTTCGTTGTTTATTCAAATAATTTATTATATCACGTCATTTTTATTGATACTAGTTTTGGGACACTGGGTATTGCTTAGCTTTCTACAGAATGGCTAATCAGATGCCAGGTGCAATGGTTATTTGTGATCCTTCGGGTTCTGTAAATAAGAAAGATGAAATAGTCACTGTAGGTGCATTAGAGAAAATACTATTTAGATTGGGAGCACAAATATGAGAACAAGTAACTACACAAGTAATTACACAACTTACAGCTACACAAACATAATTAAGTGAGGAAATAAAAAGCTCTTACAAGTCTTTAGATGATCGACTATCCAAATTTGAGACAGTTATGAAAAAATCTTTTGATGATTTAAGTGAGTGTTCTGAAAGGACTGATAAGCATTATAAAATGTTAAAAGAGGAAACTGAGATGTGTAAAAAGAAACCCATTGTAGATACTGGTATTGACAAGAGTCTAGTAATTAGAGAGATTGAAGAGGAAGTTGAAGTGGAGCATAAGAATATGGATGTCCAATTGCTGGGATTAAGTAACAAAGTAGAGATAGTCAAGATGAATTTTCAGGAAGTAAGCAGAAAGTGTAGAACCTCCCACATTCAAAATTTACTTGACCTAACCAATCAGATATCACCAAGCATACCTGAAAAGATTGAGGTGGAACACTTCACAGATGAAGGGGGTGTAAACCCGGTCAGAGTTATAAAGGGGTTTGAAAGCATTAGAAGTTTCAGTGCTCATGATTACCATGAAAAGGTAAACTGTGAGTATCAGCATTTAAAGTGTAGTGCCAGGATTTGGGGAGAATGACAGGCCCAAATTTGTAAAACTGTTGAGGAAGTAAAACCAAGTGTAGTGAATTGGAAAGGGTTTTTCTTTTGTAGAGGGGTAAGCTATGCTTACCGCCTCATCCTGCGTACAAATTCAATCAGGATATTGAACCTACAACTCAGAAAATGATGAATTACTTTAAGGTGAATGAAAAGATTTAACACTAGTGCAGGGCACAGGTGTGTACATATAAATTCTATCATATTGGAATTTACTATTATTGTTAAGTTATAGTTGGCATATTATTGTTATTCAGTGCCACAAAACACTTGTAGATAGTACTGATTGATGTTGCTGCCCACAATTCTTCAACTGTAATGATAGTAAAAGTTTATAATCACTAAGTGGAAGCTGTCATTTACCAATATTGACGATCTTGGTCAGATGTGCAGTCTTCGGCTGTTACCACAGCATACCATTACATAAAAGTTTATTGGCTATTAGGACGTTCCTTTTAGGAAATATATAGTTTTTAAGGTATACCGGTTAATTTTCCAGAACCGAAATAACTTTATAAGTGTTCTGAAATCAGAGAAAAATGTTGGAAAACTTAATTGTACTCGGCACCATTAGCGTAGCTTCCGCAGTTACACCTTATGTAATGAAACTGACGGATGAAGACTTCAACTTTAAAATAAAATAAAAATGATGCGTTGAGGTTAAGTATAAAGTGTTGAGGAGCATTAGAATGAATATAATGAGTTGAGAAGAAATAAGGTGTTGATATGATAGAATAAATGTGTTATGAATTAAGAAGTAAAATATCATATAGAGAGGGTCCAGCAGGGCAGTCAAGACTCAGTTCCTGTGAATAAGGCCACGATCCAGACTTTAAATGATACTGAAAAGGTTCAGGATTTGGTTCACACAGGCATAGCTGAGGTCCAGGTAGAACCTTTAAATGACTCTGTTTTTACATCTCATAACCTAGATATGAATATATTCAAGATGAAGTAAAGTGGAGAGAAGTTATTACTTATGGGGAGAATATAATGTAATGTATTGAAGAAATAAAATAAAAATGAAGCTGTGATGGTGATGCTAGATTAGCAAGAAACAATGGTGTCCCATTAGCGAGGGTTGATTGTACTGGTCCAGGGTACCAAACTTGTGATTTAAATAATGTTGCCGGTTATCCAACAGTAAAATTGTTCAAAAAAGATGGGTCTTATGAAGAATATAATGTACCAAGGGCAGTAAATGGAATTTTTAACTGTTTGAATGGTATGCTTGGTAAACAGGCGGAGGCCATGACAGCTGAAGATGATTACAAAGATGATGTATAAATAACAGTCATTTACAATAGCAATCTAAGTAGCATACTGGTGGGATGGTCAATACTGTAGTGTAATATACTTATTGTAGTTTTTTTTTTAAATTATTGTTAAGTGATAAGGACAGTAACTTGGTGTAACAATGTGTGTTACAGACAATGTGCAGTTTCAACCAGTTACTACTCATGGAAATCCAACTAAGAAATTACATCACGCCATCGGTCCTCGTTATATATATATACTAGCTGACCCGGCAATGCTTCACTATTGCTGGACTTGAGTAGGCACATAGATTAAATGAAAAAATATTTACATATAAATTTTAAACTGCTGTTTCATTCATTTTCAGTTGGAAAGAGTGAGAGGGGATGCGCTTTGGAAAACATATGGAGGCAGTATTTTTCTGATTGTTTCAAAGTATAAGTGTATAAATTCTTATCTAAATCGGATAAAAAATGTGGTTTGCCTAAATTATAGGGTAAAAACGTAACGGGGTTGGAAAGGGGGGAGAGGGGATGAATATTCGGAAACCATACGTAGGCAGTATTTTTCTGTTTGTTTTAAAGTATAAGTGTAAAAATTCTTATCTAAATCGGATAAAAAATGTGCTTTGCCTAAATTATAGGGTATAAATGTAATGGGGTTGGAGAGGGGATGAATATTCGGAAACCATACGTAGGCAGTATTTTTCTATTTGTTTTAAAGCATAGGTGTACAAATTCTTATCTAAATCGAATAAAAATTGTACTTTGCCTAAATTATAGGATAAAAACGTAATGGGGTTGGAAAGGGGGAGAGGGGATGAATATTCGGAAACCATACGTAGGCAGTATTTTTCTGTTTGTTTTAAAGGATAAGTGTACAAATTCTTATCTAAATCGGATAAAAAATGTGGTTTGCCTAAATATAGGGTAAAAACGTAATGGGGTTGGAAAGGGGCAGAGGGGATGAATATTCGGAAACAATACATAGGCAGTATTTTTCTGTTTGTTTTAAAGTATAAGTGTACAAATTCCTATCTAAATCGGATAAAAAATGTGGTATTGCCTAAATTATGGGGGTGGAAAGGGGGCGAGGGGATAAATACTCGGAAACCATCTGTAGCCAGTATTTTTATGTTTGTTTTAAAGTATAAGTGTACAAATTCTTATCTAAATCAGATAAAAAATGCGATTTGCCTAAATTATTGGGTAAAAACGTAATGGGGTTGGAAAGAGGGAGAGGGGATGAATATTCGGAACCCATACGTAGGCAGTATTTTTCTTTTTGTTTTAAAGTATATATGTACAAATTCTTATCTAAATCAGATAAAAAATGTGGTTTGCCTAAATTATAGGGTAAAAACGTAATGGAGTTGGAAAGGAGGAGATGGGATGAATATTCGGAAACCATACATAGGCAGTATTTTTATGTTTGTTTTAAAGTATAAGTGTACAAATTCTTATCTAAATCGGATAAAAAATCTGCTTTGCCTAAATTATGGGGTGAAAACCTAATGGGGTTGAAAAGGGGGAGAGGGGATGAATATTCGGAAACCATACGTAGGCAGTATTTTTCTGTTTGTTTTAAAGTATAAGTGTACAAATTCTTAACTAAATCGGATAAAAAATGTGGTATTGCCTAAATTATGGGGTGAAAAATTAGGAGGGGGGGGTGGAAAGGGGACGAGGGGATTAATATTCGGAAACCGTTTGTAGGCAGTATTTTTATGTTTGTTTTAAAGTATAAGTGTACAAATTCCTATCTAAATCGGATAAAAAATGTGGTTTTGCCTAAATTATGGGGTGTTATGGGGAATAGGGGGCGACTTTTTGGAATTTTTTTTTCATAGGAACATTCGCAGACACACACTCGAAAACTCTCCAAAGTTTCATTGCAATCTGATAAATGGTATAGGAATGCATAGAAGACGAACAAACATACATTGATTTTTATATATAAAATACTAGCTGACCCGGCAATGCTTCGCTATTGCTAGACTTGAGGTAGATTAATTGAATACATATGAACGTTTGTATTTATTAAAGATTAGATATTTATGTATAAATTGTAATTACTGTTTCATTCAATTTCTAGTTTATTGCAATGGTCTTGGATATGCAATGTTTTACCAGTTACACTTCAAAAAATACAAATCCCCTTAATTTTTGCCAAACATATTTAGGCAGTATGTTTCTGTATATTTTATAGTATACCTGAGCAAATTCCATCAAAATTGGATAAAAGATGTGGGTTTGTCTAAATTAGGGAGACGCGAAGGGGATGAGTGGGTGAAACTATATGTAGGCAGTAATTTTCAATTCGTTTTAAACTATACGTGTGCAAATTTTGGCCTAAATATGATTAAATCTGGGTATGTTTAAATTAAGGGTTATAAAGTGCTGGAGGGGGTGGTTTTTCTGAATTTTTATTTCTTAGGAACCTTCTCCGACGCGCACTCGACAACTCACAAAGGTTTCACAGTAATCGGATAAAACTTGTGGGTTTCAATAAAAATAGTTGGAAATTCAGAGGGGAGGTGGTAAAAGGGGAGAGGTATGGACTTTGGCAAAGATATTATTTTTCAGTTTGTTTTAAAGTAAACGTAAGCAAAGTTCCTTCAAAGTCGGGTTACAAATCTAGCTTTATATAAGAGACATTCGCAAAAATTTAAGGGATGTAAGAGGGAAGAGGGGTTTGATTTTTGAAACCATATGTATACAGTATTTTTCTGTTTGTTTTGAAAGTATATCTGTGCCAATTTCCATCAAAATCGGATAAAATCTGTGTATTTCTTAAATTATGGGGTGCTAGGGGGAAGAGGGGTAGAACGGGTGAGAGGGGTTGGGTTTTTGTAAATCTAATGTCTACAGTATTTTTCTATTTTTTTAATGGTATATGCGTGCAAAGTTCATTCGAAATATGATAAAAAATGAGGGTTTGTGCTAAAGTTAAGGGGTGGGAAGAGGGAAAGGGGACGCGTTTTTGGAAACCAAATGTAGGTAGTATTTTTCTGTTTGTTTTAAAGTATATGTGTTCAAATTTCCATCAAAATCGGATAAAATCTGTAGGTTTTTAAATTATGGGGTGTTATGGGGAAGAGGGGGTGTTTTTTTTGAAAAGTTTTTTTACTTAGGAACCATCCCAGCGGCACACTTGAAAAATCACCAAAGTTTTACCGTAATCAGATGAACGGTTTAGTAGTGCATAGAGAAGATACAAAGAAAAGTACATTCATTTAGGGGGGTGGGAAGGGGGAGAGGGGTTGTATTTTTTGAAACCATATGTAAACAGTTTTTTTTCTGTTTGTTTTAAAGTATATCTGTGCCAATTTCCATCAAAATCGGATAAAATTTGTGTGTTTTTTAAATTTTATTTCTTAGGAACCACCCCGGACGCGCACTCGACAACTCACCAAAGTTTCACCGTAATCGGACCAACGGTTTAGGAGCGCATAGAGGACAAACAGACAGACAGACAGACAGACAGACATTGATTTTTATATAATAGATAAGAAGATATAAAAATGTTTGTTAGTCAATGTAAATGTAAGCTCTCCTAACTTCAAAAAGGTAACATTTACCGAAACAAGTTTACCATAACCATTTATATTTGTATTGATGGCAAATGGTATGGTAAACTTGGGGGGGGGGGGGAGGCTGTAGGATAACAGAAAGGTTATTCCAGAATACATATTTTAATGTCATTTTATATCTTTGTAATGTTAGAGTTCCATGGTCTGTTGGTATTACTCTTTTAAAGGGTTACCATAGCAACAGGAATAAAGAGATCTAACTAGAAGATGGCCTAACACGGCACTAAGGAGAGCCTGCAAAACAAGTCCGATTATGTATTTAGAGCTATGTATTGGAGAGTAATAAACGGTTGATTTAAGTTGTGCAGCATATAAAGGCTAACTAAATAATTATTTGCTTAGCTGCACAAAAGGCATATTACGATACATATAAATATAAAGATAAACTGATCATTAAGAAATGCAACAATCTGTACCACAGAATGTCCTGGCCTGGTTGAAATGATCAAACAACTCTAAAAAATTTCTAGCCCCACCACAATTTGAACTCGCAACCATACCCCAAACGTTTTAAAGCATGCGCCTTAACCACTGAGCCTCGAGACCTTTCACGACACATGAAAATAGAATCAGATGTGTACACATTGAGACTTGCCACATTATATTCATTTGTAGGTTAACAGTGTGAATACATTGTCACACAGAAAAATGTAGCAGATGCTTTAAACATAGAAAAATTAAATTAAAACGCAACAAACTAAATTGAAACTGATAAAACATTAGTTGCCATTAAAATTTTCTTACATCTGTTTACCTTTCTTAAATTGGTTCTGCCAGAAATTACGATGTGTTCATATGTATGCAGTACAACTATTGATTTTCAAGCAGCATTGGCCGACTCTTTGGTTATGTTGAGACACCCTAGAGAAAAATGACATCCTTAATTCTATAGTGCAGTATAAGGCAAGAGTATCTAAGTATTGATTTTTAATTTGCACTTTTTTTTCCCACGACTGCCACATTACTCATGTCATTACTTGAAATAAGAAGCTTCAACTTTACCCAATCTCTAGTAATGTGTCACAAATTACTCTTTATTTGCTACAGTAATTAAACTGAAGAAAAAGGAAACAGCTTTAGGCAATATAAATTACAAGGAAATGGAAAATGACATCACTCAATAAAGTTGAAGGCTGCGACCGGTGAAGAACTTATATGACAAACACAAGAATACACAATATTTTGGTTTCACACCTTATTCATGCTGTAGGCAATGAGTCATGTGGTTCGGGAGGTGTGCACACGCCACAATTTAGCACATAACTAAGTGCATTATCGATATGTCGTGAGAGATTGAGATGTTATATATAAATATGTATATCGCAGATGGTGATAGAATTAGTGATATACCAAAAAAGTATAGAATGTTGAAACAAACAAACGAACAAACAAAATTTAGATTAATAAATCTTTAAAAACATTGTAACTAGTTAAATGATAATGCTAATAATAATGAGTAATGCCTCAAAGAAAGGAATTTTATTAGTGGCTGAGGTCAGGTGGGTGTCTGGTATCTAGGATCTTTTGGTATGCAAGTTCCCATCTCCACAGTTCTGAAGCGGCAGTGGTTTCGGGGAAACTCCGATTGCTCTGAGCTCTCATGGTGAAACAGTCATTGAGGTTGTAGGAATTGTGGTAGTTAGCATGTTCTGGCAATGAAAGAGATAAATTGCGGGTGTGGATTGTTTGTCTGTGGCCATTCATTCTGGTCGAAAGTTGTGTATGTTGGCAAGTTAGCTGTATATAATGTTGTTCTTTTCCAGAAATGCGCATTCTCTTGCCAAAAATTCTGCCAACTGTCCCCCATAGATGTTTCAGCAGACCACCTAACCTCAAAAACACCTTGGTTCACAAATACCCTCCATCAGATACTCCAAAAACACCATATGGATCTTTTACAACAGACCTCGCTGCAAAATCTGCAATATGCATCCTCCCACTACTACATAATGCAACCCTGTTACAGGGGAAACCTTCACCATCACTGGACATGCCACACGTTCCACAACACCATCATATATCAGCTAACTTGCTGCCATTGCACTAGTTCCAATATAGGCCTGACTACACAACAACTTTCAACCAGAATGAATGGACACAAACAGTCCACACTCGAAATTTATTTCTATATATATAAATAATGTTTCCAAAAAGTACAATGTCACATTTGGCTATCTTTAAGACATCTGTAGTAATATTATCCACACTTTAATTTCAAATTTTCTAATCTGCTCACTTCCAACTGAGCAGATAGGCTCGTTTCTGATATAACTCCTACCGTTCCTGAATTATTGTCCGTAATGGTCTCTCTGAAACAATTTCTTAACAACACTGCCATTTTTAAAATCTCAGTTACTTCTTCTCCATCCTTATCTATATCTATAATTGTCTCAACACCATCTCTTCCCATCAGTTTCCTGATATAGCTATAGAAATTTCAAGATGCATTAATCAGAGGTCCCTCTGCACCAAACGTATTCTTCATAAACTTATCCTTAGCCAGTTTCTTTGACATTATTAATTCCTTGGTTAGTTGTTTCAAGAATACCCTACTGCCTTGCAGTTTCTTAACTCTGTTACGTCCTCATCTCACCAACCTCTAATCTCTTCACCTCCCCATTATAGTATGTAGGTTCTGCACTTCTCGTTATTTTCTTCACCCTTTGTTATTATTTCCTTGAACTCTTCCCAATCCATATCCACTGTACTTGTACCTTTCTTCCATTTAATAAAATTAAACCGAAATATCTTCTCAGTTCCAAAATTTGTGTCTTTTTATAATTGTATGTATTTACCCCTTCAATTTTGGCTTCTGGTTTACTGAATCCTCTGATATCCATCAGAACTGCACTGTGGTCACCTATTTTCTTCAGTTACTTGACACCCCATAAGGTTTATCAGCAGGCTTTATTAGCAATATATCCAACATGTTTGGTCACCTTGTTTTCTGCTCAACCACCTATGTAAAGCCTGCTTCCCTTACTACGGTATTCGCAAATCTCTGTTACTTTTTTTTTTGCTGTCATCAGTCTTTCGACTGGTTTGATGCAATCCTACATCCCTTCCTATCCTGCGCTAACCTCTTCATATCTATATACCCCTTACAACCCACTTCCTCAATTATCTGCTTCATATATTCTAATCTCTGTCTTCCTCTACAGTTCTTACCTTCGACTGTTCCCTCCACTAACAAATTAACCAATCCAGCATGTCTCTTCTTTCTGTAAGCTTCTTCCATAAACTTCTTTTCTCACTTCCTTTGTGTTATTAACCTTATTTCCTACCCACTTGACACCTCCTAAGTTCAAAACCCCACCAATAATGACCTTTCTATGCTAACTTCTGAATATGAATTTAGTTTCTCCCAAAGAACCTCATCTTTATCATTCATTGTTCCACTATTGCATGCAGCCAACGCTGACTTTTTCCTCCCCCCCCCCCCCCTCCAGAAATCTACCCAAAGTAACTCATGGTAATGATATCTGAACACCAGCGAATTGTAGTAGTATTTACTAACCAATATGAATACCCTCCTCCAGTTTCTCCTCTATCTCTGCAGTACACACTGTAACCATCAGGAAAAACCTCGTTGTCTAGTACCCCTTCTTTTAACCAGGACTCTACCCCTATGACTACTTGCGGTTTGTGTGTCTCTACCAGGTTTGTAAACTTCATTACTTTGTTCATTATACTCTAAATCAACTAAATACCAATGTGCACTCTACTGTACTGTTATACTATGAATACCAATTTTTGTTAAGCAACTGAGTTATCACAATGTCCACTTCCCTCAGTTTTCAGAATTTTTTTGTTAAACCTGTTAGTCACATTTGCTTGTCAACTTTCCCATATGCCTTTCCTATGTAATTTAAATGCATACTTTTACACAATATTATTTCACGATTTACGTGCGTCTCTCAACCACCACTGCAACGATTTCAACACTAATTTTCTCCTATTGTATATTTAACCTATACCTAACCCTACTTTCTGGTTATTAATGAACAGCAGTTTCTTGTATTTATTTCACTTGATACTAATATTCTGCAGTATTAGTACTCTCTAACTACAACAACCTAAACCATCAAAACTACAATTTCAAAGCGTAATTTCATATAGCGTGTCTGAGCAAACTCTCGATATTTCACATAGGATAATTTGCACTGAATACGTTTTTCCACCAGTTACCAGACAAACAAAGCCATTTCAAACACTAAAACCATTAGTAACAAGTTTTTTCCACCACTAATAAAGGACTTATTCCCTTAAAGCATAGTTAGTAAAATCTTTCCAAACTTTGCTTCTAAATGTACTTATGGTATAAAACAGATATCAGATACGTATAACAGAACATCAACCCAGGTACTTTTTAATTTCTGTTACTGAAATTATTAAAACAAATCTAGCGGCCCTTCTTTGCAACTCGACTAATTCCTGAAATTCATTCCCATAGCATTAACACCATATTGTCTCAGGATTCTTAAACAAGGGTCATCCCAACATGTAGCCCAATACCTTAGCCTACTTCCCACTTCTTTTTATTTTTTCCTATAGTGTAGGGTGCACTCGCAAGCAAGCTTTAGCTAAGGGAGAAGGGAGAAAAGAAGACATTTGTTGGACAAGCTAAAGCAGTTTTTTCAGGATTTGGAACCCTGTCTAGTGTCATATGGGAAAAAGTATTACAAACAAGTCATAACGAGTTAAACACTTAGCAAACAGACTTATATAATATCCACTGTTATTTCGTAAAACCCATAAACATATTAGTGGGGATTACTGGAGATCGCGATTCCGCAAGGAATCGGCGTCAAAATGCTGGAGAAGGCACTGTTATAAATACTATTTGAAGTGCATTTAACAGTGTCATGGTGTTCAAGGGTGAATTACAACCAATTTCTGCTTGATAATAATGGTTGAAGCTATATTACAACGGAATACTGCTTGAAAATAATATGTCTTGCAATTGACTACAGCAGTTTTAAGACGTCATTAATGAATGTTGTAGCGGAATCGCGATCTCCAGTAGACCCTATTAGTGCGATTGATAAATTTAAAAATGGCTTGCAAAGAATCATAGAACACTCGAATGAAGATGAAATAAATTCTGTTGGCCTTCCATTACAATACAACCCAGTACGAGAGACTGATAGTGGTATGTTGAAAGGATACAGTTTATAGCAAAATCATTTCAACACAGAACAGATACATACACCAGATAACTAATAACCTTCGAGATCATTTTTACGTTTAGTGCCATAACTGTTTATATTACTATCTGTTTCTTATCCCAAAGTTTATATCAAAGTTAAGTGAGTTGGGTATATGCTCACAGTTTGAATATGCCCATCCATTCTAGTTTATAATACGTGGACGTAACCTTTAAATACCCTTATTTGGGTCACAATTAAATTAAATCACTTTCGAAGAGACACAGCTACAAGATATGACTAAGATATCTCCGTACAAACCCCAAATAACTCGTACATACATAGTTTTAACCATCACATTGATCCTCATTTTTGCATGATTAATACGAACATATGTTCCCAACCATTTTAAATCTCCATGTTGGACATCTGCTGTCACCTGGTGAGTGAGTTTTCAAACCAAGCAATCAGCATAACAACTGGATTTGGTGTTGTTATAAATTGTTTTTTGTTTGTACGATAGTAAAGTTAAAATTTAGTAAACGATTAGTTAAACATGCTCCATATAACTCAGCAGTGATTGTTTAGATGGAAAACCGGTAATATTAAGTTTCTAATTTCACATCAATTTCCAATATCCTCGGTACAGGGCCGTCGGTGGATGTACGTTATTTGCGGGAAATACAACTTGGCGCCACATTCATTGTTGCTACTGGCTGTTTGCAGCAGATGGCTGGCTGTGTAGGATAATATTCGTTTTGTATGCGTGTGCTTGACTGGATCATCTTATCGGTTAATGATGAGAAACATGTATGCATATTGTTTGAGGAAACTTCTGTGATAATTGCTATTCATTTTGAAAGCAATTTGTTGTATATTAGAGAAATTTTTGATTATAATGCGGTGATTGTGGCGGCTACCAAGCCAATCACAAAACAAAAGACTGCACTTTCAAATACACTGCATCATTGCATCGTTTTTTATGAAAATGATACAGTTTAAAATTTTGGCAAAGACTTGATGTGGTGGCGAAGAATATTCATCTCAGTACTATAGTAAGTATTAAATGTTCTTTTTTAACGTGAGAGTGGTGCAATGCCATGAGGTAATTTGTAACTTTAGTTTGGTATCCCATGAAGCTCTGAACATAACGGCAATAGATTTTAATTTGGATGGTAGTTTGGTGTTTCAGGATCTTTAAGAATGTTGGCGTGTTTCAAAGTATTTCCTGAAGTAATTATGGGCATTTTCTCTGTTGGTTACTAAACGGTTAACGGTTTGTTTTTGAATATAAACTCTTAAGTCTCTGTAACCGTGTTATATATTTCTTTTTTAGTTAAGTCGAAAAGTTGCTTTGGAAGCTCGTGTATTCTTTCATGCGAGTATGTTCACCCAGAAAAGTAGTTAGGAGCAAGAACAGGTTACGTGTCGAGGAACAGCGCTTGTACTGTGGCTTCTCAAAAAAAACTTCAATATCTCTTTTTTGAAGATTTCGTGTTTTATGGTTCACATGTGTACTGTTTCGAGCACTTCGCCGAATTTAACTATGATATTAGAATTTTTGTGGTGTTAACCTAAACAGAAACTATACATTTTGCTGCTGTATTGTGTTTAGAGAAACTTAGTATTCTAATATTATCGGGTTATTTCGTCGTGTGTTAAAAAAGTAGGAACTTTATGTAGGATAGGTAAAGGAAGGGCAAATACATTTTTTAGTCATTTTTGTTGGAAGTAAATTAAATAAATCTTCGTAAAGCTATAGAATTGCCCCTTTTCGCTCAATTGTAAGTTTACTCGTGGGAAATCATTTCCCGCGCTCATAAAACCCACGTTTATTTAAGTGGTGTGTAACATGAAACTGATTTACTTATGCAATGATAAGACTATCAAACCGAGAAAGTTGTCTTTCTGTATTTTGTGTTTGATATTGTGCAAATGTATAGGATTGACAAAGATTGTGGCTGGAATATTACTCTGATTGTAGCCTATATTTTCGTATTACTAGCTATGTGTTGCTTGCAGTGTTTGATACGGATTAATAGTTATTCTTATGCAAACCTTAAAGTTATAACTTCTATAATATGATATGTGAATATGGATGATTAAGTACATGAATTATAATCATAAGTCCTACCCAAATGAGAGGTGTCTTACAGAGGCCTCTTGTTTCCTCAGGTGTCTTCTCCGGAGTACTTACTGGTGTTCCTGGTGTCAATACAATTAAGACAATGGAGAATATTTACAGTCATTTAATTTCCATAAATGTACCTGCTAATCACTACATTTATTGCATAAATTTGGTAGTGGGAATCTGACTTTATTCAGACTTTTACTTCATTTATATTATAAATGTGTGAGGATTTTGTAACTGGAATTACTCGTGACTCTTACACAGTGATTAGGATGACTCAGTAAAGAATTTTCTTGTTGGTCTGAAAAGTGTGCACAGGTTTCACGGGCCATATTTGAATATGTGTATATTATCGCTGTTGAAATGCAGTCTGGACCTTTACTGATGTTTCTTTTAGTTGGTTTCGAATTTCTCATCTGTTCTTTACTGAGCTTAGTGGGTGAGTGGTAACGCTTTGGCCTGGCATTTGGTAGGTTGTGGGTTTGAATCCCTGTCTGGCCATACAGATTTGGGTTTTTCACGGTTTCATCAAATTATTACAGGTGAATGCCGGGATAGTACCTTCAGAAAGCCATGACCGAATTCCTTCTATTCCTTGTCCACAGTCCTTTCCCACCTCTAATGACCTCTATGTCAGTATTTTGATCAGTAAAGGCATAGCCTAAAGTATTGTAGAATGTTTGTCACTGCTGCCGGGTCTACTGGGGAGCGTGCTTCTGCTACAACATTCACTAATGGCGTCATAATACTGCTGTAGTCAACCGCAAGGCTTATTATTTTCAAGTAGTAATTGTTGTAATACAGCCTGGACCATCATGATACCGTTAAATGTACTTCGAACAGTATTTCTAGCATTTTCATGCATTACTGCAGTATTATGACACCAATTCCTTGTGGAATTGTGATCTCTAGTATCCCCTGCTGCAATCCTCTTGTGTGACTGGTATATTTAAGCTTTCCATCTTCAGGTTCTTAAATATCATGCAACAAACTTGTGCACAGATTTTCAGAGCATTCTTGACTGCTATACAAACCGTTTATATTCTGAAACGATATAGTTCTTAGAGCCCTGAACAGCTCTTATGTAAGTTGTCCTCCTAATACCTAAACAATTGTTTGGCTTTAAGGTCATAGACTGGATTTTTGGGTATTATCTAACAGGCAATACCGCTCGCTTCGCGCTGTTAACGTGTCGTCAAAGTGACGTCACGTTCACGTACAGTCAATTTTTGTGACTATTCGGCCGCTGGTAAGCGGCCGCAGACGTCCGATAACACATCAAACACTGGACATCTGGTTGTATTATCGGACATCTGCGGCCGCTTACCAGCGGCCGCCTGCATCTGATCCACCTTCAGGATATCAGTTTATGTTGATATTCTACAGTTTTAAATTATTGTGACCGAGCGTAGCGAGGGCACAATACACACAAAAATTGACTGTACTTGAACGTGACGTCACTATGATGACACGTTAACAGCGCGAAGCGAGCTGTATTGCCTGTTAGATAAAACCCGGATTTTTCAACATTTCCAGGGTGACTGTGAAATAAGAACGAGGTAAGAAGGACTTGTGCTATTCGCTTGAAATTTGTGACACACGTTCCTGTGGTCATACTTCTTGAGAAAAAGTGTTCATGAAAGCGAAATGAAAAATACCTTAGACGTAGTGCTTCATGAAAGTTACGAAACGATGCACTTCAGTAGTAAAAAAAACTGCCATTTGGAGTAAAATTGTTCTTGTCAAAGGTAGTATGTGTAATCTACAGCAACGAATCCAAAAATAATTCCTCACATTTAATACTGTTGTAACAAAGTACATGGTTTTTTTTCTCCACTGTGGTCCATCATGCCAGTATATTGCCGCCAAAAACATCAGGCGATCTTAATTTATTAATGAAAACTAAATTCTTTGCTTTAAAAATTTACATATTTCTTGAATCTGTTCCAGCTGGTCTGTTATGATGTAAATGTGTAAGCGATTTACATTCATTACATTAGAGTGTAGATACTATCTTTGGTGTGAATAACTTGAATGGAAATGGAGGCTTGTACTGTTTAAGGTGCATCGTTTCGTAACTTTCGTGTGGCACCATGTCTATGGTACGTTTCATTTCGCTTTCGTGTGCCTACAATTTTTCTCAAAATGATGACCTGAGGAACGTGTATGGCAAATTTCAAACGAATAGTACAATTCCTTCTTACCTCATTCTTATTTTACTATTGCCATTTCCAGAAATAGCAAACCAGTACATTAAAGTGATTTTGCAGTTGTACTTCTTGTATAAGAGGTCTCGCTATTTTGTTTCAAAAACCACTCCCAGTTAATAGTATGAAATCATTTGGCTATCCTGCAGAACAGCTTATGACCATTTTTGATTGCTGACACCGAGTGTACTTCAGAGACAATACTATATGATATTGCTGTCTATGGAGCTGTGACACAGGATTAGTTGCTCATCCTGCCACCAGCCAGCACCACCACCAGCAGCGTATTTGAACTTAATTGTGAACACTGGTTTTGAAATGACAATAGGTAACCATAGCAGACATTATTTCAGATGTCCCACTTTTATACCGTATCTGTTGCTAATACTATGGGCCAGGCTTAATCACAATCTAAACTTTACAACCTGTACTAAAAAAGAAAACAAAATACTGGATCTTCATGTGTGGAGAATACAGTGTAGACCATAATAACACAATCGTAAAAAAAACTTCACCTAAAATTAATAAAACTAAATAAATAATTAACAGCTAAAGAATGATATTTCTTTTGCCATGGTCACCTGTATGTTTAAGTATAGTATTGTCCTTGGAATACAATCCACACTAGCCGTCATAATATTAATCAGGAGCTATTCTGCAAGATAACCAGTCATTCTCTATTGGTATTTATGGCAAGAGGAAATTTTCCAGTGAGATAAAATAAATCAAGGAATTTATTTATAATAAAATTAATGCTTCATATATAGAACACAAATAATTCTTTGCAGAACTTTCTTGCTGTCTTGTATTTATATAAAGTCTAAAATGTTTATTTTGAATGCTCTGAATCATTTCTGTATATGAAACTTTTAGTTTGTTAATGAATAGTTGATCAAATAATTTCACAAGCCACTTCTTAGTTACAACTAAGCAATTCAACAGGAAAAAATGCTGTAATGTGATAGTAATGTAGAAAGTGAGATAATGCTGAAGGAAGGCTGCAGCTGTCGCATCTTGGAATAAATTTATAATTTCCTATTATGTTCAGTCACATTCAAATGCTCCTTTTTACACTATCTCTGTATTACTGTCTAAAAATCTTATTTAAGAAAATATATGATAATTGGCATCCAATACAGGGTTCAGAGTTTGGTTTTTCACTTGCACTTATTTATGTGGGCTATGTTGATGGTTTATCAGATCAATCCTGATGTAAAATAATTGCCGACATACATGGTATTTATTCAAGAGAAAATACCACAGGCATGAGGCTGTGATTTCAGGACTGTCCACTGTGGCAGATTTAGTATGATATATGCAGTATCAAGTACTGAAACTGCAACTGACTGCTGCAACACGTATGGAAATTTGTGCTGTGTCTTTGTATTCTGGAAAGCAGGATTGTAGCAGTGGTAGCTCCTCCAATTGCTTGTCATTGGATGATTGTAAAAGAAGTGTGCATTTTCCACTTTACTTTCAGTACCAAAGTCTATCTTCTCTGTAGAGTCAGCTGTAGAGGTCTTTATTGTATCCTGGCTAGGGACCCATAACAAGGCACTTATCAGCTATGTCAGCTGGGCAAAGGTTTTTTTTTTTTTTTTTTTTTTTTTTTTTTTTTTGAGAGTTGTTACTTCCCTATTGCTCCACCACTTGTAACAGGCAGATTCTGGCTTCCCACATGCTGGATCCTTGTTAGCAGGTTTATATGATAATGATGGGCAATGAATATAAGGCTAGAGAATGAACACCCATCGTGCACCAGATAGGCTAACCGTTTCAGTTGGCAACATAGACCATCCAGTAGCTGCCTATGTCAGTTTCCAGAACTCTTAGCAACCTCAAGAAATTTTTTGTAGTGAGGACTGTCAAAAGTTTTTCCTGATGTTGTTAACCTTTCTGAACTCTGTAAATAACACATCCTTGACAACAGGTGTCTTCCTACCCTTTACTTACCTTAAGACACCACCAGGAAATATATATATAATTTTTTCTGATCCAAATTTTTATATTTTGTTACTTCGTATAACGTTTCCAGAGCTTATAATCGTAATCCCTATGTCATTGCCATCCCCACCCTTCCCAATTCTTCCATCTCTGTCTTCATATGTCACTTCTGAACTTGATTAAGGCTTACACCAAATTATTGTAAAGCAGTTTAGTATGTGGCTGTTGGTCAAGGCCTTCCTTTCTTCATCTGTGATGATTGACTGGTTTATTTACCCTGTTCTTACTTACAATGACTAAACCAATTAGTTATACCTGCTTTGTCAAGTCCTTTCAACTCTTATCCATAATTGCCTGAGATATGTCCATTCCCCTTTCAGATCCTTACATTGTAATACAAATGTCTTTTAATGTTGCCTCTGCAACCATAATTTTGTTCCTGAATACATCATCTTTTTTCTACTACTTTATGTAGTTTGTGTTTACCTGCTGTACTGCTCCTCCCTTACTCCATTTTCTTCCCAACCTTGTCATAGACTATTTCTCTTGGGAATTAATATTTCTTCTGTCAGTTTGATCACTTCCACTGTACTAATGCCATATTTCCACATTGTGGCTGAATTCCAAATATTCATTCATATAATCATGCCCATATCAATACTCTTTCTTGGGCAATGGTTCACTTGAACCATCACAACTGCATTTTGTCACTTATTCTGTCATTTCGGCCCTCTCCCCCTCTTTTCCATTCGTTATTACTAAGGCTTCTTTTTTTTTTTAAACAGTAAACTGTGAGATTCATGTCAACAACCCTTATTTTATTCTTCCATTTTCAAACAAGTGCAGACACTAAAGTTTTGTATGTCTCTTGTTCCTTATATTTTGATGTGAGCTAATCTCATTCATTCTGAAGTAGGTTCCTGCTTAACATTCAGACAAGACTTGTACCTAATTCTCCACATATTAAACTACCATCTAATATCCTTTCTGCCATTGATTTCTGATTTGCAGTCATTATCTGTGCAGTAGCCACATTTTGCTTATTCATAAACATACTTGAGTAAACTGTTATTTCCATTCAGTCTCACCTCTCCTTCCATCTACTATTCTTTATCATTACAGCGATCTATGGAAATCGTAACTAACCACATCAAATACTGCTTCTCCTTCCCTTATCTCTGACTTCGGTCTAACAATCCTTTCTTTGATTGGCACTACTCCTACAGTGGTCCACTAAACAATCAAACTCTATAACTTCAATCATTATAGTCCAATTGTTCATAATTATTAGTCTGATTTCTGATTTTAGTATATTTGTATCCTTTCTCCATTCTTCCATCATTCTGACCTACTTGTTTAGTATCTTTCATTTGGCCTATCTGTCTTTTGTTATTCCTGACCACAATACCTAATGCTTTACTAACTCTCATGAATGCCAGTGGGTTCTCTTACCAACTCTAGGTAGAACCTTCGGAATAGGTTTAGGCAAGTCTAGAGTGACCTTACCTAATAGCCGATGAGCATAACAGCATGTCCTATACTTTTGACATTATACACTCAAGTGTACAGAAATTACATTAATCCTCATGTGGAATAACATTTTTCGTCCCATCTTTTACACATTGCGCTTCAGGATTTGAGACTAAGCCATGTTAAAATGTAAATAAATGCAGCGTGTTTTGATATCTACACATGAAAATAAAACATTGGTTAGCACTTAGATTTCAGCTAAATGTTTTGAAGTAATAAAACCATTGAAATTCTGTTATTAAATTGAAATCCAACATTACTGCCCATTGCTAAATATCATTTTTTGGTTAATTGGCTCTTCTGAAAGTCATTCTGTCATTATTGTTCCCCCTTTGCAGGTAAATATTTTTGTCTATAACCCTGAGACCGGGTTATCGCCTTAACCACTGAGCTACCAGATCGCTCTATTACCGATGATAATAGAGCGAAAATGAATGTGTAATGTTATGGCGCAAAGTTACTAAGTCATAATAAATTCTTAATAAGTTAAAAATGGTCATAAATCAATTTATTTTCTGTTTGGATTCTTCCGGCTTAGCAATGAATTGTCTCATTCATCCAAGATCTCTTCCTTTTCTTCATATACTTCATTTCAAGAACGTTTTCACGAGACAGGCCAGAGAAATTTTTCCAAGCAGGTGAATAATGCAGTACTGATTAGCGACAGCTGCATGGTGGAGTATAAGGTTTCTTGCAGGAATATGATACAACCTTCAGAGGAAAGTCAGGTGCAGCGTCTTTTATTAATTTTTTTCTTATGGCTTTACGCCTCGTCGTCGAGGTTATTAGTGAGGATGGGACTGGGGACAAGGAATGGGAAGGATTTCGGCCATGGCCTTTTAAAGGAAGCATCCCAGCATTTGGCTGGAGTGATTTGGGTAAACTGTGGAAAATCCAAATCTGGATGCCCGGACGGGGATTCAAACTGGTGTCCACCTGAATGCGTTTATTATTGTAACTGGAATAAGGCTGGATTAGCCTTTCTTTCATCCCCATGCCAATGGGTACGTTTCTCGGCCCAACCACCCTTTACTTGACAGTACGTGTATATTGAGTGAAACGTTGCCGCATCAGATTTTGGTGGCAACCGTGCTAGTCTGAAGGCATTTTTCGGGCAGATTTCTTAAACACTTCTTTTCTGAGCCTTCCAATGTTCTACAAGCAATTCTTCCTTACCGTTCCAAGATGAGCTGTTCCCCTGCGTGTTCTCTAGATGCTAGTCTCTGGAGGCTAGGAGTTCTGAGAAGTTAGCATGCATGTTACTTCCAGATATGGTTGGTATTGAATGAGGCAGCAGAATTTTTCTTTCCTATAGCTGAAATATGCTGATATTGTATCACATCCTTGCAAATGCATGGATGAAGAGGATATGTGTGGGTTCAAACTCGTAAGTTTTACCAAGGACCATTAGCAAAATGAGAAAGCCAGTATATTAACTTGGAATTATCACACTGTTGGATTTTGCTTCTTGGGAAAGAGCTGAGTCAGCGATCAATCCAGCTGCATCTTGTTTTGCCTGTTGATCTTGGATGTCTCCTTTTTAAGTTTTTGCATAAGTATCAACATTACATGGTTCTTGATGCTCTCATTTGCTGCGTCACAGCAGCACTTGATTCCTCACTGAAAATGATGTCTGTTGAAGAATCTGATGTTTTCAAACTACAGAACATTTCAGATGACTTTATTCCTCTCGGCGCAGCATCACTTCGGTATCCAACTGTGATGTTGGATCTATTGTTCGTTGTCAAATAGGCTTCATATTTTCCACAGAAGCACCCAAGGTCTTCACAGAAGCTTATGCAGGAGGCATCATCCATAACAAAAAAATTTATGTTGTGTGTCGCAACTTTAAGAGATTTAAATGCTTCATATAGTGACAATTTTTTGAACTAAGGAACAAATTCAAATAACATTGTATCAATCCATTAAAATGGATTTAAGACTTAGTTTTTGAGTTGTTATGACTTAATTTAGACCGTAATAAACTATGTGCCATAACATGTTTTTAATTTTGCAAATCCATTTTTGAAACTGGTACAAATACCATCACGTAATAGAACAGATTGGTAGCTTAGTCGTTAAGGTATCTGACTGGAGACCAAAATCGTGGCCTCAGCGGTGATTTTCAAATGCCATTGCCCCGACCTTCACCTCTGCCACAGCTTGCTGTGTAATATGACGTAAGCCAGAACGATTCTGTGGTTTGGATTCCACCTTAAGCTGTAGGTTCCCTACATCAGTTACTAGTACTTAGTCAGTTTAGACGGCCACAAAGGAGCGCATTGCGCGGCGTATCTCTTGGCGGCCAAACAATCCTTCGGGATCTCCCGCCCAACAATTCTATATGATTATCGAATTGACAATCAGTAATCAAAGTGTAATACATATATATACTATGTCATACAGAAATACATATATATCAATTATATATACAGGGGTTTCAGATCATTTTGAGCGGCAAAGTAGGTAAAAACCCAACTTTTAGGAAAAGTGTGAAATTTGGCCGATTTTCGAAGAACTGTAGCTCGCTTAGTTTTGAGTTTAGAAAAAAGTTTGTATTACAAAAGTTGTAGGAAATTTTGTCCTCTTTCAAACTGGAACTAATTTTTTCTTGCTAGGACTTGTCTGGAAGGAGTTATAGACAAAAAACTGAAAAAAGTACCAAAATTTTGATGTTTTTTGGCCACCGAAAATTGTGCCGAGGGTGTTGGAGGTTGAAAAGTTGGTTTCTGCATACTCTCACCAATATATACAAGATAAGAAAAAAAAATCTTCTACGTGATATAATGTTCGTGAGACCCCCTTTTAACGACCTCGTTACTGGACCATAGTAATGTTTCTGGTGTATCGGTTTATTTCAGTTAATTCTCTGACTTTGCCCACGGTACGCCTCATTGCTGTTCTTAGCTTGATCACAGAGCATTACAATCTTAGGAGATTCCTTTCATGTACCCCTGTTTACAGATAAAAAAATTATGAAATCTCGTTATTAGTGTGTATTCACTTTCTGAAACAGAATGGTTTTTCTTGGTTTTATGGATCAGTGATTTTTAAATAAGGGTAAATTGGGTCATCATGCAGGTTGTATTTTTTACTAAAATGGGAGGCATAATGTGTGTGATTTACTCCAAAATGCGTAGAATCTTGAAAGAGGTTTGAGGAAAATCTTGCCTTTTTTTTTTTTCTCTTTAAGACTGATAAACCAACACAGTTAAGGTATTTATCTACTGTACTAAAACATGGCATTTATAATGGCCAAGTTACTGATTTAAAAAAAAAAATTGTCCATCAATAACACAAGAGAATCCATTCTGTTTCAGAGAGTAAAGTGAACATACACTGTAGAGTGTGGACTTGGCTCAGAACAAGAGCTCATAACTTTTTATCACTAAATTGCCATTGGACTTGGTACTATATTAACATGAATTTGTTTTGTTTCTTTTTGTTGTATTATATCTTATTCTGAGAAGTCTTTCTTTCCTGTCTCTAATTTTTGTGCATTAGCAACTGTTTATTTGTATTTCTCAATATTTCTACTCACATTTTCATAGAGTAAATCCTTTACTTCAATTCAATTTCAAACAATGTATTCACATCCAATTCATACCGGGTGAGCGGTGCCTATAGGTATATGTCTTCCTTAGGCCCGTTTCACATGTGAGTTTCTAGACGCTGGAAGCAGACATGACACTTCACCCACTCGATGTCCCTTACTTCAGAGGCTCTCAGCACTCACTACCTTCACTCACAAAGTGCTTGATTGTTGTATTTTTTTAAAACTTATTGGGCCTCCAACCTGGAGAATGCCTCAATTAGATGCAACATTTCGGGGCTGTCTCAGACTCTACTAGAGTGTTATTGGTTCCAGTTTTTTACGTTGGAACCGGCAATCTGTATTTTTAAATTGTCACAAAGAAAAAAGGAAGAGAACATTGTTAATTCATCCAACATGAGCTAAGAAATTAGAAAGTGGGGCGTTTTATGTGTTTAAAGAAGTTTTGGTAGATGATACAAAGTTCTTTGTTTGTGGATGAGAAATAGTTTTAACATTGATACACACTCGTGCGATAGCTTCATTGTTTAATAAGGTCAATGATGTAAAAGCAAATCGACCAAAGTAAATCAGTGACTCATTTAGAGATTTTTTATATTGTTTTATAGAAAAAAGGCAGTTTACAGAACAGTGCAACAGGATATAGTTTATAACGAATCAGTTTAGTAGATTAAACTTATGTATTGAAAAAAATAAAATAAAAAGGCAGTTGTAAAATTTAATGCATTTTTCCACCTGTATTTGGCAGTTTCCCAACATTGGACACTATTCCACCATTATTTTGTTATTTTATTGCTGTACTTCTCTGCTTGATCGCTTCTTTCTCAAATCTGCTTAACGTAAAATGAGTCACTGGTGTCTTACGTTCAGTAGTTGTCCGATACAAGGTAGCGTATGAGTGGCTAGAGATGAAAGCCACCTACCATGTGTTGAAGCCAGTGTACCATACACAGCTACTATGTATGAACTCTTTCATTCTGTTCGATGTTCTGGCGGTGTCTGGATATTGTGACCTGCTGGTTGTGAAAGAGGCCTTTGTGCCATCATCCAAGTAAATTAATGTGTTATTAAAGCTTGCTGATCTCTATGCATTACAGAACTTTAAAACATTGTTTGGAGAAAAGCAATTGGTGTGCCAAAATGCTTCATTTTTTGATTTGTTTCCCATGTATTAAAAATAGGAAAGAATAAACAATAATGGACTTTTCTTATGATTTGAGTGTGAAACCCTATGTGTACCGAATTATCTGTTTCCATTACTGTACAATTACGTTGGTGGAGTGTTGTAGCTGGTTAAAAAAGTTGAATCTCACTAACTTCTAAAGTTAGAAAGGGAACAAATTAAAATTTACCATGTAAGTTAAGCTTAATTTATAATGAAACTCTGTGACCTAAAGGTATTAGGATAGAAATTGACTTCACATTTGGATAAGATCAGGAGAGAGTACAAGAAAATTCACCAATTTTACACTTCTCGTATAGTTTGGAGGATAAAACCTTACCTGGGTATAAAATTTCAGCCTTCTGTGGCTAAGAAAAGAACCCAAGAGTTTTGATGATCAATGAACGAGAGATAAAATAAGTGAATGTGTATCAATAATTTCCAAATTAAGAAAAGGAATGAAACCAAATTTAATGTTTTCTCTAAGCTGACTTAATCTGTGCATAATAGAAATTTGAGAATGTGGCATATTCTAGTTTGAAGATATATTAAGGTATAAAATGTGTGACATATCTTCCTATAGTGCGAGTAACTGTGGCGTCTCAGGTACTCGGAATAAGTAATTATGAAGTGGTTGTAATGGATATATGAGAGTTAAATGAACCAGTGGCCAAAATTGTAGTTTGACTTGCAATCACAGAGGCCTTATGTTCTAGAACATGTGGAATGAAAGCACTGGAGTTGGAAGTTCAAAGAAATAACATAAATGGTACAATATTTATTCCGAAACAAAAGTAATAAAAAAGCACTGAACTTGCACACTTCAAGATATTGAAGAAATAGAAGAGATTTGTAAGAAATCAGCCAACCAGTTTAAACGACTAAACAAGAAATTAACAGTAAAGAGGTAGGAAAAGGCATTTTTGAAAAATATTGTGGTTGGAGGCTAATATTGAATGACACAACTATTAATTTTATATTCTACATAAGAAACTAGAGATGAAAAGGTTACCAAGGATATGAAGATTACACAGGAGTAATAAGCAGATGATATGACAGAATTGGCATGTTAAGGAGAAAAGTATGAATAGATTTTCAGCATATTAAGGACCCAATTGTAATTTATTTAACAACTTCCATGTTGTGCAGCTACATGAGAAATTTCTTTAAAGGTAGAAAGTAGTTTCTAATTTGGCAGTGTTTATTCGGGAGAGTTTTTAATATGAATTTGCTACTGTGTCCTATGTATAACATATTTCAGGTAAAATGGTCCTTGAAGTTGTATTTACATAGTTAGCAAACAGCACATAACCCATTGGCCAGTGTCAGTTTCTGTTACCTGCATGTAAAGGAAACATAATAATCTGACAGATGTCTGCTGTTTGCCACAATCAAATAAGATCTGCCCCACTTCTTTTTTCCAAGGCATTCATCAGTGGACCCTAGAGCGTTGGTGAATAAATATGAATATGAGATAGAATTGTGTGTAGCTATAGTGGGATCAGCAAATTATGTCTGCTGATATGGAATTAAAATAAATGCCAAAAAGTCAGCTTATTAGTTATGTAAAAAGAAAAAGGAGAAGCAAAAATGGTTGTATTAACACACTATATGTAAATATCATGTCATATCTTAGCTGGGTGGGCCAAATTTTGGAAATGGTGGGGGAAAATTCTGTATCTGCTACATTGGATGATGACCACAGTTCAAATCTTTATGGCCCACAAAAAAAAAGGACAAAATATGACCAAACATTTAAATTTACTATACACCAAAATATGCTCAAACACACATCATTTATTGTCTAGTAGTGTCGGTTTCACGTAGACACCATAATTTGCTTCCATGCACTCACGGCACCATTGGAAAGTCAAATTTTAAATCATTTTGTTGAAGTCGCTTTAATTTTACATAATTTACAGAAAAGAACTCTTTCTTCTATACTAAAAACACATCCCTCTTTAAATTCCCTTATATAACTCTGAACTTCACACTTTAAGAAAATTTTGTTTTCAGTATGTCGCTCGGTACTCGCTGATCCACTGCAGATTTAACACTGATTATTTTCAAAAGTATTTCATTGACACATTGATTGACCCAGATCGACACAGGTATGTTGCTGCTGCATTGTCGAGATTACAAGGTGGGCGGAACATTAACGTTTAACTTTAATTCTTGACTGGTGAGTTCTGACCAATTCAGTGACAATTATTTTGGTTTTTCCTCCGATGTGTAATAGGAGTACCATTTATGAATAATTATCTTAATATCTTCTCATCTATATCTAGTGAATTCCCAGTACTGAGATAAAAATGCCAGATTTTTCCTCAAAATATGACCATAAATATTATCGTAATATGACCAAAAGTTAGAAAATGTCCTAAATATGTATTTATATGCTATATAAAATAAATTTAAATACAATCAGAAACATTCAATCAGTGTTTAATTCAGCATTACAGCTCAAAAAGAAGGCAGGAAAAAATATGACTTGTCCTAAAGATCCGAATCCTAATGATGACAGATTTCAGACTAAGGGAACAGGGTCTTGACACGTTGTTCAACCTTCCTGCATTAATATGCAGGAATGAACAGGAGACATGGAACTCAAATTATGACTATCTAAAAAAAGTTTCAACGGAGTACAGCTTTCTGTAAAGATTATTGGTTAAGGCTCGTTCGCACTGGACGAGTAATTTAGTCGAGTGGCGAGTGATTTACTAACTAACCGTGTGTGAACAATGAAATTTAGTCGAGTTGTTTAGTCGAGTAGTTTAGTCGAGTCGATCCGTTTTGTTCTATTAAACCGGGCGAGTAGCACCCCCCACCACGCGCCACTGCCCACTCGCTCATCCGCTAAACAAGTCTGAACCTATTGTTTTAGTCGTTTAGCTGGAGCGAAGAAACAATTTTAAAATTTGTTTCTAAATATGTGGAACATGAATGTTTGTAGAGTATTAAGTCCCCACACTATAAAAACAAAGGAAGCAATCTGCATGCATAAATTTGGAAAATACAATAAACATACCTGAATTTGGTGAGAAGTAAATTGGAAATTAAAAAAAAATGTTTAGTGCACAATTATATTAATTATTTAATTACAATAACATCTAGATTATACATTAAGATATTATTCCTATTTTTATTAGAAGTACTACCTAAAGCGATGAAAATCTTTTTAGAACTATCTACTCGCAGAAGTTAAAAAAAAGTAGTCCAAAAATTTAGGCGCAGGTACTGAAACAGATTACATTCCTTCAGTAAAATGATTCAGTTCACTGGATGCATCTCTACGAAACATTACTTCAATTCCTTTAATGTTTCATAGATTCCTTCACACTGTGATGAATTAGGAAATACCCGATTTTTCGTGTATAAACACGAGGTGTGCGTGTCCATAAACTAGATCCGGTGGCAATAAAGTAGAGAACAGACTGTAATTACGTAGTTGCTGAATATTGCACTCCTTAAATAGGTTTCTTCGCGCTGGATTTGCGACTGCATTTTCATTAACACAACTTTTGGACATTCTTAAACTATTCGTAGGGATCTTCTAATGCTAATTCTTTCAGAAGACAATTTGTATCTCCTAGTTTATCCCTTCTATTAACCCATTTTCGTACCCATTGCTTTTTTTTTTCTTTATTGCAATCTCATCCATCTCATCTAAAATAGCGCTTAACATAAGATGTATAAGCTCATTCAGTTGATTGCGATGCAGCCTGCTCGCAAAATACCACGCTACTTGTATACTGTACTCGACCGTAGTGCGAACGATTTTTGGTCAGTGGCGAGTAATTTAGCTACTAAACTACTCGCCACTCGACTAAATTACTAGCCAAGTGCGAACGAGCCTTTACACTCATTTGACGTCAGATTTGATAAACGATATTGGTTTGGGAATAATAGGGAAAAGGAAAGAGACAAACATTAGAGTTTGATTTCATAGATCTGAAAATTTGCGCTTGTTTTCAATTTTTTTATTAAACATTGGGGACTGGAATAAATTACAAAGCAAGATTCTGAATGATATATCTAAACAGGAAGACTAAGACAAAAATGCACTTATTTGGTGGCATAGGAAAATTGAGAGTTAAACTGGTCATTATTAAGCCTGTAATGGATTCGTGATTATATTGCATCTAATGCAGTGGTATGGTTTTTTTTTTTTATTCTGTGCACAGGGTTAAATTGTTTAAACTTATCATTATTAAGTCTGCAATGGATGCATAATTGGATATCTTCGTAATAAAGCCTGATGATAACCTTATTGGGCGTCAAATAACTGAAGGAATAAGTGATCACAATGCAGTTCTGGTGAATATAGGGGGCTTCAGTAAACTGGTGGCCAGAATTGAAAGGGGAAATGGCTACAATTATAAAAAGGCACAAATTTTGGAATTGAAAAGATATTACAGGGCTAATTTTATTAAATGGAATGGCACAGTGGAGACGAAATGGAATGGGTTCAAGGAAATAATAATAAAAGGGGCGAAGAAATGTTTATGCCAAAACAAAATAAAGAGAAGTACAGAACCTACATACTATAACAGGGAGGCGAGGAGGTTACAGAGGTTGGTGAGACGAGAATATAACAGATTTGAGAAACAGCAAGACAGTAGAGAATTCTTGAAACAACTAACCAAGGAATTAATAATGTCTAAGAAACCGACTAAGGATGAGTTTATGAAGAATATAATTAGTGCAGGGAAATACCTGACTGATGCATCTAGAAATTTCTATAGCTATATCAGGAAACTGAGGGGGGGAGGGTGTTGAGACAATTGTAGGTAAGGATGGAGAAGTTACTGAGGATTTGAAAAAGGCAGAGCTTGTAAGTAACTGGTTTAGTGAGAGCATTAGGGACAATGAATCAGAAATGGGAGGGTCTAAATCAGAGAATGAGCTTAACAACACAATTAGAAATGAGCAGACCAAAAAATTTGAGATTCATCATGAAGGAAATAAGAATCAGCAGACATTAATGGAGAGATTAACATGCAACCTCATCAGATGTGTCTGTGAGGAAGGTAAGTGGTTTTCAAGTCGACAACTTGGTTCCAGACGAGGATATTCATGGGAAACTCTGTTAGTAGGCTATATGCAAGCTATTTCTGATGAAATGTACAGGGGAGGTCAAGTTGATAGTGTAGCACTAGATGTTTCTTGACAGTGAGTCATAAAATGGTACTAAATAAGGTAAAAACTATTGGAGTTGATAAAGATGACTTGCTGGGTAGAAGAATTCCTAAAAGGTGGAAAGCAAAAAGTTAGGGTTGGAAATGCTGTATCAAAAGAAGTAGGAGTGAACTTGGGAGTTCCATAGGGTAATGTATTGGGTCCATTCCTATTCGTTATTCTAATTAATGATTGTGTTAATGGTTTACTGTCAGAAGTTAGATTGTTTGCAGATAACATAATGTTATAGAAAAGTATTAAAAAAAAAAAAAATAGAAGACTGTAGGCAGCTGCAGGGTTATGGACAACTAGCTGGGTGGGTCAACATGGTATGAAGATAAATCCAAAGAAGAGCCAGCTTATTAGGTAAACAGATAAAAAGCTAAATGTTGATTATGGTTATAAGGTGGGGAAGGAACTACTTATTGAAAACTCAAATTATAAATACCTCGGCATAACATTTGATAGCAGACTTAACTGGACAGGGCAGTAGGGAAAGGTTTTAAAATCCTTCACCTGTTGAAAGGAGTGATGAGTGGATGCACTAGAGAAGCAAAGGAATTTGGGTACAACACTCTGGTCAGACCACTGCTGGAATATGGTGGTGTAGTTTGGGACACACGTTTTGGGTATCAAATACAGGAGTTGGCGGGGATGGAAAGAAGGGCAGTAGATTTGCCTCTGGAAATTATCGCAGAACACTATCAGTAACTGATATGAAAAGGAGCTGAAATCGGAGAAGGATGAAAAGAGTCGTGGTGGTGTACAAAGCATATATTGGTGATGAAGTGTGGAAAAATGTTGGTGGGAAAATTAGGAGAGGTGCATGGTAGGGTAAAATTGGCAATGACAACTAGCCGTTGATTTCAGGCAAAAGAGGATGGGAAATTTTCTTTTGTAGGAAAAGGTGTAAGGGATTGGAATACAGAATTGATGAATAATTTATCAAAAACACTGAAAGAATTTAAAGTAATAATTAGTTGAAGGCAAATTGGTTGAAAGAGGAAAGGAGAAAGATGGGTGTGTAGGGAGATTACCACCGGAGCGTGCACTCCATTGCAATTCTATAAATTATTATTATTGAATCTTATTTTTGTAATATAAATTTTCAGCTTATAACCCCTCTAAACTGAACCATGTCAGTTGTAGCAATATCTCCTTACTCATTATGAAATTTGAGTTTCAGCTTATTTTCAATTGTGAAACAAAAAAAATTTTTGTTTGAGATGTGCTAAATGTTATATTTTAAGAAATCTATCTGCTTGTCTTTCTTTTTTGCTTGTGATCTAAAATTGCATTTGCTTACATTTTTTATCTACTTGATATTTCCATTATATTTTGCAATTACACAACTTTATGCAGAAGAACATTGAATTTTCCTTATGATTGTAGAAAGGCAATTGTATCTGAAACTAAGCAAATCTTTCCTCTTTATATTTTGGCTATTGCTGATATGATTCTTAAATTAATGCTTTCCAATTTCAGGCTAGTGTGCCACTGGCGGCATGCCACGTGGAGGAAGAACTGCCACATTGGCTAGCAATGGAACTAAGAACATTCGCACGCCAGAACCAAAGTTGGGTAAGTTTTGGTAGGATCGTTTCTGTGGTTTCATTTATACAGCATGTGATGATCACACATATATTGCAGGTTATTCTATGGCATGCAAGCATACTGATATAGATATAGATTCCTGGGGATTTGGTTACATTCATGCAGTTGTTGTTTTAGAGGAGGTTGGTTGCTTGGAGTGCCATAATTGAGCGACGTAGTTGAGTCGTTATTTTAAGTTCGTAAATTCGATACACGAACTGGGAAGTATCAAAAAGTTCGGTATAGACGTAACGGTATTTAGTTTCTGCTAGTGTTGGTGGAAAATGTGATATAATTAAATGTTTGAATAAAACTTATTACATAGAGAAGAAAATTGTTTATGAATCTTTTCATAGTTATATGCTTTCTATGAAAATAAACTAGAGAAGAAAGGGCGACCGTGTTCGAAGTGAATAAAGTTATTTTCCACAAGGGTTTACGAAGTTATGTAAATCAGAGGCACCAGACTGAAATGAAATATATTTACAAGATTAACACATGGCAACTCGCGACAGTTTTACTTTACAACCTGTAAATGCATGGGAGTAAAGAAGCAAAACAGTGACATCAAGGAACCTGAAAATACAGATTGGAGCTGACTGAACTTTGAAGGTTAGCAGACACTGCCAGCGAGACAACATAGGAGAATTCTACTGCTGCCAACTTCGATGCGAGAACCAGCTAAGTCAGTCCATCTTCCAAGACACATACTTTGGAGGAATTCGTCGTCAATTAATTTAATTTTTGTCTTAAAAAATTATTGCAAGGATTAACCAAAGTATACGTTGAATAATTTTCATCAAAACTTAGTGTTTTATTGTTGTTGTTGTTGTGGGTGTGTGTGTATTTCCACATAGTTCGGAGCTAAAAAATATTTATGTTCGTCACAGTTTCAAATATATTTAATCACAGATACAAGTATGTCAAGTTGGTACAGTGACGTATGTGGAAATATATTAATCTTTGCAACTATTTCATGCCAGATTTTACCTGTGACTGTCTGTGGACCAAAGAAGCTCTCTTTTCATCTCATTGTAAACTATCCTCCCTAATTTTCCAACATTTGGCATTAATAAAGGTTCATTTCAGAATCCTATTCCAACCACTCAAAAGAGTAAAATTGAAAATTCTTTATTACAAAAAGCCAAAGTTCAATCAGGATTTTTGTAAAAACAAATTTGTAATGCTGTAGGCATTGAATATTACCATCTGAATATCAATGTAAAATAGGTTGAGCATACACAAACACGATACCTCAAAGTGTGTAGCTATTCAGTTGGTAAGCAGGTTTTCTACTAGTATATACTCTACATGCCAAAATTTTTAAACCTTGATTTCTCATTAACAAAGACCTGCCAGGGCAAAAAACAAGATACCTGAGATATTGTATTGTTCCAGTTTCCTCACTGAAGACCTGTACTTGCTAACTTGTAGAAAGAAAGAGAAAATGGCATTTTAAAAATATTGATGTTACTCCTTTTCTCCCTGACGGTACTAATTAGTACCACTGTATTTACCACCATATAATTTGACAATACCAGTGTCCACTGCATTGTTAAGCCTGTTGATCTATTGTTGTACGATTAGATCAGACAATGACAACATTTATTTCTAAACTCTGCGCGAAATTGCCGAGAAATTAATTTTCTAAGTTGGGGCTTGACAGCATATTAACATTGCAATGCATTTTTAGATGAGAATTTACTTGGCAACTGTCAATTTCTGTTATTTCTTTTTTAGTTTGAACAGTTAACCATATATATTTTACCTATAAAATGTTTTTCTAGTTTCTTTACTAAATAATGGAGATAAACTGACAAGGACTTATAATTACCGTTAGGGACTTCTGGTTAGTTTTATACAAATTATTGGTCAGTAGATTTAGCAGGTGTACAATTGTTTTTTTTTTAAATTGTTTTAGATATTTTCAAATGGATATTTTTAAGAAATGCGCTCTGGTTGAAGCTCTTCTATTAGAAGTTTATAATTTATCAAGGCAAAAATGAAGAAATGACTGGAAAGTTCTCAGATTACTCATTAGGTCAAATAGTGGTCTTAGAATTGACTGAGAAAATGGAGCAATGACAATGTTATTTAGTTTGATAATTATTTTTCATCTGTTACATTATTTTAAAAAACTGGAACTACTTTTGTGGGAGAATTAGACCCTACTACAAGGAACTTTCTAACAATCTGCTGATGGCAAACTAAAAAGAGGCCATAAATTTTCTAACCTAGATACTGGCTACTGGAAATGGAAGGATAAAAAGGTCATACGTTTAGTATCAAATTTTCATGGCAGCGGGGAAAATACTCTGGTTGGGGTCCGTGGCAACTTCAACAGATGGGCCCTCTCTCAGGTTGGATTGGTGACTTGGTGGATCTTGGACCAGAGGGCCTCTACGGTCGGTCATTGGGGGCCCCTCCGGCAGTGGGTCCTGTGACATTTTGCCCACCCTGCCACGCTATTGTTACACCACTGATTATATGCAAAGAAAAAGATGGATTGAAGTCAACAATTTCATGCTCGGGAGTCGTCAAGGACTACAGTACATTCATGTGTGGGGTTGATACTGCTGATCAGCTAATGGCTTTGTGCAATGCTGACCGAAAATTACCGAAATCATGCCACAGATTGTTTTTGGAAATTCTGGATATTGTATTTGTCAATGCCTATAACATAACTAGTCTGATATTTGAAAAAAAGTCAATTTTTTTTTTAGAAGATCCATTGCACAAGGTACGATGACTACAAGGATATCAGTAAGATATCATCCATTCAAACAACGCAAGTCATACTATTCCACAATGAGAGAAGTCAGATTGAGAAACTATGCACTGTCCCTAATTTGTAAAAATCAAATGAAGGTGTGAAGTATGTAGTATGAAGAAGATACAGGTAAAATATCGTTCCAAATGTTCCACTGTAATGTCTTTTTGTGTCTGAATGAGCAGAAAGAATTGGTTTGTAGAATATTATGAGGTGAACATTTATACCAATACGAACATGATTGACTTCAGTTGCTATTTCTGTACATCCTGTGATACACAAAGTCCCTGACGGTATTTATAAGTACCGGCTTAGTAATTAGCCAAATAGTTCCAAAAAAATATTTGTCTTTAATTTCAAGTACCTTTATACAAATATATAATTGAAATTATAAATTTCCCTTTATTTCCAATGGCCAGTAGGAAAGGGTTTAGTACAAATTATAACTTCATGCTTCAGTGATCACTAAAACATCCAGACTGTGTTGAAATTTTAAGAAGTTGGCTGAATTCTATAGAGTCTATGAGCAAAAAAAGTCTACAGATGACTGCATATTAGCGAACAGCCTTAAAACTTTTATCAACTTTGTCATCTAGACTGTTTATAATAATTAAGAAAAGAAATTGTTCTTTTAAATTTCCTGAGGGACACCCTAACCAACATATGTATTAGTAGAAGCTTTTCCATCTGTGACGACATACTGTGTCTGATTAGATATACTGTATTCTTGAATCTTTGTTAAAAGTTGGTTGTGTGGTGTAGAATTGAAAGCATTCTGAAAATTCAAAAATAGCATCAACTTGTGAGCTTGCAGCAATAGTTTAGTTTCATTATGTCGTTCAGTAATAGGAGCAGTTGTGTTTTACATGACCTGTGCTTTCCTATAAGTTATTCATTTATGTCTAGAAACATCATAATGTTAGAGCAAATAACAAGCTTCAGAACTCTGCTGCAAGCATGTTAGAGATATGGGTCTTTAGTTTCTGGCATCTCTTTGCTTTCCTTTCTTGAAAATTGAATCTACTTGCACAATTTTCTAGTCTGAAAATACTTTTTTCCTCTTAGCATCAACATTTGTACTTTGTACTGAACATAAATGGATTGATTTTCATCGGATACTCCAGAAATACTGTTATTGATGTATCATCAGGACCTAGTGCTTTCCTCCATTCCATTAGCTCTAATTTCCGAACTCATAGTGGAAAAATTGATATGTTATCTTATCTTATATCTTTAAACGAGCAATTCTTGTATATATATATATATATATATATATATATATATATATATATATATATATATATATATCTCGGAAACGGCTACGACGATTTGGATGAAATTTGATATTTAGATAATGTTTTGACTTTTAAAATTATCTAAATAGTTGTCTTCCCTACAAAAAAGCGAGTTTCCAAAATACGAACAATTTTTTCACTAGATATGTCGAAAACGGCACTAGCGCCATCTCGTAGACAACTCAGGTACCAGAAAGCCTACAAATAGATTCTCTCTGATTTCAAAGAATATTTAAACGAACAGTTCTTGTATACTGGCTGAAGCGTGGAAATAGTAACATTACAAGTTTAACTGTAAAACATTTAAAAAGGAAGATAATTAAAAAATTATGAATGGTTTTGTTAGAGGTGACAAACTTCTTTGAAAATAATATTACCGGTACAAGTTATAAAGTAATCATCGTTTACTTTTTGATCGTAAAAAGTGGTTGTTAGTTTGTCATTAAATACTACCACGCGAGGTATGAGCATAGTTTTGTCGGAGTGAATGGATTTAGCACTGATGATGTTCTATCATTACCGTGACGTCACAATCTGATGATGAATTCTTATAGAACGCGACGAAACATATCGAAAATAAAGAATAAATGTTCTTGATATCTCGTTTGGTTTACGAGGTATAGCATGTCAAAAATCAGTAATAGGTATAGTTCCTTGTGCTTTTGGCGACGTTTCTCCTGGTCCATGCTGTATTTCAACCTAACAACAACCATTAGGGAAAAATAAAACATTGAAAGTACATTTCCACTGTATAAGCATAGTGCTTTTGGTGGATTGTTTTTCTGGTCCAGGCCGGATGTAATCCTAACCTCTTCACTTGAGGTATCAGAAAAATAAATTCCTTATTTTCGATTTGTCTAGTAGAGTTACATAAGAATCCATCAAGGGTTTTCGTAGAATGCCCTGAATTAACACAAATCTCGCAGCATTAATTAATCCCTGACTGGCATTAAGATTTCTGTTTAACATAATAATAGCATTTTTCTTTGAAAGCAATTTATGAGGCGGTCTCGCAAATGGATCTAGCGATTTGGATGAAATTTCATATGTAGATAACGTTTTGCTATTCAAGTTTTTAACACGATTTAAAAAAATAAAAAATAAAGGAGCAATTTTTGTATTTGGTTTCTCGAAAACGGCTCTAACCTCATTACGTTGAAGTTTCAGCTACCAGTAAGCCTACTGATGTTAGTTAAGCTTCTATTTGGTTAACTGTGCGCCTCAAAACGCCTAGGAAGCCTTCAAGCCTTTTACTTTAATCAAACTTTACTCAAAATCTTGGATATTGAACAGAAATCGAAAGATACCGAGCGAAGATCGGTCACCCAGGTACTACTTTTGTATGTAGGTGAATTTCTAGATTCAACATTTAGTACTTTAGCCTTGCCACAACTTCCGTTAACCTCCCATCCATCAAGTATTATTGCTCACATACTGTTGTCCCTTCCACTGACTATTGTTACATTTGACCAAAATTTCTATGGATTTTCCGTTAGGCTTTTTGATAGCAAATTGCAATGGAAGTCATTAAAAGGCCTCATATTCTGCATTTTTTTTTAAAGAATAATTGTTAACTAAGTTTTCTAAATCACTACAGTACCCTGTCCTTAAGCTAGCTTGTATCCTCCTTTGCTTTTTGCATAATATTTTATCTTCAGGTGTATACCATGCTAGGTAATACGCTTCTTTGATTTTTTTTATATATGTATGTCCATATCTTCCCTGATTCACGTAAAAATCTATGCCACTTATCTTCAATGGAGTCTTTTGGTACTTCGAAGATGTGAAGCTCGAAAAGATTCTTTTGAGCTATTTTCGAATTTGTATACAATCCTTTTCTTTGGGTTGGGTTATTGATTTTATGGTGGTGATTATTGCTTCGTGACTGATTATTCCTGTGGTCGTTGAAATCTATGTGAATAATTCTGGCCTATTCCCGATGATAAGATATAAATTGTTTTTGTTACTGTCATGGCATTTTGTTGGTTCAGCATAATGAGCTAAGAACAGGTTGAAGATGATTTCACAAGCTATTTTATCCCTGCCACCAGTAATATGAATGTAAAGACTCCAGCCAATATAAAGGAAAGTTTAAATCACCTAGTATTTTTACATGATCCTGAAATAGTGGAGCTATATTATTTACATTGTATCTTAATTTCTTGGCAACAGTTATGTCAGCATCATCTGAACATTATTAGGCGCCACAAATTTAGTCGGACAGAACAAAGGAGATGTCCATTCTGATTGAGTTCATTTTGGTAACAATAGAAATCTGATATGCCGAGAAACATTTTTTGTGAACCGTCCATAAGCGAATGCAGTAGAAGTAGTTGTTGTTGGCACTATATAGAGGTGCGCAGTACTATTCGTGGCTAATGGCTTCTTGCGATTGGCCATGACGGATCAGTGCCAGTGTCTTATTGGCTGCTCTATAATCGGACACTCACTAATAACTTTCATAGGAGAAGCTGTTAGATTTAATGTTTGTATACATTTACTTTACTTTATTGTAAAACATTTTGTGTGAAAATACAGTTTATCTTGTAAAATTCGTTTTATAATAATTTTTTTAAAAAAATCCAAACATTAATTTTACACTATTGATCTATCACTGATAATAAGTCTTGTACGCTACAGTCATTAATTTTGCACCAGGAGTAGATAAATGAGTTAATTAGTGTGTAGGTCTTAATGCAGCCTGGACCACAGTTGAGAAGTAACCATCGCACACAATATTGCGGATATCCAATTTCTACGTCGTATCTCCTATTACTGTGGTCCATGCTGCATTACAACCAAAATGCAAAAGGTTGGAGACAAAATCATATTTTATAAATATGTCCTAAGGATTTAGGTCATAGAGGAAACATAATCATTGCACACGATATGGCGGATACCCAATTTCTACATCGTATCTCCTATTACTGTGGTCCATGCTGCATTACAACCTAAATGCAAAAGGTTAGAGACAAAATCATATTTTATAAATATGTCCTAAGGATTTAGGTCATAGAGGAAACATAATCATTGCACACGATATGGCGGATACCCAATTATGAAAATGTATCAATCTATTGTGGTCCAGGCTGCATTACAACCTAAATTCAAACAGTTACTGGCAAAATCATACTTTATTCCGTATGCATGATTTTAACAGCAATTTGTGCCACGCAAGGAAATGCAGAAGAACGGAATTAAGTATAAATCAATGGCTGTGGGACTAACAGACAGTAGAATAGCTTCTACGGCCTTTCTCATTAAATTGAGTGAGTTTCCATGCCAATTTTATTACTTAGTAAACGATTAGTAACTACAATACGCAGATTAATAAATGAAATATGCAGCCAAAAAGCTACTGACTGCCATACGTCCCGACCAATCGCATGCCGCTATTAGCCATGTATAGTACTGTGCACTTCTAAATAGTACCAACAGAAACTGCTTCTGCTGCATTCATTTATGGACAATTCACTCAAAAGAAAAAATATGTTACTCGGCGTGATGCCTGATTTCCATTGCTACCAAAGTAAACTCGTAATTCGAAAAGACTTCTCCTTGGTTCTGCTCATTTAGTCCTGGCTACGTTAAGTTTAATTTGTATGAAATTCATTTGTAAAGTGTATCAATGTCTCATTTCATTACGCAAAATGTATTTACTCGCTGCTGTTAATACATCCTCTGCATGGGAATATAATTTAGCCTTACAAAAAGCGTTCAGGCTATTATAAAAAATTTCTGCAGAACTTACATCAATTTTATCCAACTTATTTTAGCGATTACGATATCTACTTCAGTGCTAGTAATAACACTTTCCGGTTCAGGCCGTTTGTTTCAGACACTTCGACAGCCACTAGAACTTTTAACTGTTAAAATTCCCTTAATCTGCTTGTAACATGCTGATTCGAATTTCTTTGGGCTCCCCATAACTATTTCTAGTTCCTGGTCACCCCCACCCACCACCACCCACTTGTATATTATTACTAGACGACCCGTGCGAAAATTTTGCGAAAAAAATGCGATGAATAGTGAGGTTGAATATGATGTCACCAAAGCTGAGTCATTACTCTTCATACTCCTACTTCATTTATCGATTTTGGTTAGAAATCCAGGGAGATAAAAGGCTCGAAAGACATATAATGTATTTTAGAAATATTGACATTTTTGCCCTGTAAGGGCCAAATTACGAAAAAGTCCTTTCTTAGAATATAATGGTACCACGGCGGAAACCTTAGTCTTTAATATGATATCTCATTTATCTATATCGGCTAAATATCAAGGGAGATAAATAGCTCGTGACACAAAAATGCGTTGTAGAACCATTTATACTTTTTCCCTTTAAGGGTAGAATTCCAGAAACTTCTTTCTTAAAACATTATGTCACCAAAGCTGAGACATTCTTCCTAATAATCTTCCTTGATTTATAGATTTTGGATAAATATCGAAGGAGATAAGAGGCTCGAGACACAAAAAACGCATTACCACGGCGGAGACCTTAGTTCTTAATGTAATATCTCATTTATCTATAATGGTTAGATATCAAGGGAGATAAATCACTCGTGACATACAAATGCGTTATAGAAAAATTTATACTTTTTGCCTTTAAGGGTTGAATTCCAAAAACATTCTTTCTCAAATTATAATTTCACCAATCTGAGACATTACTCCTTATATTCCATTTTCATTTATCGATTTTGGTTAAATATCCAGGGAGATAAATGGCTCAAGATACAAAAAACGCATTTTAGAAAAATTAACATTTTTGCCCTTGAATGGTCGAACTACGAAAAATTCCTTTCTTAATATATCCGGAGACCTTATTCTTTCATATGATACCTCAATTATCTATATCGGCTAGTTATCAAGGGAGATAAATCGCTCGTGACACAATAATGTGTTATAGAAAAATGTATACTTTTTCCCTTTAAGGGTTGAATTCCAAAAACATTCATTCTTAAAATATGATTTCGCAAATCTGAGACATTACTCCTGATAATCCTACTTCATTTCTCGATTTTAGTTAGATATACTTGGATATAAATGGCTCGGTACACAAAAAACGCATTTTAGAAAAATTAACATTTTTGCCCTTTAAGGGTCAAATTAAGAAAAATTCCTTTCTTAAAATACAATGTTACCATGGCAGAGACCTTATTCTTTAATATGATACCTCATTTATCTCTATCGGTTAGATATGAATGGAGATAAATCACTCGTGACACAAAAACGTATTGCAAAAATATTTATACTTTTGCCCTTTAAGGGTCGAATTCCGAAAAATTTCTGTCTTAATATATGAGGTCACTAAAGCGGAGATCTTAATCTTTAAAATGATACTTCATTAAACTATTTCAGATAGGTATCCAGGGAGATAAATTACTCGTAACACAGAAAACAGCATTTTAGAAATATTGATATTTTCGTCCTTTAAGGGTCGAATTTCAAAAACTTCATTTCTTAAAATATTATGTGACCAAAGTGAAGATCATTAGCTTTAAAATGACCCCTCATTCATTGATTTCGGTTAAGTATGAAGGAAGATATAGGCTTGTGACAAAAAAAATACCTTATAGAAATAATATATATGATTTCTGTCGATGTTATTTTATTTATTAAAGCCCTTTTTTTTCTTGTAGCGAACAATAATAATATTAATCTTTTTAATTTTCCATTTTACGTTTATTTTGCCTTATTTTCTTTTCAAACAACCCGAAGAATTATTCATGTCCTTAGCTGATCAGTAACGTTTATTTCAACACCTCGCAAGATGCTAACTAAGCTCGTCTAGTCGCTCACCAGCCCGCTCACCAGCCAAAACTTTCTCTTGTCTCTCCTCTCGTCTCCATAACAACCGATTTTCTTTTTCTAAGAGTAATTATTCTCTGGATGTTATACTATATACTTAACACAGTGCCTGCCACTTGTGTAGCTGATTTATTTGGGAGCAGCACACCCTGTCACCTGTGTAGCTATTTCACGTGTTGTTTACACCAGACCTACTCAAGGAAACCATACAAGTCTCAACCGTGTTGTGAACAAGGAATTTGGAACCAAGTTTACCTCAGATTCTGTGACCAATGGCTACAGAGTTCAGTTCAGCCAGCTGCGGAAGGATGAGAGGAGAACATACTTAAGGCTGCAAATATTATTGGTGCTAACATGCACCACGATCTACGATTTCCTGCAACTTTGTGGGATTGTCACCCTCCTGACATATAAGCTTGTTTAACTGGCCCCATTTGTGGCTTTGAGAACCAGAAACCACATACCAGCCATCATCAGGAGACGTTCATGCAACAACCATCCTCTCTGCCTGTGTTGCAGATAAAATGGTTGATAGGGAAGAATCTGTGAATGGCCTAGCTTCATCAGGGTCACCCATACATCTGCTGCAACCTGTCATGTCAGTTTCTAGCTGAGTGCTCAGATCAACCACCTCAGTTCGTGTTTCTACACAGCAATCATAGTCTACACATACAAGGAGCATTCTGAAATTGAACAGATTTGCACAAACACTTAAAATTCTTCAAAGTACTGTCCTTGGGCTTGTACACATTTTTTTCCAGCGACTCTGCCATGACCGGTACATGCCCTGAAAGGCGTCTTCGGGGACTTCTCGCAAGGTCTTCGTCACGGCTGATTGAATCTCTTCTTGAATGAAAAAGGGTTCCTTTCAGGGCTGCCTTAATCCGAGGGAACAAAAAGAAGTCTGCTGCGGCGAAATGAGGACAGTAGGGCGGGTGGGGCAGCGTTGGCACCTGTTGTTTTGCCAGGAACTTGTGGACTCGTGGCACATTGTGGCAGGACACATTGTTGTGATGGAGTTGCCAGGTAACTGAGATCTTTCCTCGTCCTGATCCTTTTTCGGAATCTTTCCAGCACATCCATGTAGTAGGCAGCATTAACTTCCTGTCCTTGAGGAACAAACTCCTTATGGACCACTCCTTTGCTGTCAAAAAGACGACGAACATTGTTTCCATTTTTTATTTGCTCATTCTTGACTTTGTGGTTCACATGTGTGCAAAATTCATTCCAAAATTGCTAACAGTGGATCAGAAAAACCTTCGTCTTGAAATCATTCAGGATACTTTGGAAATGGCCAATAATGGTGAAAGTCTGCTTAAAAAGATTATTATGGGTGATGAATCATGCGTTTGTTTGATCCTGGTAGCTGTGGTCAAAGCCACGACTGAAAAAGAAACGCACCAAAGTCGGAGAAATGTCAAGTCGTTGCTGATCTTTTTTTTATCATTATTATTATAAGGGTGTTGTGTACCATGAATATGCTCCTAAAGGTCAGACAATCAACAAAGAATATTATCTTGAAGTTATGAAAAGACTGCGTGATGCAGTTAGAAGAAAACTGGTCAAGAGGTGAGTGGCTTCTTCTTCATGATAAATACTCCAGCGTATGCATTGAACATCATGTGGCAATATTTGACTAAGCACAAACTTTTGCAGCTCCGTTAGCATCCGTATGGTCATGACGTAACTCCCTGCGACTTTTCGCTGTTCCTAAGATTGAAAATGCCACTCAAAGGACACCGATTCGACAACAAAGAAACACTCGAAACTTATTCAACAAACGCTGTAAACGCGATACTTTTGGGACAGACCTCCTGTAAACTAACTTGAAAATAGAAAAGCTGTTTCTGTTTGGGAGAACTGTGGTAACATGGACAGTGAAGCAAGAATTGAAATTAGGTAACTTTGTAATTTTCGGGGCAGCAGTACTAGCCGCATCGGCTAGAATCCCGAGAGATTTTTTTCTACAAGAATTAAAATTGTTCGTAGCAGGTGGGAACTGGCTTGACAACGCAATATGGGTAACAGACAGGCACGAGGTATTAGCTTAATGTAACAGCCACTAATCTTCCTTCTTTTCCGCTAATTCATCCCCCCACCTTTTATTTCTTCACCACATGAATCATTGATTGCCAGAGCTGACTTTTAAGTAATGAGTAACATCTGAGTTTTTTTTTTTTTTTCTTTCTTTGTTTATATTTATACAAAATTTTGCTTGAATACATATTTTCTGCCGACTCCTTCCGCCTGCCCATGACATGTGCCTGTAGTATTGTTTCCAGTTTTACAGTGATTGAGTTTGTCTTAAAACACCCATCCATACTTATCACCATGTTGATCCCCTCTTCTGCGAGCTGCTGACCAATGATCTGCACCTCCAGTTAGCTGCAGCTAATTCTCTCTGTTGAATTTCAATGCTGATATACGAGGTGTATTTTTTAAGTAAGTACCATTTTGTCATACCGGGGTCATTCCATGTCAAGTCACCCAGGCCTTGACACCAACCATGTCAGATTTTGATGAAACTTGGTACAATTACTTCTTTTATCATCCTGAAACCACTTGTAAAATTTTTTTGCTCCATCTCTTGTAGTTTTTTTATATAAATTTTTTAAGTTTTTAGGTTTGGCGTTGTTTCAGCAGTCTGAAATCGTAACTTAAAAACGTGTCCTCACAACTAAAAAAATTGTATATTAAAGAATACTCAAGATATCAGTATGAAATTTTGGAATAAGTTTGTGTGTTATATCTAAATGTTAAAAAAAATACCATAAAGATATATTAAAATATTCCAAATGAAAAAATTTACAAGTTTTTTTTTAATTTTTTTTTTTTTAGCTAACGGATGTTTAGTTTTACAAAAACTGCAATATCTAGAGTCTCAGACCTGATAGAAAGCTCAAATTTGTTTTAAAATACTCTTAATTGTATAGGCTATTAGATAAAAGAAAAATTATGTTGGCTTTTTAACCTGTTTAATAGTTATCTAATTTTTAAAATAATACTAATTATATTTTTAAAATAAAAAGAACCAAGTGACTTAGACGCCAAAAATAAGTTTTTATCTTCTTAATAAATAATATTAATGTTGATAGATATCAATTTTCCACTCCAGTTAAGTTTAAATTTAAACTTGGTATGTTAAGTTAAAAATTCAATCAGCTGTGTGTGTTTTTACAGTACTAATAGTTAAAAAAGCTCAGTCGTCATAATAGTACAACTCAAGTCAGGTTTACCTTGATTTAGCTAATAACAGAGCCTGATTAGCTGTGCTCATTAAAATTTGCATGGTTCTGCAAGTCTGATCAGATACATTTCCTGTGGTGACATGCTCCTCCATACAGCTCACTCTGCAAGCATGTCTCAACAGGCTCTTGTCCTGTGGTGTCATGCTGTTCTTCCACAGTTGGTAATTGTTAGATTCAGTTGCTCACTGTCTTTCATTGAGTCAGGTTGTGCTTACATACAGTGACGTAATTTATTTATTATTTTTTTCATTCAGAGTTTTAAGTCTTTTAGTTTTAATTTGGTCAGCAGTTATAGTTGTTATCAATTTAATGGAGTAACAATGTAGGCTTGGATTTTGTTTTGTTACTCCTGTGTTTTGAAGTAAAAAATTATTGCAGTGTTAAATAGTGCTTGGATAGTATTTTATTAAGTTTATTCGAACTTTCAGTAAGTACTGTTACTTAGTTTACAGAGATTCTTTTCCAATATCCTATAAAAGTAACCAGAACAGTAATCAGACCAAAAGTGAAATCAGAATGTCAGATATTCAAACCTGTAGCGTAGGGTTATTTAAAAAATCTGACAGTTTCCAAACAACCTACACACCTTCAAAAAAGTTACAACCGTTATCTGAATTGAGTGAGGAAGAAAAAGATTTGATCCACTTACGATCTGGAATTAATCTGTGTGAATTTAAGAATATATGTTCACACCACAGCTACTACTTTTTAAATGTTTTTGAAAAGTATCAAACAACATGTGTAGACCCACTAAACAAACACAAAAAGCCCATCAAAAAATCATTGTGAAGTGTAGGCTTGGATCTTTCTAAACAATTACTGACAAAAAATATTAGCATAAAACCTGGACAAAAGCTTTGTGAGGAAGGTTAGCAGTATTGAAAAGACTGCAAAAAAGGCGGTTTCAAAAGCATTAAAATATGATGCACCAAGTTCTGATGATGGCGAAGAAGATACAAGTGTGGTTGAGAAAGAAAGGATTTTGATGTAATGATTTCTCTTATGAAAGAGATTTCATCTGTTGGGAGGTCTAGAAAAATCCAGATTCTGACCTTGGCTCCGGATTCTTGGAGTTGAAATAAAGTGATGAAAGAATTTAATGTAAGTGAGTACATGGTGCGACAAGCTAGAAAGCTAAAATCTGAAAAGGGTATTTTGGAAACTCCTGGTCCAAAAAAAGGTAAAACTCTTTCTGAAAATACAGTAAGACTTGTAACAGATTTTTATGAAAAGGATGAAAGTTTGAGAGTGCTACCTGGAACAAAAGACAAAGTAAGTGTTCAAAAAAATGCGTACATGCAAAAAAAGACTCATTTTGTGTAACTTGAGAGAACTCTATTCTTGTTTCAAATGGGAGAATCCCGAGGTAGAAGTAGGATTTTCAAAATTTTGTTTCCTGAGACCTAAATGGTGTATCCTTGCTGGTGCTGCAGGCACACACACTATGTGTATGCAGTATCCACCAGAATGTTAAACTATTACTGGATGCTGTGAAAATTGAAGAATCTTATAAAGACCTAATTAAGATGCTTGTGTGCAACACGGAAAACCAAAACTGCATGCTACGTCATTGCGACAGCTGTCCTGCAAATACTGCACTAATTGAGTACTTAACTGAAAAACTAAGTGAAGATTATGATTTAGAAGAAGAAATTGTAATCAGTCAGTGGGTTAACACAGACAGGGCAGAAATGATCAAACAGTCTATCAGTGTTGAAGACTACATTTTGTTATTGGTTACGTCCTTGGAAAAGCTCACCCCGCACTCGTTTATAGCAAAATCCCAATCAGCAGCCTTTAAAAGATTGAAAGAAGACCCACCATCCAAAACAGCAATTATTGTGATGGATTTCAGTGAAAATTATTCCTTTGTTATACAAAATGAGATCCAAAGTTACCATTGGAATAGAGGTGGTTGTACTCTACACCCAGTTGGAGTTTTTCTAAGAAATGAGGAAAACAATGTTTTTGTTTCCAACCACTGTTTTATTAGTGATGACCAAGAACATGACACTGGTTTCGTTAACTTTGTACAAAAAGAAATTACAAAGTGGCTGTCATTACATCATACTGACATTGACTCAGTTCACTACTTTACAGATGGTTGTGCTGGGCAGTACAAAAATAGAAACAGTTTTAAAAATTTGACTGAACATGTGAGAGACTTTAATTTGAAGGCCCAACACACTTTTTTTGCAACAAGTCATGGGAAGTCAATTTGTGATGGTCTAGGAGGAACTATTAAAAGAATTTTAAGGAAAGCCAGTCTACAGCTTTCAGACGAAGAACAAATATTGACAGCAATCGAAGTGTACAAGTTTTGTGAAAAAAATATTGAAAACATTCATTTTCACTTTATTGACAAAAAAGAAGCTGATTTGCTACGGTTAAAACTAGAAAAACGTTTTTCAGCAACCCGAACCATTCCTGGAACAAGAAGTTTTCATAACTTCAAACCACTACCAACAAACAACCTTGAAATTAGAAGGACTACAGATAGTGTAAAACCCTCGTTTGTCTTTTCTTTCCATTCTTCTTCTGACTGGGTTCGTGTTAAACCATCCATAAATAGCTATGTGGCTGCAAATTATGATGGTAACTGGTATTTTGGACTGGTAAAAACAATATTCAATGATGAAGAAGATGCAGAAATTCTATTTCTACATCCTTCAGGACCAGCTGCATCATTTTATTGGCCTGAAAGAGAAGATTCTTGCATAGTGCCTTTGGAGCACATAGTCTGTGTAGTAGACGCACCTCAATCAAGCGGCACTGGAAGAATGTATTACTTCAAAAAAGACTGTATCAAAAGAACTGAAAGCTCTTGGATGAAGTGGAAAAAAAGTTTGAATCAGGATTAATGTTTATTAAAAAGACAAAATTACTCAAAAAATTCAATGTTTCAAGCAATCAGTTGGGTTATACATAAGTGTTGTAAGTACACTATCTTTGTACATAATTCTAATGTAATCTACTATAATTAATAAACATGTTAAAAAAGCCATCATTATTTTTGTTTTATCAAGTAGCCTATATGTTTAAGAGTACATTAAAACAAATTTGAGCATTCTATCAGATCTGAGACTCTAGATATTGCAATTCTTATAAAACAAAACACCCGTTAAAAAAAAAGAAGAAAAATATATATTATTTTTTTAATAGAAAATATTAATATATTTTAATAGTATCATTTTTATCTTCAAATATGTATAATAAATAAACTTGCTGCAAAAATTCATGATGTTATCTAAAAGAGTTTTTAAGATAAGCAATTTTGAAGTTTTCAATACAAATTAAATTTACCATTTCTGAAGGTTCGGAAAATGCAAAACATAAAAACTTTAAAAATTTATAAAAAAAAACTACAAGAGATACAGCAAAAAAAATTTGCAGGTGTTGTCATGATGGTATTAGAACCATTTGAGCCAAATTTCATGAAAATCTAAGGAGGTGGGTGTAAAATTTATTTTTTATTGGGTGATTTGATGTGGAACGACCCACCGTGGCTGCAGTGCTACGATCGGTGTTCTGCGCATGCGCACTAGGTACCTGCATCTCTTGCCTACGCACTGACGCCATTACAGTCTAATTCTTCCTTGTTTACATTGTTCACTGGGTGTTTAAGATGCCTCCGATAATCATGAGTCCCGCTGACTGAAGTACGGGCTGTTATAAGATTTCTTTATGCTAAAGGCCTAAAACCGTTCGATATTCATCGTGAGATCAGTGTAGTTTACGGACAAAACATTGAGTGATGGAATGGTGAGAAAGTGGGGGAGAGCATTTAAAGATGGCCGCACAAATGTGCATGATGAACAACGGAGTGGGCGTCCTTGGGTCGTTAATGATAGTTTGGTGCAGAAAGTGGACAATAAGGTGAGAGAAAACGGACGCTTTATGATTTCCTCCTTGTGTGATGACTTTCCTAATGTTTCTCGTAGTGTTTTGTATGGCATTGTGACCGAGCACATGAATTACCGAAAATTGTGCTCACGCATCAGCTTATTGTGAGATATTGAACAATCTGCGCTGTTCAATCCAGAACAAAAGACATGGCAAGTTGAGCAAGGGCATTGTTTTGCTGCATGACAATGTCCGTCCACATGTGGCTAATCAGACCAAAGATCTCATCACATCTTTGCGATGGGAAACTAGTTCATCCTCCGTACAGCCCTGATCTGGCGTCCAGTGACTACCATCTGTTCCTGCACTTGAAGAAACACCTGGGCGGTCACGGTCTTGAAGACGATAACGAAGTCAAAACAGTTGTGATGCAGTGCTTAACAGGTCAGGCGGCAAACTTCTATGAGGAAGGTTTTCAAAAACTGGCACTACCTTATGACAAGTGCCTCAATATTGAAGGGAATTATGTAGAAAAGTAGAATAAGGTACAGGCTTTCATGTAAAAATAAAATTATTGAGATATATTTGCATGTCTTTTTAATTTCAAAACTGTACTTACTTAAAAAAAACATGCCTCGTATATGATATATATTGCAAATATTCCATTGCTTAATCCAGTTGCTGCACTAGATTTGTGAACAATTCTTCTTTCCCTATTTTTCATTGTGAATGGGATCTTGATTTATTGGTCTTTCGTGCGGTGATGCTAATTCCGCAAAAAATATGCTATTGCAGTTAGAAATTGTTGTCTAACTTTGGCTGAATAACTGGGCTCCATGTACTTGGGAACTGTGGACTACATTTGCAAAAATAATCTCCTGGCTTAACCCTTTCCTACTGGCTATTGGAAATACAAGAAAATTAATAATTTAAATTTATTTGTTAAAGGTACTTGAAGTTTAACATAAATATTTTTTCAGATTTTTATTGCAACTCTCTGTACTAATTACAAAATTGGTACAAACTTGTACCATCAGAGACTGTGAATCAGAAATAGTAATTGATAATTACGAGGTGTGTTGGAAAAGTAATGAGACTGATTTCATACTAACCAAAGTTTTTATTATTTTCAAACAACAATGTTATCCCCTTCAAAGTAGTTCCCTTGGGCAGCTATACATCGGCGGAGTCGTGATTCCCACTCTTGGTAGCAGCGCTGGAAGTCTTCAATTGGTATGGCTTTTAACTGGTTGGTCAGTCTTTTGAATGTTCTCTAGAGTTCCAAAATGACGTCCTTTTAGGACATGTTTCAATTTCGGGAAGAGGAAAAAGTCACAAGGACTTAAATCAGGTCAAAAATTCACGGATGAAAATGGCCGTGTGACACGGAGCATTGTCATGATGAAGCATCCACTTGTCTGCAATTTCTGGTCTCACACGGATCACTCTTTTCCTCAACTTTTCAAGGACACTTTTATAAAACACTTGGTTGACAGTTTGTCCTGGTGGAACAAATTCTTTGTGCACGATACCCTTCCTGTCAAAAAAACAAATCAGCATGGTCTTGATCTTTGATTTGCTCATTCGACATTTCTTCGGCCGAGGAGATGATGGAGTGTGCCATTCGAGACTTTGTCGATTTGTTTCAGGATCGTACTCAAATATCCAGGATTCATCACCAGTGATCACACAATTGAAAAATTCTTGGTCATTAGCAATCCTCTCAAGAAGATCAACGCACACGTTTTTTTCAAATGTCCTTCTGTTCAGTTGTGAGATTTTTCGGCACCAATTTGGCACAAACCTTTCGCATGTTTAAATCATCTGTCACAATTTGATACACAGTGAAAGTGTTTAAATTAAGCTGTTCACTGATCATCCTTATTGTTAAACGACGGTCTGATCTCACAAGAGCCCTCACACGATTAATGTTTTCGTCAGTTTTTGAAGTTGAAGGTCTCCCTGAGCGAGGTTCATCTTCAACGTGTTCTCGGCCTTCCAAAAATGATTTGTGCCAGCGGAAAACTTGTGCTCTCGATAAGCACTGTTCCCCATAGGTCTGTTTCAACTTTACAAAAGTCACACTCGCGGATTCACCAAGTTTAACACAAAACTTTATCGCACAACGTTGCTCTAAATTCCGATGCTCCATTTCTGTGACGCACAATGAAAACACAACTTTATTAATGGCGCTGTCAAAACTAATGTGTTAACTGTATGGAGTTGTAACTCAGACTGAGGAAGTGGAAGGGATCAACAATCAGATTTAGCATCAGCCAGTAGACACAACAATGCCAGATCTCCCGCAGTGTTGCCAATCTCATTACTTTTTTAACAAACCTCGTATGTTCATATTAGTATGAAATGCTCGCCTCAGGATATTAAAAAAAAATCTGTCATTCAGACTTAAAAAGACATTGCAGTGGGAATATTTGGAATGAGGTTTAGACTGTATCTTCTTCAAGTTTTTTTACAAATAAAGGCGAGCATGTACCTCTGTTTCCCAATCTTACGTCACTTATTGTGGAATAGTTTGACTTGCGTCATTTCTATGGAGGAGAGCTTGGCGAAATATCTGTAAATTACCTTTTCTTCCTAGCGATGTCCTTCATACCCTGTGCAACTGATCTTCTCAAATATTTTACAGGTTTTTTTTTTCAAATATAGGGCCATTTATGTTATAGGCATTGACAAACTCAGTAACCATAACACCCCGAAACAATCTGTGCCATATTTCGGCGATTTTCTGTCAGCATTATACGAAGCCCTCAGATGATCAGCAGTATCAACTCCACCCATGAATGTATTTGTAGTTCTTCATAACTCTTGGCATGAAACTGTTGACTTAACACCATCTTTTTCTTTGTGTGTAACCAGTGATGTAACAACAGGTTGGCAGGATGGGCAAAATGCCAACATCTGTGCATCCAGCTTGAGAGAGGGCCCCATCCGATGAATTTGCCACAGGCCCCAACCAGTATAGTTAATAGTTACGCCACTGCGTGTAACAGTAGTTTCCTCACTGCCATGATCATTTAATGCTAAATGCATGACGTTTTTATCCTTCCATTTCCAGTAGCCAATCTCTAGGTTTGAAAATTTATTCATCCTTTTTTTTAGTTTTTCATCAGCGGCTAAGTTGTTAGGAAGCCCCTTGCGGTTGGGCCTGATTGCCCCACAACCAAAAGTTCTTTCAGTTGTTCTAATAATGAAACAGATTGAAAAATAATTCTCGAAATAGATACCTTTGTGATCGCTTCATTCTTGTTCATTCAATTCTGAAACCACTTTTCCACCTAATCAGTAATCTGAGAACTTTACAGTCATTTCTTCATCTTTGCCTTGAAAACCTGTTTGATCAGCTAAACATCAAAATTTATAACCTCTATGGGTTTCATGGGTAAATATTGCTTTACTACAGATCTGCCTTAGATTTTTATCAACTCATAAACACTCATTTCTCTAGTCTCATGATAACATTCTTGAAAAATTTTATTCAGTTCTTCTCCAATTGGTCTAATCTTATACAATTTATCTCTGCAGTGTGGAAATATGTTAGAGTTATCATTGTATTGTAAATATGATAACATGGCTGCAAATCAGTTCCTGGATATTGTCTTACATTCAGGAGAATTATTCAGATCAGGTGCAGAAGAGTAGTGGTCAGTCCAAGCAAGTCTTGTATTGTAGAAGTTGGTACCTATGAAAGTTCTTCCTTCTTAAGATTCAGAACCCCCTTTTTAAAAAAAATAGCATCACATTTTTTCCATCTAAGATTTGGCTCTGTAACTGTTTATCAGTAGATTTTGCTTATATGAACTGCCATACTGATATCGGGCAGTTCATTAGCTGATGAAGCGCTTATTTCAGGATTGGAAGTTACCAGTCTGGATTTGATACCTACTGTTGTCCTTATTGCCTGCTACATCCAAGGGTGGATGCTAGGTTGTGTATAGACTAGGTTCCAGCACTTCCTCAAAAATGTCGTCAAAGGATGTCAATGTTGGTAGTTGACAGTCTGATTCCTCAAGATCTGAATCGTATTCTGGGAGCTGTTCTAAGAGAAGAGCTTCAGTTGGAGCATAGTTCTTAGAAACATCCATTTGAAAAAAATCTAAAACAATAAGACTTGCTAAATCTATTTACCAATAATTTGTATAAAACTAACCAGAAGTCCCTGAAGCCTCGGCGGCTTTTTAAATTATTTAGTAAAGAAACTAGAAACACATATTTTATATGTAAAATGTATATGGTTAAATGTTTTGACCACAAGAGTAATAACAGAAATCGACATTTACCAGTAAATTCTCGTTTAAACAGGCATCGTAATATAGCGCTTGTTACTCTCGTCAATAATCCGCCAAGCCCCTACTTGGAAAATTCATTGCTCAGCAGTTTGTGCAATAATTAAAAATAATCACTGTCTCTATCTGACATAATGGTATAGCAATGGATCAACAGGCTCAATAATGCTGTGCACAATGGTATTGTCGAATTATGTTGTGATGATAATCATAATTGTACTAATTTGTCCCCGCAGGGGCCTGGTATGCAAGTGCCAGGTACGGGTTTGGCGAACCCGTGGTGCCTTAGCTGGAAATTTGTGAGCGCCGCAAGTTTCCCACACCGTAAACTCCTACCATGCTTAAACGACCACCGTAGGGCGTGGCGGTGGAACGTTGTGTGCCTAGGAGAACGGGGATCTTGGCTTAATCGCCCGGATCGCGAGGACGGAACAAACCTCTATAAAAAAAAAAACCTCAACCTCAAGGTCAGCCACGTGCCGAGGAGGTGAATGGGTGATGAGGGAAATCACTCGCTAATGTGCAACCTCAGGGGCACCTGCACAGCCCTGTTGTATTAGCGCTTCTTTTTAAACTGGTTTTACTCGTGGGACCAAAACGAAGTCGTCCACAAAAACCACAAAACCCTGTGGCACGGGTGTGCCGCAGGCTAAACCCAATACACCCAGTACTAAGAAGCGGGCCAGGGTTGATAGCCATCCCGCTTCGGAGAGTCAAAGTCACGGGAAAGTCTGTTCGATACCAAATGCTTTTGTTGTAATGGAGAGGGTAGAGAGGACATTTGATAAAGTGTCCCCTTTTTATATTAATAAAGGGTTGGAAGCATTGGTTGGAACCTTGAGATAAGTTAAAAAGCTGAGGAACCACCAGCTCCTTAATTGCGAGAAGCTCGGGGAGTTCGCCGTTAAAAGCGAACTCCACAGAACCCTAAATTGTAGTGAAGGCGTTGTCACTTGCCGGGACATTATGGATTTAGGGACCGAGGAACTGGGTAAGGAGTTTGAAGATCAGCAAGTGGTCAAGGTGCGTCAGATTACACGGAGGGTAAATGGCAGTCTTGAAAAGACTGCCACCTTCGTCCTGAAGTTTGCCCAAGTGTATTAAAGCTGGCTACATTAACTTGAACGTCTGTTCGTATGTTCCGGACCCAATGCGCTGCTTCCAGTGCCAGAGGTTCGGACATACGACGGCGTCATGCAAGGCCAACCCCACCTGTGGTAGATGCGGCAAGGGGGCACATGAATCGGGTGTCACTTGCACGATCCCGCAGGTGTGCGTCAACTGCTCCGGGGCGCATCTTGCCTGGAGTAGGAAGTGTCAAGTGTATCTTGAGGAGCGCAAGATACAGGAGTTAAAGACCAAAGAGCGGATACCGTATGGAGAAGCAGAGAAGAAGGCGAAATCACTCGCCGCTCCAATTTTTGGAAGTAGCTTTGCCAAAATGGTCTCGACTCCCGTCAGGAAAGAAAGTGTTGCTACGCAAATATCCTTTGCAGACATGGGCACAAGCACTACTTGCTCATGTCAGTGCAAGTGTGGTGCAAAATCCACGAAGGTCATGACACCTAGGACCGCGGATGTTGCTAGTAACACATCTGCAACCTCGACCACTCCAGCAGTAGTAACAAAGTCTCCACCAACATCAAATATAGCAGTTAAATTATATCCACCTCCTATTCCACCATGTTCTGTTGAATTGGTAGCGATACCACTTGCTACCAGTGGAAACAGAGGTGACCAAAAGATCCGAGGAATAAAGTTTAGACAGACTGATCCGACCCAGTTTGTTAAGTCCACATCTTCTTCTCCTCCCAGACCGCCCAGCAGCAGGGAGAGTAAGGGGAAGAGGCAGAGGAAGAAGAAGAAAAAGGATGGAGGATTTTGAGGAGTCCTCTGGGTCGGAGATGTCTGTCTCCGCTTCCGGGCAGGAAGAAACTGAGATGCTGGTGGACGACTCTGGTCCCGTTCCTCAGCAGGAAGTGACCGAAGACCCACCTGAACCGGGGTGGGTGAGGTTAAATAGGTAAGGATGGCTTCCATACTTCAGTGGAACATCAATGGTTTTACAGCTCACAAAGAGGAGTTACACCTCTTAGCACAGTCTGATCCTTTGTGTCTCTGCCTCCAAGAGACACATTTCAGACCAACACACCAACCTGTGCTAAGAGGATATGACGTGTACCGTAAGGATGAAACCGAGGGTGATCGAGTGAAGGGGGGAGTGGCGATGTTTGTCCGAAATACTGTCCATTCCGAACCTGTCGCTCTCACCTCTGATCTACAAGCAGTGGCAGTGAGGATACACGGTCCTATTAAACTGACCGTATGCTCCATTTATCTACCAACAAATGCGCCCGTCGAATATGACTATCTTGTCGGCTTATTGCGGCAACTTATGCGGCCATTCCTCCTCCTAGGAGACTTCAACACACATAGTGCGTTGTGGGGTCCGAACGCCGAGAGCCCCAGAGGCCGAGTGGTTGGTAGATTAATGGAGCAGGAAAACGTCTGTATCCTGAATACAGGACAAATGACACACTTCACCACAGCTTCCGGTTCGTCCTCTGCCGTTGACCTTTTGTTGTGCTCTCCTTCAATCGCAGACTCCGTGCATTGGGAGGTGGATCGCGACCTTCATGGAAGTGACCACTTCCCTATTTGGATGCACGTAGAGTGTGAGCGAGGGGGAGGCAATAACCGACGCAAATGGAACGTCGGTAATGCAGATTGGCAGCTCTTCTGCCGTTCCATATCACTGGAACCCTGTGAGAGTATACAGGACAAGGTGAATCACTTCACTGAAGTGATTCACAGTGCAGCTGACGTTTCCATGCCGATAAGCTCCGGAACGCTGCGAAGGACGCCCGTCCCCTGGTAGAACGACGAATGTCGTTCCGCTATCTAGGGTCGTAGACGGGCGTTGCGTCGCTTTAGGTTGTACTCAACACCTGACAACCTGGCAGCGTTCCGTATAGCCAGAGCTAAGGCGCCTTGAGTTATCAAGGAGAGCAAGAAAAGGTCATGACAGAACTTTGTGAGCACTATCAATCGTTCCACAAGTTCATCAAAAGTATGGGAATCAATCCGCTGTATATCTGGAGGTACTTTCGCACACCAGTATCTGGGTTACTGGATCAGGGACGTGTAGTTACTGACGAACGAAGCATAGCTCAGCTGTTGGCAGAGAACTTTTCTGCCATCACCTCCTCTGCCAATTTCGATCCTCGGTTCCAGCAACATAGGATTGCTGCCGAGAGGCGCGTGCTGTGCTTCGATTCATCAGGTACAGAGGCATATAACAGACCACTTTCATCTTGGGAGCTGGAGTCGGCCTCAAACAGTGCTAACGACACCACCCCAGGGCCTGATATGATCCAGTACCAGATGCTGAGGCATCTTAGTGAAGATGCTAAAGAGTACCTTTTAGATATTTTTAATCATATTTGGACCGGCAGACACTTCCCCGACTCGTGGAAAGAAGCAACGCTTATCCCTATTTTAAAGCCTGGTAAGGACAAGTTGTTGCCAGGTAGCTATCATAGCATCGCCCTTACGAGCTGCATGGGAAAGACACTGGAGAGGATGATCAATCGCCACCTTGTCTGGTGTCTTGAATCCCGCTTTCAGTGCGGATTCAGAAAATCCCGTTCCACCTTGGACAACCTGATCCTGCTGGAGGCGGCAGTACAAGATGCGTTTATCCGCTGGCAACATCTTGTGGGTGTCTTTTTTTATATTGAAAATGCCTACGATACTACCTGGAGGCATGTTATTTTAAAACAATTACATGATTGGGGTTTCAGGGATAACCTGCCCCGTTTTTTAAAATCATTTTTATGTGGTCGTTGCTTCCGATACAGAGTCGGTAGTGAAGTGTCAGATCTTTTTATTCAGGAAAACGGTGTTCCTCAAGGTTTAGTTTTAAGTGTCAAACTTTTTGCCATAGCTATAAATAGCATTTCATTCGTTATAAGGAGGCCCATCCGGTACTCCTTATATGTTGACGACTTTTTAATTTTTATTGCATGGTCTAGCCTGAGAAGCGCTGAACGACAGCTGCAACTTGCACTGAACAGGCTGGACGAATGGTCAGTACACACTGGCTTCCGTTTCTCTGCTGAGAAAACCCGGTGTGTACTTTTTAGTCGCAGTAGAAGTCTTTTAGCAAGACCTCATCTCATCTTGAGGAACACCGTATTAAGTTTAAGTGAAACTGTTAGATTTCTGGGCCTCATTTACGACAGTAAGCTTACTTGGCTACCACATCTCAAAAATGTTAAAGCCAGAGCCCTGAAAGCCCTTAATGTTTTAAAGTGTCTGTGTGGCAGGTCGTGGGGCGCTTGACCGTTCCTGCCTGCTGCAGTTTTATAGAGCCTTTGTACGGTCGCGGTTGGAGTACGATTGTATTGTCTACGGTTCGGCACGGGACAGTTATCTCCGTATCCTGGATAGTGTCCACCATGCAGGAATTCGTCTCGCCACAGGTGCATACCGCACCAGTGCTATACCCAGCATTTGTGCTGAGTATGGTAAGCCGCCGCTCTCCATCCGATGGCGTCTCCTCATGGTGCGACACTATATGCATATTGCCGCAACTCCTGGCAGTCCCGTGTACGACGTAGTTATTCACCCTAATTATGAACGGTTTTACACCAACCGCCAAAGAGCAACCAGACCGTTCAGCTACCGTACAAAGGCTATTTTAGAGGAATACGGGTTTGAGATGCCCTCTCTTATTCACCAGGGTTGGAGCAAATCTCCTCCCTGGCCTTTAAAGAGGCCCAGAATGATTTTAGACCTGTCACGGTACAGTAAGCTGTTCACCGCTGACAGGGTATTTATCAGTCTTTTTAGTGATGTTTTAAATCAGTTTCACGATTTTACCCCGGTGTATATGGATGGGTCTAAGCAGGCTAACGAAGTAGGTTGCTCTGTAGTGTTCCCTCGAGTGACTTACACATTCAAGCTAAACAGCATGTGCAGCGTATACACTGCAGAGTGTTGCACCTTGTTAAAGTCGCTCCAGCATATGAAAGTTAGTAGGGGCCAAAAATATATGCTGTAATTCCCTCAGTTGCATCCAGGCATTGGGAAGCATGTACCCAGCAGATCGTCTTGTCCAAGACCTACAGGACACCCTCTGATCCCTCCAATCTTCTGGGAAGGAGGTCTTATTCTGCTGGGTACCTGGCCACGTGGGAATCAGGGGGAACGAGGCAGCTGATGAAGCTGCCAAGTTAGCCTGCAACAAGGTCAGAGTTGACTTTGTTCCGGTCCCAAAGTCTGACCTTGCCTCGGCGGGCAAAAGATTTGTTCTTGACATTTGGCAGAGGCAGTGGCTGGAGGTAGAGCATAATAAGCTCCAGCTGGTCAAATCAACCGTTCAGCCGTGGAGCAGCTCCTTCCAGCGGGCGAGGAGGGATGAGGTTCTCCTTACTCGCCTCGGAATAGGGCACTGTCCTCTGACACACAGCTTTCTTCTCCGCCGGGAGTACCCACCGCCACATTTTAATAGACTGTGCAGTGTTTTTAGACTTAAGGGCAGACGTTGGCTTGGTCAACAATCTGTCCCTTATTTTAAACGAGACCAGCAGCGTGGTGGGTGTTTTAAAATTTTGTGTTTTGGCCGGTCTAGTGCCTAAAATTTTAGGCAGATCGGCCTAGTTTTAAGATGGATGGGTGGCCTCTTTACAGCCACCCTTCCATGTGTACTGTCTATAATTTTTATATGGTTATAATCCCTGTCTCTCTGGCCACTATACAGCCAGCGGGACATGTAGTGGTTTTTAATTTTTGTGCGAACCTGTTTGGCCCCTCTACAGCCATCCAGGTGTTCTGCAGCCTTAGTTCGTGGTGGCCCCTTTAAAGCTACGTTTTATTTTTGTGATTTATTTTATTTGCTATCTGCATGGCCGACCCTTTTACAGTCGACCATGCAGACAGTATTTTAGTATATTTTTTAGCCACAGGTATAGCTGGTAATCATTAGGGCGCTAATGACCTCGATGTCAACGCGCCCTAAAACAACAACAACAACAGGTACTAATTTGTACGGTCAGGGAGGTAAGGGTTAATAAATAATTATGCTTTAGGTAACAGAGATGTGCTCCTACTGTTGCCTCAGGAAAACTACAGGGCTAGTCAAAATGATGGCAGCGATTTCACGATTTTTCTTTTGGCTGTTCTATCTATTATAGGTACGATAATAGGTTTTGCTGTTATAAGACAAGTGGCTCTCCAAGTTTCGATTGCACTAAATGCAAGCTTCCCGCGGTATCCTCTAGAGAGCAAGATGGCTGAAAGTGAGAAAGCGTACGTTGTTCTCGAATTTCGTTCGACTCAGTCTATGGTAGTTGTTCAGTGACACTTTAGAACAAAGTTCGGCAAGGATACCCCGCATGCTAACACCATTCAGCCTTGGTATCAACAGTTTAAGGCCACGAGATGCCTTTGTAAAGGTAAAACAACGGGTCGCTCCCCTGTGTGTGAAGAAACCGTTGAACGTGTGCACGCCAGTTATGTTCGTAGCCCACAGAAGTCTACTCCTCGAGCGAGCAGGGAATTGGGTATTTCACAGAAGACAGTTAGGAGAATCGTATGGAAGTGACTGTGTATGAAGCCTTGCAGGTTGCAGTTGTTACAAGCACTGTCGCACAACGATGAAGTGCATCGTTTTCAATTCTGTGCCCAATGTCTAGAACAAGACGAAACATTCGCAGAAAACTTGTGTTAAGTGATGAGGCCACTTTTCATGTGAGTGGAAAAGTGCACAACGTGCACATTTGGGAGACCGAAAACCCCCATGCTTATGTGCAGCACGTTTGTGACTCTCCCAAAGTGAATGTGTTTTGCGTGTTCTCACGAAAGAAACTTTATGGGCCTTTTTTCTTTAATGACGTGACAGTCACAGGGAAAATCTATCTACAAATGTTGCAGAAATGGCTCATACCACTTCTGGAAGCTGACAGTGAAGATTTCATTTTCCAGTAGGTCGGTGCTCCACCTCATTTTTCTCTAGATGTCCGTAATTTCCTAAACACCAGGATTCCAAACATATGGATTGGTCGTGCTGGGGATGCTGTTCATCAGCCGATGTCTTGGCCTCCTCGTTCCTCTGACCTAACCCCCTGCGACTTCTTTGTTTGGGGTTTCGCTAAAGACACAGTGTTCGTGCCACCAGTACCAGTTGATCTGCCAAGACCTGCAGGTTCGAATCACCAGTGCATTTGCTCTCATTGTCGGAGACACGCTGCATCTGGTATGGGAAGAACTCGATTATAGACTTGATGTGTGCAGAGTCACTAAAGGTTGCACATATTGGGCAAACTTTCACAGCTTGTTTATATATCTGTGTAATATTGTAAGTATGTCAAATAATAAATCTGTAGTAATTTTCTGAAATCACTGCAATCATTTTGACTATCCCTGTATTCTAGAGGTAAATGTACTGTCTTGAATGTGTAAAGGACCCTGAAATAATGGTTGCTGTTAGAGAGAGAGAGAGAGAGAGAGAGAGAAACAAAGGTGTTATGAAGGGGGATATTAAAAATTCGGATGGGTGGATAACCACTGCTTACCAAAGTATAAGATCACTGCAGAGTGGACACATGGAAAAACATGTAGACACATAGTGATCCATTGAGCTAACTACAACTTCCATAAGACAGCTACCTCATTCTATAAAAAATTTCATTGCTCTATGTGCCTACTTGTTCTTCCATCCGTCCACATCAAACAGTCTTCTACTTTGGTAAGCTCTAGTCATTCGCCTGACCCTGTATTTAGAAACCGTGAAGTGTCATTGGTATCAGAAAATAATAAAGAGTTGATGATGGGATATCAGTAGCAGAGTTGACAGTAGATGCACAAGTTGGATGTTCTTGTTGTTTAGACTACAGTATGTTTATTCATTTAATTGTGATCACACTGCATTCAGTTCAAAGCAAAATAAACTAATATTAACTGAAAGTCAAAATACTTTCTGTTGGTAAAATTTCACTAACTAGATACGTACTGCTGATTACGATAAGCACATGCTCTAAAACAACTGTTAACCTTCGACAGATGAGATGATCACAGTTCATGTAGACGCATTCAAATTTATGCGTAAAGCTGACAGTGTTGCTGTTTTAGTACTTGGTATTCTGGATCATTGCATTCCCTTAAAATTGAACCTTTATTCAATTTCATGTTGGTGTAGGGAATTGTAGACAGATACACTTTCTTAAAGAATAGCTTGCTAGTTTCAAATGAATTGTCACTAATATTTAATCTTTATTACAGCATGCAGAATTATGTTTACAGTGATAGTCGCCAGGCTTTAAAAGTTTACAAATTATTTTTGCCAAATTCAACATATTTCTATCTCTCTCAGCCTAATAATTTATTTCTGGTTGTTGAATAATTTTACCATCTGCAACTATATTTCAGCCAATTGGTTTAATTTTATAGTATTTTGAATCTTGTGCATTTAGTTTTTTAATTGTATGTTGTAACATTTAATGTGTGAACAAGTTTGCAACATGATCGTCATCATAGGCAAGGTATTTTTATTTTGTTCCGACTTCTCTAACCTCTTTCATTTTCTACTGTATATTGTGTCTATTTCACAGAAGGCCAGAATGGAACTACGTGGTTTAAGCACGCTTCCTAACAAAAAAAGTTGATTTGTCCTGGCTATTCTATTTCTGATTAGTCTTTCACCATTAGTGTCATGTGTTAAATTACTTTTGCACGTTGATATTTTACATGTATAATTTTTTTTTACAACTGTGCCACTTTGTCAATTGCAAAATTTTAATCGGGAATGAAACGTGTTTACTGTACATCTGTTCTAATATTATTAGTTTGTGGTATCCAACAATTGAGAATATAACGTATCAGCTGTAGTTTAATGTCTCTTGTCTTTTAAATATGTGTTTAATTTGTAATGCAGATGAACACCATTACGTCGATGTTACAAATGCCATTGGGGAGGTGACTGTTGTGACACCTACATCGGCTACATCGTACCATTTGCTGGATCATGAGTATGGTCAGACGCCCCAGAATCAAATAATAAGGCGCCCAGTTGTACCACCTCCAAGAAGTGAGGTAAGTTGAAGTTTTAATATCAGCAGGTCAAAACATATATTCTGTAATTTACTGCTGTTGTGCACATTTTAGTGCCCGTTGCCATGTTCAAAAACATCAAGTGGAAAATAAAAATTAACTATTCAAGTGTAGATGAACCTGCTAATTTCAATGTAGATCTTGCGTATGCATCCTGCATTAAAATTGTTGCATAAAACAATGAAACACAAAGTTAGTGTTATCTTGGCATAAATAACATGCTCTGCCAACTGTGAGGTAGTATTAAAGTGCTGGTTGCAATTTTATCACTGTGACCCCAACCATACTGTTTCAAAACAATCCTCTGAATAGGAGATATGAGGAAACAATTGGCAAGTAACATACAGCCCTGCGAGTTTGGTTTTGTATAAAGCATGGCTTTATTTCTTATAGCAGCCGGGAGCGAATAAAATCAATTATGGCATTGATAATGGAGTGTAAGAAATGATGTGAGGTAATAATTGTGTGAAAAGGAAAGATAAACCATAGCCTCCCCTCACTTAATTTGAAAGGATGGCAGCAGAAACATAAAACACTCCATAAACACAATATGTGGTGCTAAGCCTTTTTTAAAGAAAACAAGCATCCTTCACCTGTTGATTAATTTCTGCCCTGTGATTAAAATTTCCAATGATATTATTGGCACTTCCCAACCACCTACAATGGTCAAAATCAGTCGAGGGCTATGTTGACTATGGTGGGTGGTTGTGCGAGCACAGTCATGTGTTCCTATTTTCTTGTGAAAGAGTATAGTCTGAAATATTGCTGCTGCCGTTCTCCATTCAGCTTTGGTAATTGGTGGGTATAGTTCGTTGACGTTGATAAAGACTCCACTGTTACAGACTGTAGTAACTAAAACTTTTAAAATTGTTGTATCAGTTCTCGCATAAATTTTTACTCCAGCTACTGAAGTCCTTAGCCTCAATCCATGGTGAATAATAATTGACAACATTTAATTATTTTATTATCAAATAATGTTTAAATTTTAACTATCATTGCTCTTTTGTTCCATAATTGTTTTACTGTTTATTTGGCTGTGTGTTTAAACTCTGTTATTAAGAATGACAATTCTTATTGCTATAAGTTTCAAATTGACAAATAATTTCTTACAAAAGGCGGTTTAATCCATACTAAATGTAACATCAAACAGTGACAGGAACTGTGTGTTAATATAAAATTTTTGGGCTTAAACTCTGTTAGATCATATGGTGGGAACTGAGAGAGGTGAAAATTTAAACTAGAAATTATAATGTGGAGAAAGTAAAGAATAGGTCAAAATTAGAAGAGAAAGGATCCTAAACAAAAGCTAAATGTGTTTAAAGGAATAAATTACTTACTTCTTCTTTTCTTTTCGTGGATAGGTCAAACCTGCTCATGACGCTTTCTTTGTGGGTCTGCCAGAGTTCTATTGGTTGGTGGAGCAGAGCAAGCTTTGGAAATCTGTTACCCTCTCGTAGAAAGTGGTCTTTCCAATTTTCTTTTTATTTTGGGAAAAAAGGGGGGGTATTCTGTCATTCAATGAGAAATGTTCGTTTCTTGTCCAATTTCTTTATTCTTTCCATCTTTCAGGAAACATATTCCTTTAAATGATCTTGAAATATATACGCACATCAGAGACTGTACTGCCGTTGTTTCGTGCATGTATAGAAATTAGTGAAGTTTCTCTTCTTCACTTCACTTGCCATAGTTACAGATTTCACAATCGAGGTAGATAAAGCTGGAGGCTTGTTCTATTCATCGATTGTCGATCACTGTTTTGACTGGATACTTCCCTTGCCATGCCATAACTTTTGTTTTTGTAATCTTCACTAAGAAGGGGTTTTTTCCTTGCCTGCAATAATGTTCGTACATTCCATATTCCAATCCTTACCTTTCCTTCCTTTTGTCATTCGTTCTTATCAAAGGTATTTCCTTCAAATTATTTCCTTCATGGAGATTCGAGTAAATTGAAGTTTAACCTCCGGATTCTTCTATGTGGCGAGCCATACCATGTACTACATGGGAAATAAAATGTGGTAGTATCCTATATAAGCTGTTTATTATGAGTCGGATGCTGTTTGTAGCTTAGGGTACAGAGCTAAGTAAACTTCTTATTTCAACCACATGTGGGAAGCTTCATCATTGTAAACTATCTTTGAAATGAGATATGGTCCACGACTTTCTCGCAACAGTAACGATTCCAGTTCAGAAAAAGAGAAATTCAAATAAATGTGTAGAGCATAGGACTATTGTTCTAATTTCACATGCAGCTAAAGTTTTATTGAGAATAAAAGGCTATATGGCAAGTTACATGAATGGATTTGAGAGGAACAGTTTGGGTTTAGAAAAGGAATAAGAGGGGCTATTGGCCTGTTAAGAATTATGGGTGAAAGATACATTGAGAAACGAAAAGAAATGTATGTCATATTAATCGACTTGGAAAAAGCTTTTAACAGGGTGCACTGGAATAAGTTGATGGATATCTTGAAGAAAGGAGTAAATTGTAGGTAAACTAGACTATTACAGAATCTATTTTTAAAACAGGAAGTAAGAATGAAGATTGTATATGACATGTCGGGAAAAAGCAACATTGGGAAGGCCAGTAAGCTACGTCCACACCAAAAGGAACACAGAGGAACATGCTGTTGATGTTGCTAGTTCCAGCAACTTGTTCCCTCATGTTTCCCAATGTTCATCAATATTTCTCAATGTTTATGTCAACAGAAACACAAGTTCCTTGAAGTTGACTGTTTCCAGAAGTAGCGGTAAAGATGAAAGGAAACAAAGGAACATTGGTAAACATTATCGTGTTTAAAACTGTTGTTAGTTTGGTGTGGACAGCTTGTTTCGTGTTGCTGTTACCTCAGTTGTTGAACTCCCACAAAAATGTTCGAGTGATTTAATAAATTTAATTGAATTATATGGAAATGCAGAGTGTTTGTAGAGTCCATGTGATTCAAGCTATACAAATCGGCAAAAGAAACACGATTCGTGGATGATGTTAAGTAAAACAACTGGTGCAGACGTAAGTGGCACATTTTTTTTCATAGAGAAAGAGAGAAAAAATATTTTGAACTAAAATAATCTGGTGCTGCAGCAACTTTGGCTTACAAATATTTGGAATTTCTTGCGGATAGAAATAAAGTGCGCCATTGTTCAGAAAAAGGATTTAGTGATATACAAGTAAATTCAAACTAAGTTTTATTATTTCTATAGAAGTAGGTGTATCTCTGTTTAGTTTTTACTACACTTTTTTAACATTACCATAATTTTAATACAGGGCGTTCGCCGGGAAACGCAACCCACTGTTAGCGCTACAAGGAAGAAACTGCTCGCGGCGAGCGAGCGTTCAGCTCCCGGCATTGTTCGACCGTCGGCCGCGGACTATTTCATAAACTTATATGTGCTAAGCATTTAAATGTGACGTAATTCATTAGCTTACCTTATAAAAGATGCTGGAAGTGTTGACACTCTTGTGTAATGCACATTTCACATCTTCTGAACATATTTCGAGACACACGCTGCCCTAACTGACTTAATGATTTTTTGGGTGACTGTTCTAGTCGAAAAGCGATATCGTCAATTTTCTCCTCTGTGAGAATACGGTTGACCGACAGTCTCTTTTTGTAAAAAAATGAACCCGTTTCTCTTACTTTTTTAACCAGACGCAGAATTGTTGATTTAGCTGGCAGTAAAGCGCCAGGATATTCGCGACGAAATTTACTGCGACACTTTTTAAACGACTTCTTCTTCACATATGTATCGTAGAGAAATATTCTTTGTTGCAAACTGTAACGTACCATAATTTTACTCACACTCAAACACGGTACAGATTAGTAAGAGTATGAAGCCCCAAACCAGCCAAACCGCAAAGAAACGTTTATTCACAAGAGACTGAATAAGAGACTGAAGTCACAAACTAGCTACAATGCAAAGAAACCGTTCTTAACAATGTAAGGGTCACTGCACTGCACTGTTGGGGCAGCGGAGGTGTTAAACAGTGCGGTGATTCACGGTGCCGCGTGGCGGAAACTGCTGGTTCCGCTGTCCGAGCAAGTTGCCGACGGCAACAGACTGGGAGGGTTGCGTTTTCCGGCGAACGCCCTGTATTATTTAAATAACAGATTGCCACGGAACCATTCCTCCTGATACTCAAAATAGTTGCCAAATTCCTGTGGAATAATTTTTGCTTCAGTGGACGAATTACGTCCTCGTTTCTGTAATGGGAATATTACCATACTGTGCCTGCGTTTACGTCTTTCCTCCAAGTACCTGGTATTAATTCACCATGTAAAGGGCGGCGTTTAGAATTTTCTTGATGGAAATTGTGTATACATATAGCTACAGTTACAATTTTTTCTACATTTTTAGGAGAGGGTAGTAATGGTTTTCTTAATACTCTGAATCGAGTTCACAGCATTCTCAGTACATTTTCTGGCCCTAGAAAACCTATAGTTATATATTTTTTCAATGATCCTTTTTCTTGGTGTCCGAGATAAGGTTTCAACAGATTAGGAGATAATGGAAAAGCATCATCGCCCAAAAATATATAAGGCTTTGATTCCGTTCGACCAGGAAGAGGACAATCAGGTGGTAAATTAAGTTGATACTTCATCAGCATCTTCCTGAAACGTGTATTTGCAAATACACCTCCATCATCCATATCCATACACTAATACACAAAATGCAGAGGAATTTTCACCAGTGTATGCACACTATAGACCCCCCCCCCCTCTCGTCTTCATTGTCATGTAAACGTTATCTTACTTCATTCCCTCCTTCAATTGACATTTGTACAAGTAAAGAAATGCCACAAAACGCTCAACATGCATCTACCAGTCCACATAATATTAATTACGAAGATATGGCAAATGATTTTTTGTACTGTTAAAACGAAATGTATTTCAGCATTTTTACAATTTTCATGTACCATTGGTATTTTTTTAGAAGGAAATACAATTAAAATTACAAAATAATTCATGAATTAGAATCGGTTATTAACAGTTACGATTGATTTTACCTGTGATTCTTGGCTGTCCGGCTGGCGCAGCGTCATATTTCTTGTGGTCCCCTGGAAGAAGACCACAGAATGATGGTCGAAACATCGGCTACAAGAAATATGACGCGGCACCACCTGGACAACCAAGAATCAACTGACTTTGGCCTGGGAAGCCTACGATTACATTTGAATTTACCTGTATTTGATCATGGAGAACTGAAATAATAGCATCACAAACTTCTCGCGCAATTTTGGTTATAGATTGTTTCGAGATTCGAAATAAGTACAGCAAATATGTTTAGGAATCTCCAGTAGCTAGAAATATTAAAGTCAACAGCAAACGTTCCATTGGAGATATTGCGGCTCTGTAGTTTGTATTTTGTTTTCGAATAAACTGTTCAGGTTTAGAAAGTAACCATTCTAAATCAGTGCTGCTCATTCGAATAAAGTTTTTGATGTGTCCGTCCTCAATGTGTCCTAATAACAGATCGTCTTTCTAAAAAAATTATAAAAAAAAATAAGCTATGAGGCGTTCAACTCCATGTTAATTTCTCCCCAAAAGATTTGATCTCGTCCAGCATTTGCGGTTTATTTTTTTCTTTTGATTCGAAATAATATAAATTGCAGCAGGTGCTGACGAAACTTCACTGTCGCACCACATCATCGTATACTAACTGAATTATAATTGTGACAGAATGTTTTATTTCGCACAGAAAAATAAATATTGTTGCTCTTGGTGTAGACGGGTAACAACTGTAAACAGTAACACAAGTAAACTGTTCCTAAATTAGGTTTTTTGGTGTGGACAGAATGTTTATGAAAGTTGCGATCTGTTTCTGTTTCTAGAAACAGACCGCAACAGTTTAGCAACAAGAATTTGCTCTGTGTTCCTCTGGTGTGGACACGCCTTTAGGCAAGCTTATTGTGATTATTGTTCAAATTATGCCTATAAGATATTGAGAAATTCTTATATGGGAAAAGGAGTGTATATGGTGGCTAGAGAATAGAATGTATAATATTTGTCAATGATATGGTTGTAAGTAGTAAGTGTACGAACCCAAACAAAATGCTATAAGATCTAAATGAAGCTTGGGAAAAGTATGGAATGAGAATCAAAACAACAAAGAGTGATTGGTAAAGGAAGGAAACTGATAAATATTATGATATAACACACTAATATCACTGAAGTAAGAGCCTTCAAATATCTTGGAGAGGGGAGTGCTTGTTAACCAATGCATTGGAAAGACTAGTTTGTGGAAGGAGAGTGAGAGGAAGGAGATACAAGATCATAGATAACATCAAAGGAAACTGAAACTACCTGGACATGAAGAGGGGGACAGAAGACCGAAGAGCAGCCATGTGAATTTCTGCCATAGGGCAGAATGCTAATGGTGATGACTAGAAACCAGATTATATGCAACATAAAAAGCTAGAAATATGCATAAAAAGTGTCAAAATATGCAACATTGTATAATAAAAATGGTAATTTTTAGATTTTTTTTATTTAAGTCAACATGCAATTAGTAAGTAGTTGAGTAACATTTATAAATTTGATAGTTAACAATTATTTAAGATTTCTTTTTCTTTTAAAATGAACAATGGGGGTACTATTCCAAATATTCAATAGTAAGATTGTTTCTTCGATCTCTCAAAATATTTTTATAAGTGGATATGGACCGTTCCACATTCACTGATGTAACTGGGCAGTATTTTAAATTGTGTGCTGTGTTAGCAGTCATTGTTTCTGGAAATAGTTCACCTGTCCCATTACTAAAACTATCAATTGGACACAAAGGTTCAAAAGGTGGGTTATTGTTCAAAATGTTTTCAAACTTCACTTGCAACATCTCTGGCAATATGCATTTTATTCATTAACTGAATAGATTCAGTCAACATCAAACCTTAAGTTTCAAGCTTTATAATACTTGGAGGTATGTAGGAAAAATGAGTGCTAATCATAATTACGGTTTTAATACTAGAATTGTTAAATGCTTGCTTGTACTGACAAACTGTCATAGTATCTCCACTATCAAAGTAGTTTACTACAACTTTAATGATCTTGAAATGTTCATTGTGAAACGATGCAGCTTTATCGCACACCACCCTTGATTTACCACTGGTTCCGGAGGTAAAGGCACATTTGGAAATTATTTTTATAGGCATTACTAGCATTAACCCGCTGCTTTGCACGCGCAAATCTTGGCGTGTATAGCAAAACTCTGAGCTGTTTTAATTTATTATCAAATATTAATTTTGGTAAGCAAAAAATATAGATTTCATTTAAAGATTTTCCTTTCTTTTAGTTACTACGGTTACTTCGGTTTTCATACAATAGTTTGAAAGTTTTTTTTTTTTTTGTAATTCTTATAATTTAACACAATATTTTATATGAAAAATAAAAAAAATTAAAGCTACGTGAAACATTATCGCTAACGGTCCAATAAGGACGTACCAAGAATCAGTTGTCCCCTTGGTCAGAAATTTGGGACACATTTTCGTGAGGATAGAAAGTGCTTATTAATGCAAAACCAAATTTACCTTAGACATAAGGCAACACTAAAGTTACTGTCTGCGATAGTTTTTGCAGTACATTCAATGGCCATTTATAAAAATATCTTTGCTGCCAGCGATAGCATATACAACATCGAATCTAAAATTGCTAGCAAGTTTTCGAATATCAAATGTGTACATTATCATGCCGTGGGTAATAACATGTATTTCTTGCTTATAACTTCTATGCACTCACCTGAATTTCGATCCATCTTTCTTCATCGTATTACAGAACTGAAGTGGTTAAATTGAAAAACGGCCTGGACCAGAAAAAATGTCTCCATTGGCTCCATATAGGCTCGACATTGGGGATTACATGTCATCACTAAATGTGTGTTTACGCGCTCAAGCCGTTTGCGCAAATTGGCTTGCGCAAGCCAGTTTGTGCAAGTAAATCATTGCATGTGAACGCTGGCATGACGTTTGTGCAAGCCAAAAAGTTTGGCTTGAGTAAAATCTGTCACGACAGAAAATTGGCTTGAGGTTGGAGTGTTGGCATGAGCGTCTGAACGAGGCTCAATCCTCAACTCCAACCTTGTGCATGCGCATGGGTGATGGCGACGTTCGACTATCTGTTCCCCTGACCTTATCAATTAGCAGTTATCTACTCAGTAATCTTATTCACTTATTTTATCATTTAGTCATTCAGTTCATGTTAATTGTTGTTTAGTTTGTTTATTGTATTATTCAAAAGTCCAAAGAGAAATAATTTCTTGTTGAATTTATTGAAGTCGTTTCCGTGTTGGTGGAAAGTGGACAGCAGGGTTGGAAAAAAAATCACAATGTTTTCATAGAAATAGAAAAATATAATTTTTTAAATTAAATTAATCATGATTTTTCACTTTTTTAAAAATGCCATAATTCAACTATTATGTGCAAAACAAAACGCATTTGTAGGCAGCAGAGGAAATGGCATTCCTCTTTGTTTTGTCAGCTGATGCCGAAAAAACCTATTTATACGTATTATAATGAAGTATTTCTATTTGACACTATACACACATCCGGAAAGCTACATACGTCTGAATATCTCACTAAACTTGCTAAGGCTTTAATAGAGTATCTGATATCTAAGTTTAATGGTAGAGTAATCAAATTTCGTAATAGGTAACGCCTCCAGTGTGGCTAAAATGAGAAGAGACATTAAACATGAAAATACTGTAACATATAGTTGTTCAGCACATTTTTTTGAATTTGCTATCAAAGGATTTGGAAGTGCAAATGGCCAACACAAAGGAGCATGATGTGTAAACAGTTCTGAGACAGTCATGTTGCAAATTGTTTAAAAAAGGTGGAAAAGCTTTTCTGTTACCACAAGACGTTCGTTGGAACACACTGATTTTTTTGAAGTACACATTAGTGAGTGGTAAAAGTTAATAAAGATTTATGAAGAGAACAGAAATATAATAGACATTGTAACTCAGTAAAAATTAAAAAACATGGTAATAAAAAGATCTGTTGAATAATTTCTGAGATACTGAAACCGTATCAATCGCTATGGATATCCTACAAAAAAATAATAAGGCCTCTGTCAGATGCAGAAAAACCATGGACAAGACTTGAAGCCAAATTTGATGAAACTAGTATTAGCCACATATCTAGGTTTAAAAAGATATACAACAAAGCTATGCCGCCCAGCCACTTTTTGGGGTATTTATTAGACCCAACTCAAACTGAATTCAGGGTGACAGAAGAAGAGGAAGAGAGTGTGCTGGATGAAACTGGAACTTATTATGGTTGAGGTTTACTGCCAATAATTATAAAATTAAAGTCACAATCAAAATCCTTCAAATCTATCGTGTTTACTGAAGAATTTTAAAAAATGACAGCCCTGGAGTGGCGGGAGTCGCAAAACCACATTTTAATGAAGAGGGTCAAACCAATTTATTTCCAATTTTCAGGCAACTAGTTGGAGCCATAGCATTATCAGTGTCGGTGAAAAGAGTATTTTCCACATTCGGACTCCAGTTTATTTTACGAAATAGGTTGACGACAGAAAGCATAAAAATTAGGTTTTTTTAGTATTACAATTCAGATACTGATTAGCTGTTTACTTTGGTTGGTCCACTAAATGACAATTTGATGAAATCCCTGATTTAATTGAAAAATTCATTTGATTCAAATCATGATTATATTTGTTATTTTAATTAGAATGATTTAATCATGCCAACCCTGGTTGAGGGTAAAGAATACAGTGACTGCAATCCTAAATCTCATGGGCATAACATTTTGCTCTTGAATTATTGGCGTGATTAAATTTGGCAAATGCTGGTATGGCTTTTTCCATACGCAAATAGATGCAAAAATCGTCAGGCTTACTGCGTAATTCAGCTATTGGTTTGGGGGGGGGGAATCCCTTTTTAGCGACCAAGTCCTTTCATTTGTCTTCAATTTGATCTTTTTTTTTATATATAATACAAACCGCAGCCTTTACAAGAATTCATTTTTCGTCAAAATTTTTCAATCTGAATACAGCAAACTACAATTTTCAGTGTTCCTCACTTCATAATTGTGCAAGCCAAACTGAACGTGTGAACGGCAACAGTTCATTCAGTTCATTTCCACAAATTGGCTTGCACAAGCCAGTTTGTGCAAATGACTTGAGCATGTAAACCCACCTTAACATGGCACTCATAAAGCAGCTTATTAATTACTAACAATAATTGCTTTATGCCCTTTGTTGTTCCAAGAACATTGTGGCTCGGGCTGCTTTTCGACCTAACCACAATCTATACTGATATTATTGCTTCAAAATCAAACGATGCAGATACACCTAAATTAACGAAATGCATCGATAAATACATTTTTGCTAATGACAATCCCAGCTGGTGTTCTGGTAACAGGTTGCGATTTTCCACGTACCACTCCTGTGTGTAGCCATTTGTCCTATGACATTGAGGGGACACTGTAAAACAGATGCAGAGCGCTATGAAGTTGAAAATTGAGGATCCTTTCTCAGTATAAGTGGAACTACTCTCGACTATTCAGGAACATATTCTCTTCCTTGCCTTAGAACACATTAAGAAGAATGGACTTTCCACAAAGATGGAGATGTTTTGACATTGAGTATGAAATGTTGGCTGGTCTGGGAGCTGTTATTACCATTTTTTAACATGGTCAGTTCCAAATCTAGTGGCAAATGAACTTAAGGGTATTCCTGGTTTGTGCTTGGTTACAATAAATGAACTGATGTAATGCAGAATGGGCTAATGTGGTGAATGTCTTTTCTGCAATTTCAAGTTTGATGAGTGTTGAGAAGCTTCTGCTTTGAGTAGCTAAAGGTGAAAAAGAAAATACATCCAAGAAAATAATGGAAGAAGAGAAGAGTTCGGGGAACTTCGCATACTGTACTTTAACTTAAATTCTTTAGATGATCATTGTTCTCCGCCCCCCCCTCCCCAAATGTCTCTACAACAATTTGAAGGTCTACAAAATCTGATATAACCAGAAATATTATGGCTGACAACTAACTGGGGAAGGCCCATCAGGATGAAGAAAGGGCTAGCAATTTGCATAAGCGTAGTAGAAAATGCCTTTGACATTTTAAGTCAGAAGTGGCATATATTTTTATAGGCTTATTGAGTTAAGTACATTTCGTGTTTTCAAAGCTACCTGTTGTGTTCACAATTTCATAAGTTGCAGCAAAATAATTCACTAAAACTGAACTACAAGATGACACAGTAATAAATCAATCCTTCAGTGCTTTCTCAACTGCAAGCAGATTAACAGAAAGACACTTAGGCTTCCTAGTATTTACAAAACCAATTTCTAAATAATGTACACATCCTAAGTTTATAATAATTACACTATTATATCATTGAACTTTTATGGATTATGAAAGATAGTACGCGTTGTATAAAACAGATAAGTGATACACATTGAAATAAAAGGTGCTAAGTAGCGAAAAGGAATTACAAATTAGAGTAGAGAAAGGAATCACCATTTACCTTAGATGCACACACGTGATATAGGAATTTTTGAGTGTAACCCTTCATCAACAGGAAAACATCGTGGTGGTTGGGTGTTGTGGGAGACTGCCTCACATAATGACTGTTGAGGGTAAAATGGTGGCGGTAAATCCAAACGGAGGGTTTTCACATGGAACACAAAGCACCCAGTAGCTGTCCATGACATCTCGCATGACATGAAAAATTTCAACTCTTGTTTCACGGTCTGTGCTGTCGGAATCCTCCCAAATAGAAACAGCTCCTCTGAACTCATATGGTTGGAACTTGCGTGCCAATACAAACTGAGCACAAGGCCACCCCTTGGTCTCAACTTAAGATAATTCCCAGTCATTATTATTATTTGCCTCCATCTCCTCTGCCTAAATTGAACCAACACTCACCAGAGGTGATGTTTAATTTCATAGAGTCTTTGGTTTAATTTTTAAGTTTTTTATTTATTTTTGCTTATTTATATTTAGATTTTTTTATATTATTTTGCTCTTTCCATCCACCTGAGATCAGTTTTGATATTTGGCAGTGCTCAGATATCGGCTCCGAATCACTGACCTCAGCTTGAATTTACCCCCACAATTTTCCTGTGAAGCAGTATCCCACAACACCCACCCTCCATAATGTTCTCCTGTTGATAAAGGGATATACTCGAAAATTCCTATGTCACGTGTGTATTTGTCTGTTTTGTATGTTCACACACCACAACCATCATCTATGGTAAATGGTGGTTCATTTCTCTATCCTAATTTACAAATAATAAACAATAATAATAATACTTACTAATATGATTGAGTCTTTCACCAATTTCCTTACTCATTTCGGCTTTTTGATAATTTCTTAGTCGTGTAGAAATACGTATCCCGCAAGCCCTAACAGATTTTCTGTCACTGTCCATCGTGAACTCTGTAAAATTAATAATCTGTCGCTGGTCTGCCATGGACAGGGCTTTCACCATGTAGTAGGCTGTGCATTGTTGATTAGGATGATGTAATCTGATCTATTGCCGAGTCCAGGCTGACAAGTCCACTTCCTGTTTGACTTAGCGTACAAATAATAATCATCTCCAAATGGGTCCTCTTATCAATCACATTGCACAGTGGTTTAACCCTTTCCTCCCTGACGGTACTTATAAGTACCACTGTATTTACCACCATATAATTCGACAATACCAGTGTCCACTGTTGATATATTGTTGTATGATTAGGTCAGACAATGACAACATTTATTTTTAAATTCTGCGTGAAATTGCCGAGAAATTAATTTTCTAAGTTGGGGCTTGACAGCATACTGACCAAAGTAACAATTGGTACATTACAATGAATTTTTAGATGATAATTTACTTGGTAAGTGTCAATTTCTGTTATTACCTTTTTAGTTTGAACATTTAACCATATATTTTTTACCTATAAAATATGTTTTTCTAGTTTCTTTACTAAATAATCTAGAAAAACCAACGTGCACTTATAAGTACCGTCAGGGAGTTCTGGGTAGTTTTATGCAGATTATTGGTCAATAGATTTAGCAAGTATACAATTGGTTTTATCATTGTTTTAGATATTTTCAAATGGATATTTTTATGAAATACGCTCTGACTGAAGCTCTTCTCTTAGAAGTTTATAATTTATCAAGGCAAAAATGAAGAAATGTTCTCAGATTACTCATTAGGTCAAAGAGTGGTCTTCGAATTGACTGAAAAAAAAGGAGTAATGACAATGTTATCTAGTATTATCATTATTTTTCATCAGTTTCATTATTAAAAAACCGAAACAACTTTTGTTTGTGGGAGAATCAGACCCTACTGAAGGGACTTTCTAACAATCTGCTGATGGAAAACTAAAACGAGGAGATTGTGATGACGAATTTACAAACCTAGATATTTGCTACTGGAAATGGAAGGATAAAAAGGTCATTCATTTAGTATCAAATTTTCATGGCATCGATGAAACTCCACTATACTGGTTCGGGTCAATGGCAACTTCAACAGATGAGCCCTCTCTTGGGTTGGATTGGTGACCTGGTGGATCTTGGACCAGAGGGCCTCTCTGGCCGGTCATCGGGGGTCACCTCCAGCAGTAGGTCCCGTATCATTTTGCCCATCCTGCTACCCTGTTGTTACACCATTAGTTATATGCAAAGAAAAAGATGGATTGAAGTCGACAATTTCATGCTCAGGAGTTGTCAAGGACTACAATATCTTCATGTGTGGGGTTGTTACTGCTGATCAGCTGATGGATTTGTGCAATGCTGACAGAAGATTACCGAAATCATGGTAAAGATTGTTTTTGGGAATTCTGGATGTTGTATTTGTCAATGCCTATAACATAAATGGTCAGATATTTGAAAAAAAGTCTGTAAATTTTTTTTGAAGATCCTTTGCACAAGGTATGATGACTATGAAGGATATCAGTAAGAAGAAAAGTTCATCTATATATATTTCACCAAGCCCTCATCCATTCAAACAACACAAGTCATACTATTCCACAATGAGAGATGTAAGATTGGGAAACAGAGGTATACACTGTCCCTAAATTGTAAAAATCATATGAAAATGTGAAGTATGTAGAATGAAGAAAATACAGTCAAAACATCATTTCAAATGTTGCACTACAATGTCTTTTGTGTCTGAATGAGCAAAAAGAATTGTTTTTTTGTAATATCATGAGGCAAACATTTCATACCAATAAGAACATAATTGATTTCAATTGCTATTGCTGTACATCCTGTGATACACAAAGTTCCTGACGGTACTTATAAGTACCGGCTTAGTAATTAGCACTTAGAGTCCCAAAAAAAAAATATGTGTGTTTAATTTCAAGTACCTTTATACAAATATATAATTGAAATTATAAATTTCCCTTTTTTGCAATAGCCGGTAGGAAAGGGTTAAAATGTGTTCATATTATACCACATTTTTAAATTACTTGAGCATAAGGGGCCACTCCCTAATCATTGAAATACACGCCTGTATATAACACAGTCTCCTGATTACTGTTGGCATTCGCCAAATCCAAACCCTTCTATAGTATGGTGTGATTCATTACCCAGTGTCACGCAGCAATGACTATAGAAATATTTGGCTTACGAGTAGTAGCTTGACCTTTAGGCTCCCAGTCATTATATTCAGGAACTCGCAAGTGAACTTCCGCTGATTTCTTTCAATTTTTTTCAACAGCTATCTGCAGTGCTTGACAGTCCATGTTGATCATTAAATAAGGTCTGCTGGTTTTGGTTTAGTTGTGGTTGTTCTTTCGCATTTCCGCTAACAATCACTTTATCAACAGTCATCTTGGGTATCTTTAGAAGGGTTGAAATGTCCGATGGATTTGTTACTCAGCTGACATCCAATCACCAGACATATTCAAAGTCAATGAGCTCTCCTGACAGGTTTATTCTGATGTTACTGTTTCTTTACTGAAATTCTAATACTCCTGCAGCAACCATTGCCTGTTGGTTTCTATTTTTGTTTATTATTGTATGTCTGTCTGTGTTAATTATTCGTTTTTATATTTTACCATTTTTCCACTGCTTCACCCACACCGATCTTTGTGAGCTTAGTTTGTCTTTTGTTTTTCTTCTACTTGCAAAACATAAATGTTGATAACGTAGTATCTCTGCACCTTTATTCTAAATTAAAAATCATAGTTTTGTTATACTTATTATAGGATTAATCTTTAATGTATTAGTTTAACATTTTCTCTGTATTCTAACATACTATATTTCAGGACCCCTTCCCGACACCCAGCCCAAAATGTTTGTTATTAACAGAATTCAAAGTATGGAGTGTTTAATCTGTGTTATAGCATCAGCTTTGGTATTTATTTCTTCAATGGATGGGATGCAGTGTGATCTGTGATTATTTTTTCTTGGTACAAAAATAATTTCAATGTTTTTGCTCCACTAGGTGGTCATGTAAAGTTGTAAGGCATACTGCAAACTTAAAACTAGACCAGAAACTTTCAGACCTTGAAAACTGCCCATATTGATCGGGTGGGTGAATGTGATGCCTGGACAAAGAGACCTGCTTACAAATTTATTAGATTTGAAATAAATGTTTTTTATTATTATTATTTGAAATGTGAAACTTTTTTCAGTACAAGCGTTTTTGACCTCTCATCTTATATTGTGGTTCTGTTTTAAAATTTCCTCGCCAACCTATTATTTTGCAGTGACTAGTTAATTGCTCTCTGGCTCCAACCCAATGTTTGAAGGGTTTAACCCCAAAAATTTCTGTATGTTCAGTGTTGGTAATTTCATTGTTTCCATGCTGTTTTGCTGCTACCTATGGTAAGTAAAGATTGCTTTATGTTTCCTTATTTATTTCTATGTTCACTGCTCATCTTATCCCTCGCTAGATGTCACATAAGAAAATGCAGCTTCTTTTGAAGAGTTGTGAACTAAATAGCTGTAATTAGTTTACTCTTTTCAATTTCTTCTGTAAGAGACAATTTTTTATTTTTCCTGTGTAATTTCACTGAAATTTCTTCAGTGTAAATTTTCAGTCTGTTTACAGAATGTTAAAAGGCGTTTGAATCTTGAAACACCTCCGGCTAGTGGTGATGGCTTTAAAACACCTCGGTCCAAGGTACGCGTTAGGACTGTAACAAGCCTCAGCTCATGTCCTTACTCATCCACTTCATCACCAAAAGGTGAGTTTTGAAAATGTGTGCAAATATGTGAACTTTTCCTTCTTTTTTCTGTAATTTTGTCTTTGGGAAAAATTTCCAGTAAAATAGTATCAAATAATATCAGTGCAGTAATATTGTTCTGCCAAATTATGGTTTGAACATTTATTTTCCTAAGATTTTTTAATTTTTTTAGGTTTTTGTAATTTCTGAAATCGTGATAAATATTTTTTATCTGGTTACTGTAATTCAGCATATTCAATTATAACCAAGCCTGGTGGATGTGCAATTGACATTTGGGCATGGCATTTGGAAGGTGTGACTTCAGCCCTGCATCTAGATATCCGGATTTGTTTTCCATAAATCGTTGCAGGCGAATGCTGGGAAGATTCAATCTAAAGGCCATTGCCGAATTCTTTCCCATTCCTGGTTACCAACCCTTTCCAAGCTCCAATGCTACTAACAAGCCATAAAACCTTAATAAAAAAACAAATATGACATTGGAATTCACAAATGAGCAGTGGTAAAAAAATGTAACCAGTTTATGTAAGAACTAACTTGTAAAGGTTTATTTAAAATTGAAATTATTTTTTGATTGTAAAGGTAAGTGGAAGCAAGGAGGTAAAAAACTCGTTTCCTTCCCTTCAAGCCCCAAAACCTCCATTACTAGAAATCTGAGCCCTCGGTAAGTCGAAATAATCAGTATTTTCCTTCAAGGTATTTTAGTACATAGTTTCCTCTATAACTAAAAAGAGGGGAAAAAAGTATTTCACCTCTTTATCTGTAACATATCGGTGTTTGATTCTACTACCTCTACAACTCTATTTTAAATTAATGACCTCTATAGCTCAAAGAAAAAATAATTAAGATGCCAACTTTAAGAATATTTGCTGGCAATACTTTCTTAGCTGTAAATTTTACAAATGTTCGATAAATAGGATCTCATGCAATTTTTTGTTACCAATTTTTACAACTAATGCCAAAACATGTTTTATCAGGTGTCCTTTTGGTTCATGTAGGATGTTTATCATTATGTATTGTTGTAGATTGAGATCTATCGAAGTAAGCCTTAAATGTTGCAGAATTAGTTTAGTCTTACTGGCATACACATCAATTTCTGCAACAGTGTACAAACAAGATTATTGAAGAATTAGTGCTGTGAAACGAAAATTGAAAACTTTCAGTCTCTGAAAAGTTAAAAATGTTCAAAGCTGTAAGGAACTGTAAAATGAACAAAGATGCTGCTGATCAATTTGGATTAGCAATGAGCACTGTCAACAATAATAAAATTAATGCAAAAACCTGAAAATAAAATTAATATTGTGAAAATTTGTCCCTTAAAATACAATGAATAGCAGAATTTATTTAAATGTTTTATCATTATGCCTGGGTAATTTCAGAGCCAATAATGGATGGCTAGAAAAGTAAAACAAGACAAGATATTAGTTTAAAAAAAAGTTTATGGGAAATAAACAATGATATGTGACAACTGGAAAAGTGAATTGCAAAGCTTATTAAATGGTTACGGACCTGAAAATATCTTCAATGTGGATGAAACTGGATTGTTTTTAAGTATCTCCCTGATAAGACCCTAACTTTTAAAAATGATAAATGACATCATGGAAAGCATTGCTTGTTCCAGATATGTCTGGCGCACAGAAACTCAAACCATCAGTTATCGGTAAACCTTTCTGATTTTCAAGCTGTAAATCACTACCATTGGAATTGGAAGCATAGATTATTTACAAAAAAAATTTTAAAAAAGAACTGGGTCATAAAAATTAACATGAAAATGGCTAAAACGAAATCATTAATTAATAATTGTTCAGCACATAATGATATTCTAAAATTGAAAGCCGTTAAAATTCAATATCTGATCGCCAATACATCAAAGTTATAGCCAAAGGACTAAGGTAACATTAAAAACTGAAAGTCATTATAGAAAACGGTAGTAGTCGAGAACATGTTGGATAATATGGAAGAAAACAAATCATGAGAATGACCAGTAAAGTGTGGCGAAATGCATCTATAACTACCGTAAACAAAAATTTTATACAATGAATTTTTCCATCATCAACTGATGAAGCTGAAGATGAATAATTTTCTATTCAGCCTTTTGTGGAATGGAGATCAGTGGTATCTGACACAGGAATATCTTGTGAGAAGTTTATTACGTGTGATAATAGTTATCACTGCTTGCTTGTTATATAATGATGAAATTATCAATTCGGTTGCGCAAAAAGCTGAAATTCTGTAGATGATGCAGAAGGTTCACCTAAGAAGCAAGAGCAGCTTTAAACACGTTAAGGAATTTTATGGAGCAATCCAGCAATGCAGAAGAAGAAAAAATTTCTGCTCTATATACTATAGATATAGAACATTCAAATTATTTGAAGGAAAAAATATCTTTATTTTTTATTTATTTTTTTGTATTGTATATTCTGTTTATATTATCATACCTGTGATTATATATATGAGGTCTGTCCCAAAAGTATCGGACCTTCCTTCAAATTTCCCTGCTGGCGTCATCGTTTGTCATCGGGCTGGTAGCGTTCTTGGAAGTAGTCCCCATTTGATAAAAGAATGTCCCCAACAGCCTTTCCACTTTTGGAAGCAGCACTGGAACTCATTTTCTAGAATCCGTTTAGAACGTTTGTTATATTAGTTTCGAGTGTTTCTTTGTCGTCAAATCGGTGTCCTTTGAGCTGCATTTTCAATTTTGGGAGCAGTCAGAAGTCGCAGGGAGCTACGTCAGGACTGTACAGAGTCTGACAGAGCTGTACGACATTGTGCATTGTCAAAAATTGACACACGAGGTTTGATGCATGCGCTGATGTGTTATCATGAAGAAGCCAATCACTGCTTGACCAAAGGTGATGCAGATATCTTCTAATTGCGTTACAGTCTTTTTGTAACTTCTAGATAATTTTCTTAATTGGTTGTCTGACCTTTATTAGCATATTCATGGGGCACAACACCCTTATAACAATAATAATAATTTTTTTAAAAAGATGAGTTTACATTACTCCGACTTCGACGCGCTTTTTTCGGTCATGGCTCCAACTACAGCTTCCACTGCGAAGACTTATTCTGTTTCTGGATCATAACCGTAAACCCACGATTCATCACCAGTTATAATCATTTTAAGCAGTTTTTTGAATGAATTTCACACAAGTGTGAATCATTTGCAAATTTTCAGTTTAAATCTCCAAGACACTAGTTTTTTGTTTCAAGATCACATTCTAGTTCTGACAGTCAGTCGACGATCTTCATTGATCGCAAGTCGCACATATTCGATATTATCCAGTGTGTTTGTCAAATGCTGCCCCTGGGCGTGGGTTAATATCAACAGATGTGCGTCTACCTTTGAACCGCTTATACTACTTTGTTTTTTGCTTGTGCACTCTTCCCCAATTGCCGTCTTCATCATTTTGGTCTATGCACAACTTTTCGATTTTAAAACAAAATTTAATGCAAATTTGTTGATCTGATATTTCCATCATTCTTTACGATAGCAAAGTGCAACGAACATACAAAACACTTTGTAAACAAATGCACGCTGCACATGAACTAAGCTGTCCCAGTGAGAACTGTGGCATCTAGGGAGTTTATGAAGCTTTACTATTAACACTTACTAGACGACCCGTGCGAAAATTTCGCGAATAAAATGCGATTAATAGTGAGGTTGAATATGATGTAACCAAAGCTGACTCAATAGTCTTCATACTCCTACTTCATTTATCGATTTTGGTTAGAAATCGAGGGAGATTAATGGCTCGAAACACAAAAAAAAGTATTTTAGAAATATTGACATTTTTGCCCTTTAAGGGTCGAATTACGAAAAATTCCTTTCTTAGAATATAATGTTACCATGGCCGAAACCTTAGTCTTTAATTTGATATCTCATTTATCTATATCGGTTTGATATCAAGGGAGATAAATCGCTCGTGACACAAAAATGTGTTATAGAAAAATTTATCTTTTTTCCATTTAACGGTTGAATTCCAAAAAGATTCTTTCTTAAAATATTATTTCACAAATCTGAGACATTACTGATTATAATCCTACTTCATTTAACGATTTTGGTTAGATATCCAGGGAGATAAATGGATCGAGATACAAAAAACGCATTTTAGAAAAATTGACATTTTTGCCCTTTAAGGGTCGAATTACGACAAATTTCTTTCTTAAAATATAATGTTACCATGGCGGAGACCTTAGTCTTTAATATGATAACTCATTTATCTATATTGGTTAGATATTAGGGAGATAAATCACTCGTGACACAAAACCGAATTGCAAAAATATTGATACTTTTGCCCTTTAAGGGTCGAAACCTGAAAAATTTCTGTCTCAATATATGACGTAACTAAAGCGGAGATCATTTATCTTTAAAATGATACTTCATTAAACGATTTTAGATAGGTATCCAGGGATATAAATGACTCGTAACACAGAAAACAGCATTTTAGAAATATGAACATTTTCGCCCTTTAAGGGTCGAATTCGGAAAACTTCATTTCGTAAAATATGATGTGACAAAAGTGAAGACCATAAGCTTTAAAATGACACCTCATTCGTTGATTTCGGTTAAGTTTGAAGGAAGATACCTTATAGAAATAATATATATGATACCCACATATAGCTTACTTTTTGGCATTTGTCTTTCTTCCAGTTTGATCTATCCCAAAAAAAAAATCCCTCTAGCTGTACCCTTTCATATTTTAGTCCTCTTGTGTAACACAACTTCTGACTGAAAATCGCCAATACATTCATTCTTTAGTATAGTGAGCAGCAGTATTCCCAGTACATTACCTTCTACCTTGTGGCACTCTTCATCCTAGCCAGAATTTCTCACCAAACAAGTCAATTTTTTTTATTAATCCCCATGTTTTTAACCACATTTCCCATGATTCTATAGCTCACTATAGTGCGCCTCACGAACGATAGCAGGTCGCACAGAGAGAGAGAGAGAAATAGGAATGACATAGAATATGCGACTTTACCGCGTTTAACTATTCGCTATACACTTCTAAGGCTGATATCACATGCTTCATCAGTTCTCTCCTGAGCTCTGGCAACGTCGCAGTTCGGCCATCTGGCATCTGTTTTGCACTTAAAATGCTTATATACTTTAAAAATTTTCTCTCTGCACAGAACCTTACACTTTTGCTGCTTGTCTTCCATTATTTAGAATAGGAATTATTGCAATGCTCACTGATTTACAACCATCTACTTCCCAAAAACTTCACATTCGACACTCGTGTTCCCACGACAGGCTCTGGATTGTTACTGAATGTGATTGGCTACTGGCAGAGCGATGACGTACATGCGCAGAACCTCGCTAAACTGTGCCGCCATCGTTCGTGAAGCGCACTATAGAGGTCTAGTCTGCACTATGCTATTAACCTCCCTTGTCCATTTCTTCCAAAATATCTTGTGCACCTGTCACACAAATGACATTTCCTAAACCCATTTTGCTGATTTACCAACTGCTTTTTTCCCCCTCACAGACAGTTTTGATGTTATTCAATATCAGGTTATCCACCTCTAAGGTCCAAGTAACTGTTGGTGATTCTCAACCAGGGGCGTAGCTACTATGGGGCTAGGCGGTGCAGTGCACCGGGGCCCTCACGCTCAGGGGGCCCCCAAGCATACCTCAAGGGGCCCCTAAACGCACTTCTAGGGGCCCTCAAGCGCAGTTTTGAGGGCCCACACGAGCCTTCACGGCAAACTGGCGACCTTTTTTTTTTAGCTCTACCGTCGTCTAAGGAGCCCTTGAGAACACAGGAGCCCCTCACTAAGGGCCCTCGCTGTGCTCAGGGGGGGCCCCAACCACTGCTCAGGGGCCCCTAAAGAACAATTCAAGAGCCCCCATCCTCAGTTCAGGGGCCCCCTACCAGCACACAAAGCAAAAAAAAGGTCGCCCGTCTGGCCTGAGGGCCCAAAATAATTTTTTTTTGCACCGGGGCCCTTGTTGACCTAGCTACGCCACTGTTCTCAACCCTGTTTTCATTCTATGAACAGATAATACAGTGGTACAATTGCCATTTGTCATGTAAACTCAATCTCAGTAATATATGTTGGTGCAATGTGGTAGGTATCTTTATGACTTTTGTAACCTTCTCAAGTCCTGTTTCCTAATCTGAAATTTCTCCCTTCACTCTTGCATTACAATCTGTTTCTTAATATTTCATCTTCCTTCACAATTTTCACCTGAAACTAAATACCTTGAAGGAAAGCTTCTCTGGCTTTTGGCTTGACAATGGAGGCAGTGATAGCTTCCGAAGTTACCAGACGATGGAATTTACATGTGGCTAGGAGCCAGAAATTCTTTCCATCAGTTACCGCAGCAAAAATATTCATACTTATTTTCTGAATACTTTGTCTGCTCTTCATTTTCTTAACAGCCGTAGACATTTCTAGTTATGAGATATATCGTAAGAACGACGACTTTCCCGGCGCATGACTGCAATGTAGTCTTCATGGGTGTACCGCCGGATTGTGTCGTGGAAACACGATATTTCGACAGCTAGCCGTCGAATAATCGTGTTTCTACAACACAATCCGGCCATACACCCTTGAAGACTACATATGAGATATAATGAGCCATAATATTCTTCATAAATGCATCTTCAATTTTGCTGTTTTTCTCATCTTCCTACTATTATGAAAGTTCCATAATTTTATTTATTAATTTTTGAATAAATATTTATTTGCCCATTATTACTATTTGATGTGAAGTTATGAAATCACTCTCTGGCCTCATATTTTTGTGAAGTCCCTATATAGCCTGTGCCAGGCAGTGGTTGGTGACGCCATGATCACATGCTCCAAGCACCTGTCGGTATAGTCCTGGTGGGGTGAGTAGGGCAGGAGACTAGTGGGGTTGAGGTGGAAGGAGTCAGTGAGGGGTTAGAAATTATTCTGCAACTATCTTGGTGCCTGTTTCTCTGCTTCCTCAACTGACAGATAAGAGTTTCATTCTGCATTGAGTTGATACCCCATGTGTCTTCCACCAGATAAATCTCCACTTCCTCCTTAATCATCTGTCCCAATATCTGTTTGCATGTTTCAGTATTTTTGTCTTCTCGAAATGAAAGCCATGTCTTTCTTCTTTTCTGTGCAAAGCTACTGCTGATTTGTTACACGCCCCAGATGAACATGTTCTGTACAGCGCTGAAACATGGAGTGTACTGTGCCCAATTTACTGCTACCCATATTCGTAAGGGATGTAATACAGGGCGTTCGCCGGGAAACGCAACCCACTGTTAGCGCTACAAGGAAGAAACTGCTCGCGGCGAGCGAGCGGTCAGCTCCCGGCATTTTTCGACCGTCGGCCGCGGACTATTTCATAAACTTGTATGTGCTAAGCATTTAAATGTGACGTAATTCATTAGCTTACCTTATAAAAGATGCTGGAAGTGTTGACACTCTTGTGTAATGCACATTTCACATCTTCTGAACATATTTCGAGACACACGCTGCCCTAACTGACTTAATGATTTTTTGGGTGACTGTTCTAGTCGAAAAGCGATATCGTCAATTTTCTCCTCTGTGAGAATACGGTTGACCGACAGTCTCTTTTTGTTAAAAAATGAACCCGTTTCTCTTACTTTTTTAACCAGACGCAGAATTGTTGATTTAGCTGGCAGTAAAGCACCAGGATATTCGCGACGAAATTTACTGCGACACTTTTTAAACGACTTCTTCTTCACATATGTATCGTAGAGAAATATTCTTTGTTGCAAACTGTAACGTACCATAATTTTACTCACACTCAAACACGGTACAGATTAGTAAGAGTATGAAGCCCCAAACCAGCCAAACCGCAAAGAAACGTTTATTCACAACACTGATTAATAAGAGACTGAAGTCACAAACTAGCTACAATGCAAAGAAACCGTTCTTAACAATGTAAGGGTCACTGCACTGTTGGGGCAGCGGAGGTGTTAAACAGTGCGGTGATTCACTGTGCCGCGTGGCGGAAACTGCTGGCCCCGCTGTCCGAGCAAGTTGCCGATGGCAACAGACTGGGAGGGTTGCGTTTTCCGGCGAACGCCCTGTATATACCAGGTTGTCTAGAACCAAACCATCGTTTGCACTGCAAAGTAAATCCCTTATTTTCCTGGGTGGACGGAGGATCATCTTACTACTGGCTTTGCTTAACAATCGTGATTTTTACATTGTAAAAACATATGTTATTCTTCCTCTTGTTTCACCACCTTCCTCTTATCGTTCTTGTGAAACGTCCTTTTAATCTGTGCTTTGCTGTATCCGTTCATGTGGAATGTATGTGCATCATGGATGGCTCTGTTCTGGCACACTAAGATTGCTGTGCATGTTGGTGATTGCTGTGCATGATGGTGATAGCTGTGCACACTGACGTGTAGGTCAGTGTGTGTTAGTTTACTATACGCTTCATATCCTAGTGTGCCATCTGAAATCTATCTGGTCAAAATGTCTAGAAACAGCAGGCAACCCTCCTGTCCCATGTCTATTAGGGTGTCCCAAGATATAAGGGAGGATTTTTTTTCCACGAAATCAAATACACATTCCTCAATTTTTATTCTGTTTGACCTTTATAACTTGCACAGTAAATATTATTGCCATTGAATTATATTAACCCTTGCAGTCTCGATGCCAAACATCAGCCATGAAAATTTGTTCAGAGTTAATATGTAAGGATTCTAGAACTTTTTGTTTATTTGGTAAATAAATACTGTCTGGTAGCTCAGTGGTTAAGGCGCTTGCTTTTAAAATGTTCGCTGCCCCAGTCCCGGGTTCGAATCCCGGCAGGTGCAGGAATTTTGAGAATTGTGTTTGATCATATGAGCTATGCCAGGCCGCTCCATGGTTCAGATTCCATGTTAAACTGTAGGTCCCAGACGAAAGGAACTGGCCGCCCTCCCGTGACACAATGGCTTAGTATGCCTCCTTCGGGAGTATCCAGCCAACCTTCGGGTTGTGGACTAAGTTAAATTTTTAAATACAAATATGCCCCAATCGTGTTCATTTACTCCTTAACATGTAAAAAATTATTATTATTTTCAGAGATTACTTTTTGCAGTTAGGATAAATCTTCTGGTGTTTTTGTACGCAACCTAACAAAAATTGCTTTTGTTCCTCCTCAACCATGGTAAGTCCATGAAAGTCTTGCATCAACTTCACTGCTCTTTCATCTGTATCATTCACTGCCCTCAACATTTAAACTTTCCTACTGGCTTCTTTAAACAAAAATTTATTTGACCCAATATGATGACATTCATGGAGAAATCTGTAATCAATTTTAAGAGTATCGAACAGTGACTTCATTCTGACTGAAATGAAGTTATAGATGTTTTCTCTGAAATAAAAAAAAAGAGAAAGCCAGTTAACAAAATTGTGATCTAAACATAAAATTAATTTCCTTTGATGGGATGTAACCCTTACCATGAGTTCATCAATTCTCTTTGGTTAAATTTTCAACCATTTTTACTTTAGTTTCTTGATCCACATCATCGTCAAACAGTGACAAGACAGAAATTTCATTAGTCAAATACCACAAATGCTGGCTTATCTTCTGTAAAGCTGTTTTTGATATGCTTTTATCAATTTATTTGTTAGCCTTCATCAACTTCAAAAACCACAAATCTTGGTAAGATGCTTTTACTACCAAAATGTAGTCGAGCCATTGGGTTGACGTAGGATATCACTATGAACATTTAAACATCTCTGCGCTGCCTTATCCTTGCTCGTAATTTTGAATTGAGCACTAAGTTATGATATTTTTAGGTAATAAATTAATTTTGCCATCCATTGAGCTTTGTGCATGGCACCTGAAGGTTGAATTTTAACCTTTCTCTGTGTATCTCTGCCTAAAATTTCACAGAAATCTCTATCAACTTTAGATATTCATTTCTGACTATTTCTTTGTTCAATTCAGATTGTCAATTTCTGAAACTGTTGGATGCAATGCAATCCTTTCTTTATAGCAAACTAGCGGAGTTCCCAGTGTTGTCCGGTATAGTTGGTGTAGATTTACCCGTACACTATTTTTTATTCCCGCAATGAGAAACATTTGTACAAAGTTTCATAAAATGCGCGCCAACGTTTTTCGGAATTAAAGCTAACCTAGATTCACCCACCCCTACCAAGAAATGGGTGGTGGAAGTTAATTAAAACTTACACTATTTTCATTCGTCTGAAAAGATTCATGTGTATCAAGCTTCATTAATTTGGTTAAGAAATTTCATTACTACATTACTAAAAAAAACGCTAGATTGTTAGAAACTTCCGAAGTAAATGGATATACTTTTTGCTCGAAACGTCATATACTTTCTCCTCAGATTCAGCCTTTTATACAAATATCAAAAGTGAATCCAAAATAATATCGTAAATAAATGATTTTATTGTGAACAGAAGACAAATGCTGGTGGCCAGAGACATTGTAGTTGTAGGCCTACTGCTAGAGATCGTGGTTAAAGAAAATCTCTGTTGTTTTTACGGCTATCTATGACATTTAAAAATTGAATATCCCGAATTAAAGGAAAGAATACTTCCAAGTTTTGTTTGGTGTGCAAAATAGTTATTATTGTAAAGTTATCTTATTGCTTTCATTGAAGGCTATGGTATGCAACATCTAATACTTCCATCTTTGGGATTTGTGATCATACGTTCAGAATTTCATTTACTGCTCCTGCGTTATTTAACGTTGAAACATACAACACGCCAAACAACACAATTGAGAGTCTAAGCTTTAAAACTCTGAAAACCCCATCAAAACCTGTTCAGTAGTTTGAGTTTTTATTTAAAAAAAATCGGTATCTTTTATCACTAGTAGGTTGTCGACAAATAAAAGTACATTTAGGGACATGCTTTATCCTAAGTCTACACCCTTCATTGGATATTCGTTCTGCCACTTATTAATGGCATCATTCATATGTATGTTAAAAAGTGTTGAGGGGAGGACTACACCCTTGTCTCACATCTTTGTTAATGTTAACATTTGCTGCTCGTTCATTTTATTTAAAATATGAACTCTTTTTTGGTTTCTACAATATGTTTCGAAAATCCATTCTTGTGAAGGATTTCCCATGGCAGTTTACTGTCTACTTTGTCAGAAGCCTTCTCAAAATCCACAAATGCAATGAATGTTTTCTCTATAATTCTGTTGATAATATTTATATTATTTGAACAAGAACGCCCTAGACTAAATCCACAATGGCATAGCATAAAACAATGTGTTACAAAAAGAGCAGCTGAAGTGTTAGGTAAAACAACAGTAAGCAGAAAAAGTAAGGGTCATAAAATATGGAATTAAGAAATAAAAGCAACAGTGGTAGAGAAATGTAAAGGCGCGTTTCCACTGAGGCAACAACGAGCAACATGTAGCATGCTACACGAGTTATTTTGTTGCTACATGTCGCCGTGCGTCATCATACTTTGTCGCAAGTCGAATATCGCCCAAGAATCTGTTGCCATTTGTCGCTTGCTACTTGTCGCCGTTGCTTGTAGCATGCGGCAAAAGCATTTCACGTTATGCGACCAGTAGTGTGCATCATGGCATCTGAAGCAGTGGCAGCTGCTGCTTATTTGATCCTCGCAAATGGCAATAAAAGAAGAAAACGGAAAAATCCTAGGTGGTGGATCAGAAATTTATTTGTTAAAAGTAGTGTGAATCGCAAGGTACTTTGTGTCAAAAGAAGGAAAAGTATCTTGGCAAGACAAATACTATGACCAAAACATAAACTATGTATTCATACGTAAAATAATGTATTTAGCTAAGTTACCATTATATGACAATTTATCCCTATCATACAAAACTGTACGAGTGAAAGGCCGATTCAAGAAAAGTTTTTTTACTATTATTTACCACAATCTAAATCTGGAAACACTTTTCTACATACACTGTAAATAAAGCCTATCTTAATTATATGTAAGTCCTTTTGTAAAGTTTTAATTACGACAATTTTTTAAATATATATATATATTTATTTTAAACCCACCATAAAACTACTTTTATTTACTTGTATAACTAAAAAGATTGTAAATCCCCTATTTCGTCTCTGGATCTTTCATTGGAAAAGTATTCTGTCAAAAATAATTAGTTACATATATTTATTAACGTAGCTCATAATTTTCTGCTGTTGAAAAAGTTTGTCTAGGAATGTCAACATCTACCAAAAATGTCAGTAGTTTATAAGCAAAACATTTCTCTTCTTTTGGAGAGGAGCCGCTCTTTGGTTTAGTATTCCTTTTATGTTCACGATGAAAAAGCAGACCTCAAATTCTTGATTTTCTTTTTTATTTCATCTAATGAACATTCATACTTGTTAGCAAGTAGTATTAATTTGTCACTTTTCGCTTTCCTGTCTTTACATGATGCACTTTTGTTATTCCACAACTCCGGTGAAGTATGATAATCTTCAATAAATAAGGTTGTTTTCTGCATATTCCACCCCATGTCGCCCATTTTCTGTCGCACTCATCCAACGCCGCTTGGATACTGGCAACATCGTGTGACACGGCCCAACGTGTTGCTTCGCTTGAAATACTCCTTATCGCATGCGTCAGTGCCGCATACCACATGTTGCCCAGAAGTTGCCTCAGTGGAAACGCACCTTAAGGCTTATTTGGCATTTATACAGAAGGATACTGATAAGGCAATAGAATATTACAAGCAAAAAAGAAATGGAACATGATTCGTAGAAAGGGAATTACATAGGGAAAGCTAGGAAAATTTGTCAGTCAGATAGAAAATGACATTATAGGCACATGGACTTTTCATTTAAAATACAAAGGAGTTTTAATAGAACAGAAAGAGACATTGCACATATCGAAGTAATGGAACTACAAGAATGGATCAAACACTACGAAGGCCTCTGGTTTAGTACAAAGTGACATGAAGACCCAATTACAGAAACAGAAGGACTACATAACATAACGATAGAAGAATTAAATGAAGCTTTAAGCGAAACAAAAGACAATAAAGCGGCTAGATTGGAAGGAATAGCTGCAGAATTGCTTAATACGGGGGAAAGCTACTGAACAACTGACTTTTAGTGTAATAAATATGTGTTGCTTTAAAGTAAAATACCTGAACCGTGACGAATAGCAACTATGATCTCTATTTTCAAGAAGGAGACAGAAGTGACACAATTACATAAGAAAAAGTATTTTGAATGCAGGATATAAATCTATGCCAAGATAATTAATTCTTTATTACGAATAATAGCGGAAGCCAAACTTCCAGAATTTCAAAATGAACTTTGGCTAAGGATACAAATATATTCCTTAAATTTAATTATTGAAATCTTTTAAATGAATCTCTAGGATACAAATTATACTTTATACAACTTCTCAAATCTAAGAGTATAGTCTTCCAAGGATTTTTAAAGTATGGTTAACTTTATTTTTTGCTTATATAATGTGAGTTGTAATTTTCAATTCTTCCAATTTTTTAGTGTAGTAAAAATTGGATAAAATAATATATTAACAAAACCCAATATAATGAATATATGCTTATGGAAATTAAAAATTAGCCTACAATATAGTATTTGTAGTAAGTGTTAGGCAAAGTGATATATACTAATCAAATATTTATAAATAATAAAACTTTGTTTTAAAATAAATATTGTGCTTAACCAAGCAATTTTCAGTGTGGTTGAAATAGGAAGTTTTATTTTGCATTGTTATTGGTAAACTGTGTTTTAAAAAATTTAAGTTGGTGATTATAAGAAAATTAGGCCAATTGCTCTCAGAATTCAAGATGAGTAGTTATTGTTCAGTGATAAATTTTAGTTTTCATAGATTGCATATTATTTTCACTTGTGATATCAAATTAGAAATATCAGCAGACCCATAATATTTCTGAAAATAGTGTAATTTTTTCGTTTGTTTTTGTGCCAATTTGTGATTAGAAAAGTGAACTGGTATGCTCAAAAAGTTATTTGTAAGCATTTAATCTCATGTTGTAATTTGAGTTAGTAAAGGAGAAGTATCCCACTTTCTGGACATATGTTAAAATGTAATATCTTCCTAGTTTCTAGTAAATATTCTATTATAGTCTTTTATTTCTGGTATTAATGAATGTATTGAGATGACATTGTGCTTCCTCATCACCCTCTTTCCAGAGTGTACTTACATACCATTGTTATGATATGATATCTTGTAATTATAGCTCATTTATAACTACCCTTTACTCCTATATTGTACCTTTTTAAGTTCTTTAGCATTGTTTGGATACTGCAACAACTTGCAGATTGACATATGAAATTTACTTAATTTCCTAGTCCTAAATTGTTTAGCCAACAGTAAATTAGTGTATAAAATAAATGAGGGAATATGCAAATAAAAAAAAAGATTGCTGGAATCTGAGGTATAGTTTGTTAATCACTTGTTATAGAATATCAGGAATTTGTTTGCTATTTTGGCTTTTACAGGCAAAAATGTTGAACGAACACGTTATGACACATCTCTTGGGCTCCTTACTAAGAAGTTTGTTAACCTCCTTCAGTCTTCTCCTGATGGAGTAGTGGACCTTAACAAGGCGTCAGAATGCCTAGAAGTCCAGAAGAGGCGAATATATGACATTACAAATGTTCTTGAAGGAATCGGAATTTTGGAGAAGAAGTCTAAGAATAACATTCAGTGGAGGCAAGTTATTTTTAAAATAAGTGTGTATGTTTGTTTTAAATCCTGAATACTTTTAAAACTTGAAAGTCTATAGACATTGTGTAGTGATGAGTTTCCTGCTTAAATGGACAGTTTATTGGGAAATATTTCCTAACTGATCTTATAAAATTGTATGAGGGCTCTTATGTAATGGTAAATAAAAAACGAGGCATACAAACCATTAATATGCCTTTTAAAGTGGTGTTTCCTAAAAGCTTATATGAAGTTTTAAAAATCTAAAATTCAATATTTGTGTAAAAATTTTCATAAGGAACTGCATTAAGATAAAAGGGCAAAATGAGGACGTGTATGAACCAGTGAGCGGTCTGGTAATTCAGTGGTTAAGGCACTTGCTTCCAAGTGTTTGCTGCTCTGTTCCCAGATTCAAATCCCGGTGGAGGCAGCAATTTTAAAAAGTTGTGTTTGATCATATGAGCTATACCAGGTCGTTCTGTGCTTCAGCTTCCACATTAAACAGTTGGTCCCAGAGAAAACAAACTGGCCCTCCTACCTCTGACATGATGCCTTAGTATGCCTCCTTCGGGAGGATCCAACCAATCTTCAGGTTGTGGAATAAGTCAGTTTTTATGAATTGGCATCATAAAATGTTTAGTAACTAAATGGTTGTTAACCAAATAATTTATTATAATCATTAACTCAATGTACAGAAATCTGAAAGTATTACTCAGAGTGTTAAGGAAGTTCAGAACAACTAATTATGATTTCATCACACCTTCTATGGTTAGATTATAGCTATTAACTTTGGGCTATTGTCAGTTTTGTTTAATTTGTCTGTTTCTAAACTTGTAGTGTCATTGATTTAAATCAACTAATTAATCACTAAAGAAAAGTAACAGTAAACTAAAACAACCAAACTTCAGCCACCCAGTAACCACCAGATAAGAACACTCGCAATACAGACAATTCAAAACAACTCAGAAACCATAAAAAAAAAACACCTAAAATAAAAGTAAATGGTACTCAGTGACATATTCCAACAAATACACCCACAGAATCACAAACATTAAAAAAAATCAAGGCTTAAACATGGCTCTACAAACAGACAACTCAGTTTAAAAACAATTAAATACTTAGAGATGACTATCAAAACTCGGGCATATATCGACTGACATGTCACAATTGTGAGGCAGTATACATATGATAGACAAGAAGACAGTTTAAAACCAAATACAAAGCACACACTAGGGCACTTAAGTACAGCAACCACTTTACATTCGCTGAACACCTAATAGAAAATGATCACTTACCAATATACATTAACACAGACATGCATATACTCGCAATCAACAATCACAGACACGATACCCCAGCTCTACAAGAAAACTACCAAATACAAATCCAATAAAAAATGGCAAGCAGGTTCTGAATGACCACATAAACTTAACAAACCAAACACTGTTCAAACTGGTAAACACACAATAACCATACAGTAAAGAAATAAACCTAACAGATACATGCACTCACACACTTACATAAAATTTGAAGAAAAACGACAACAAAGCATCAATCTCCCATGCAATTTCAAAACTGGCGCTGTCAGCGCACCACCACCTTTGACATTAAGAAAATAAGATGGCCACCGAAAACAAGAGAATAGTAGAAGACACAATGTTTATATCGTGTACACAACAGCAAAGACAAATAGCTGTAATGGAAACATGCTTTGGAGAAAAAAACAAAGATGTGTGGTTATGAACATGAAACCCACTAATGTAAATAGTAAGTGTAAATAATCAGAAAATTTCTCAATTTAGAAATATGTCAATCATATAATAAATTTGTAAACCCAAGGAAAATTTTAAAATAGATTCGTCACTGATGATGCTTCGATGAGAGGCAAAACGCGTATGGCAATAAAGCTACCAAAAAAAAAATTGCATTGGCATCATTTTATCAATTAATTTACTGAGCAACTGTGGAAAAATGGCATACAACAATACAGCAGTAAACTCTCTCCTTAGCTAGGTAACACTGCCGACTCTTCTGGCATCTCAAATTACTCAACTTTGTTGAGGTTAAGTCACTTAAAGTATCGGAATTGTCTAAATAGTCATATAATCCCAAAAGGCAGTCAACTGAGAGAGGAAAAGCACAAAACAACAAAATATGGTTTTCCCACCTGTGTTCGGTACTGGTAAAAGTTAATCAAATTTATTACCAAATAGGATAAAGAGCATATAAGGTTTCTTCTATTCTAACAAAGGACACCTCACATAATTTGAAATCTAGAAAAAAAAATGGCCAATTAATGGATTAACAACAAGTTACCCACAGCTTTGTCCAAGAGTGTTATAGTAAAAGATTTTTTGTTACTGTTCAAAGTATGATCAAAAGAAAAATTTATTCTTTGGAGTTGAAAATATTGTTAACTGGTTCCTTGTCTTTTACTCTTAAAAGAAAAGTATACCTCAAAGCCAGGAAATGGGTAACTAAGCCACAACACGCGCGTAAATATACGGTTGCGTACATTACTCACTCGGCAGCAATAGAAATCTTGAGCTGATTCTGACAGATTATACAGGTCTATACCAAAAGTAGTAGGACTGATTTAAAAAAAAAAATTATTGAAGATATGTTTACAATTCCTTAATCCTCTTCGAAATAGCACCCTTGGGCAGCTACATACCAAAAATTACGCTGCTGCCATTGGCCGTACGCCTTCTGGAAGTCAGATTCGGGGACGCTGTTGAGAGCCCTCGTCGATGCTGCTTGAACGTCCTGAGTCGAGTCAAAACGCTGTCCCTTCAGCTGCTTTTTTTATCCGTGTGAGTAAAAAAAAATAAAAAAAAATAGTCAGTTGGAGCCAGATTGGGACTGTAGGTTGGGTGCAGCAATGTGGCAACGCTGAATTGGGCCAACAGTTGCCTTCTTCATCCTCCCGTCCAATGAAGGCTCGCATGAGCAAATCAAAGATCAAGACAATGCTGATCGTGTTTTGTGACCGTTACGGGGTGATTCATAAGGAGTTCGTTTCCCCTGGGGAAACTGTCAATTTGAACTTTTACGTGCAAGTGTCAGCCCGCCTGTGAGACCGAGTGAATCGCGTCCGACCAGTCATCTCCGCCAACTGGACTCTGCATCACGACAATGCGCCGTGCCAAGGCGCGCCGTCATGAGCCAACTGTTAGCCCGAATTGACATTGCCGCGTTGCTGCACCCCGCCTACAGTCCTGATTTGTCTCCATCTGACTTTTCTTACTCACACGGATGAAAAAGCAGCTGAAGGAACAGCGGTTTGACTCGATTCAGGACGTTCAAGCAGCATCGACGAGGGCTCTCAACAGCGTCCCCGAATCTGACTTCCAGAAGGCGTACGGCCAATGGCAGCAGCGTAATTTTTGGTGTGTAGCTGCCCAAGGGTGCTATTTCGAAGAGAATTAAGGAATTGTAAACATATCTTCAATAATTTATTTTTAAAAAAAATCAGTCCTACTACTTTTGGTATGGACCATGTAGTCAAAATTTGGCATGGCAGCCACCTTCTTCACTCCAAATCCACTATGCACCATGGAATATTGGTAATCATTCTGGTCCAGGCTACATTTTTACCAAACTGCAAACCTTGAAAATCAGCACTTTTTCAAATTTTGATTTTTCACATATATTATGACATATATTACAATGTCATTTCTGAGGTATCGTGCCCGCAACTGAAGACATCTCGTTGTGAACTAAACGACAGTACAAATTTAAGGCTTATTACGATTTATATTTCCTTCTCCGAAAATATTATTATATATCTTTTAATATAAATTTGGTACAACGTGATATATTACATCACGATACATGAAGTCACTGAATTCATAAAAGCAGCTTAAATTACAAATAAGGTCTCAGTTGTCATTCTGATCCAGGCTTGCAATTCAACCAAGCTACAAACTCTACTAATATTGTCCCTAGAAACACTCGTGGATTAATACATTCACTGTATTGCATGTTAGTGACGTCATGATTGGCGATATAAACTTGACCCACAATTTCAGATCGTGATAACAAAACAACTGCTAAACACCTGAAAATGAGGCTGGCAATATGGCTCTTGTAAAAGTTAAGTAAATTAAATGCTAAATACATGTTGAACTACATTTAGTCACATGAACTAAGACGTCGGCATCATGATAGATATGTTCACTTTGATCCCATGTGAGAATAATCTCGGGGATACACTTATTAGTAGTGTCAATATTACTATATAATTGATAATATTATTATATATTGACAAGAAGTTAGCAACAACCCAGTAGTATAACCAATATCTCCTGTAATCTACAAATACAATCCCGAGTTAATTAATACTTATTATGTGGAACAGTATATACACTTGTTACCAGCATCTAATAACCAGTTATTTTCTTACCAACCAGTTACCATGATAAGTTTCACTGTAATTTGTGACTACATATTATATTATGTTAGTTGCTATTTATGTGGAATAGTACACACACCTATTAGCAACATCAATTATATTACCAACAACTCATAAGCAGTCAGTTACTTAAAAACCTGTTAGTATGATAATTTTTCACAGCAGTTTTTGAGTGCATGCTATCCCGTGTTAGTTACTATATATGAGTGGAATTTTGTAAACAGTGTAATTAGTTCATTTGACAAAAGTTTCAACAGAAAGAAAAACCATATATCATTTTAGTAATTGTGGATAACTTTGTCACCTTCCCCTTCCATACACCATATATACTATTTTATCAGTCATTCTTAGTTACCAAATTCCAAGAAGAAAATTCTTTCACAGAGTAAAATGGGTTCTGAAGCAGAAACTCGTTCAGTTTGGACTTAAAGTAGTTGGGTTTTTGTAGATAACATTTAATTTCTGTTGGTAATACATTGAATAAGGAAGCTCCAGTAAATGTTAACCCTTTCTGTACAATTGACAGTGATTTGTAATCCTTGGGAATCTCTAAACTAAATTTATTAACAAATTATACACTAACATAATGTGCGATAAGCATAGCTTGAGCAAGGGATGTAACATTACAGACTAACACACACATCCGTCTCTGTCGCCATTCGATAAGTTCTCAAAATTTCGTGACTACAACTGTTAATCATACCGAAAAAAAAAAAAAAAATGACCTGTGCCCTCGCTACAGATTTTCTTGTCAAATTCCGTCAATATCGGTAGAGGCGTTTAGTTGTCAAAACGTAACAAAAGACAGAAACTTACTTCCACATTTATAGTATTACTAGCAGTTACCCAAGACTTCGTCCGTGTGGAAGAGTGATGTAATATAAGATTTTCTTGAGAGGTCTGGACGCTCAGTGGTTAGGGCGTCCCACTGGAGATGGAATAGTCCCCTGCTTTAATTCTATTCTTGGCGAGGATTTTCATAGGTTCTCAGCTCGACCTTCACCTCTGGCACAGTTTGTTGTGTGATGTGAAGTACGCGAGAATGCTCACGTGGTTCTGATTCCACGTTGAACTTTAGGTTCCGTATGACCGGTAGAAGTACTGCGATCTTGTAAGTCGTTGATGCGTTGTAACATCTCTCTTGTTGTCCTCGTGGAACACGGTCGGGGTGGATCACTACCCGGGCAGGGCCAGCTCTAGGATTTTGCAGCCCGGGGTAAGCAGTTCCTTAAGACGTCATGTGGAAGCAGAAATTATACTTTCTGATAAGATTAAAAAATCGTTGCGATTTATCTGTGTTGTTAGAAAACAGCTGTTTCAATGGTTCCATACCTGGCATGCTGATGTCCAATGTTAAAGTAGTAATTGATTGTTTCTTCATAATTGGTTTCTCACTCTGCAAACAGAATTGAATGACTACTGGCGAATTACCACTCCGCTTGTCTGCCATTCCTCTATCTGAATAAAATATTGATAAATTTCACAAATTTATTTCGGGCAACGCCGCGTGGTTCTGCCAAATCGCCCAAGCTTACTAGAGATCTTTTGATACAATATCGGTACAAAGCGATACATGATGTCACTAAAATGGCGCTCATGAAAGAAGCTTAAGTGACTAATAATGTTTCAGTTCTCATTCTGGCCCAGGCTGCATTAGAAAATCAAAGCTTCTATCATTCGCACATTAATACATTCGCTATATTGTATGTTAGTGACGTAATGAATAGCGAAATAAACTTGACTTATTATTTCACATTGCGATACTAAATGAACCCAAATAATGACGCTGGCAATGTGGCACTCGTAAAAACGCAGTAAATTACATACTGAATATATCTGAAACTACATTCAGCTGCATGAACTATGTCCTCGGCTTCATATTGAAGTTACGTAATTAAAAAGTTAATGCTAAAATGCTTGTAACTTACAACAGACAACGTACAACAGAAAGTCCATAATTCTCTACAATCGTTAATATTGCGGATCAAGTTTACATCACGATAAAGTGACTTATTGCTCGTGATTTAGTAAGGTGTATAATGAAATTAATTCTGATAGTAATTTATGCTACACTAATTAAGAATCTTGATATAGAAAATTCTGTTACTACTTGAAATGAAGTTCCAGTGCATTTAATGTGTTGATGTGTTTGTATCGTTTGATTTTGTAGCGACAATATTAACAGAAATAGTGGTTTGGTTGAATTGCTGCCTGGACCAGAATGTTTTTGTTACAGCGTAAGGCAGAAGGAATTTAGTTATTACTAGCTGTGCCCGCGACTTCGTCTGCGTGGAATAGTTATTTTGGGCATCATATTTATTTTTGCAAACCACCTCCTCAGTTTTATAAATTATAGCAGTTACCCACGACTTTGTCCGCGTCAATTTCTGTTATTATTTTAGACAATTTTTTTGCAAATTTAGTTTTTAAAAGAACATAATTATTTTAAAGTACTTCTGCGTAAATTATATTTTTAGTTTTATTTTCTTTGTGGCAGAAGAACATATTGGTTTTCTCCGCAACCCGATCTTGACAACGCGACATATAGTTGGCCGTGTGAAAAGCAGTCTTGTTGTAAATCGATTGCTACGTGTTTAAATGTTTGCCCCTGTGATTTATTAATTGTAACGGCGAAAGATAGCTTAACGGAAAATTGAATTATTTTAAAATTAAAAGGTAAATCATTTGGAATCATTGGGATGCGAGGTATAAGCACTGTTTGACCAACTGCTGGACCAATAAAAACTATTGCAACGATCACGTTATTGCGTAGAAATTTAATTTGAAGTCGGGTTCCGTTACATAAATTTGGTGGTTTGAGATTTCTAAGTAAAATTATTGGGGCACCTATTTTTAATTTGAGGGAATATGGGGGAAGGCCACTTGGGTTCAAAGAATTAAGAAACTCTTGTGGGTAATGTACCGCATCTTCTTGATCCATTACGTTATCAATAGATGTGTAGGTAACTATGTCTCCTGGAAGTTTTACTTAAAATTAGGTCGTTAATTTCATCCACGCTACTGTTTCTCGCCGCCAATATTGCCCTTTGACACATCCATTGATGATCTTTATTTTCTATTTTTACCTGTATTTGGTAATTACGTCCATAAAATGAAAATAAGGTAAACTAACTGTATGCTTAAAGTAAAACCTAACCTAATAACAATAATTATGTAGATGACACCTATTTCCAGGTATTATCTACAACAAAACAAAAAAAGTGTTACTTATTGTTAAATTATTAGAAAAAAATACTATCCTTAAAACAAACAATACCATAAAGAAAACCATGACACCTACTTATAATTAATTATTTACATCAAAACTAAAAAAAAGTGTTAATAATTGTGAAATTATTAGAACCAAAATATTATCCTTAAAACAAAATGAAATAGTATTTAAAAAGTATTATTACACGACAATATTATATCGCAAAAACAAATAACGCTGCATACAACCGTTCAGAAGGGAGCCGACCGCGCGTAATATCTTCTAAGATGTTCATTGAAATTAAGTGATGCCAAAGACAATTTTGTTCACAATTAAATACTCTTAGGCCCTTCTCACACGGCGCTACTGAAAAGAAACCAGTTACGAACTAGGATCACAACTCGGTTTCTTTCCAGTCACAGCACTGGTATTTGTATGGAGGCTCTCACACGGGGCGATCGGTTGGAAACCAGTCCGCAACGATTAGTTCGAAGCGACGCAGCATGCCAGTCGCCGCGCTGCTAGTTTTCAACTAGTTTCTCAACAAAAATGGCGGATCAGATAATAAATTTAAACCTTGTTGCTGAAATCGAGAAACATCCGTTTTTATGCAACTACAAGTTGAGTGAATATTCACGGAAAGTTGACACAGAAAAAGCATGGAGTGTTATTAGACAGAAAGCTAATTTTTCAGCTATGTAAACATGTTTTTAACAAAGTGTAATGAATAATATTTTATATAAACACTTCAGATTTATTTTTCTTAAATTAAATTTCATAATTTGCCACGGAAGTGCTCTTTGTGGAGTAATAAAGTAATTGCCTAAATGATTTTTGGTGTAATATGCCGATGACAGAAAACTAATTTTAAGTTGTGACAGCGGAATTATGTGTAGTGTGTAAGTTGCATTATTTCCAAATTTAATCGGACTGTACAGGACTCCTTTCCCACTGGTGACAATTGTGCAAGCTGATTTTGGTATATTAATCACTTTGTGTTAGTCATATGTGACTGTAAAAAACTTGAAATTTTTCCATCATGACAAATGTACATTCTATAGTTGAACGGGAAATCGTTGGCATTTTCATCACTTCATAGCTTTCCAGCAAAAGCTTTTGTTTATAAAATAATTTTTTTTAAATCTCCTATTCCTTCTTTGACTAATATAACATCCTCATCTGAATTAGAAGAAATCTCACGAGTGACTGAAATTCCAGAGATTTGAGTAGCATCGTGTGAGAACATTGGTCACTAACTAGTTAGCAATTTCAGTCTGTGTTCAGTTTCGTTTCCATTGAGTAGCGTCATGTGAGAAGGGCCTTAATCAACAACACATTTATTTGGATAAAGATTAATATTATTATGTTGATACAACTCTAACAAATAATTGGTAATAATGCATTAATTTCGACCAAATTTGATTACCATAAAAACGGGTCTAGTGAGTTAATCTTAAAAGATAGACATATACTGTCGCGGACATTTTTTTAGATAATTTCAACAGGAATAATCCTTTCCTACATATTTTTTTCGTATCTTGAACCGTTTTCGCAGCGCACGCAACAGAAGCCCTCAAAGATGAATAATTTTCCCCGGTTTTTCCACATTTTCCATTGTTTCTTCGCTCCTAATAGTCGCAGCGTGATATTGTATAGCTTAAAGCCTTCCTCGATAAATGGTCTATTCAACACAAAAAGAATTTTTCAATTCGAACCAGTAGTTCCTGAGATTAGCGCGTTCAAACAAACAAACAAACAAACTCTTCAGATTTATAATATTAGTATATATCAGTAATCAATATGCAGCTTTCATAAGCTCCATGTAAATGAGTTGTATTGTGTTGTAAACTACTTCCAGTGTTGCTTCATGAAATAATAAGTTTCTACATTAGCCCATTAAATGCATTCGTTTTAAGTGAAGGATTCGACAGATATTTGCAGAATATTGAGCAGTAAGTAAAAAGCATTGTTTCGTGAATTAGTCTCTACTATTTGTACAAAAATTTTGAACAAAAAATAAAAAGGGTTAGTTAAGTTTTAAATTTTGGCAAAAATAATTTGTAATACAGAGACTGTATAGTAAAAAAAAGAACAGAAACAGGACATAATTAAACCGAGATAGAATGAAATCCTTTACATTTTTATAAATACGACGTTTGGGGCACGACAATTTTGTATTTTTAGTGAAACGACTTTTGTGCTGGTATACTCATAGCATTTTACGTTTTTTTTTTATTCCAAGCTTTGATTTTTCACATTTATTAAGACGCAAAAATTACGAACAAAATTATGGTGTAATATTTGAGATGTCATGATATTTTATGTACGCAAATGAAAACATCTCTTTGTGAACTTAACAGCAGTACCTACCTTTTTTTTTAAGTTTAAGGCTAAGTACAGATTTATATTTCCTGCTTCCAAACTATTATTAGTCAAGTGTGTCTGTTTTATGGCTTTTAAACTAAACACAAACTTGCATATGTACGAAGGTTTTTGCGTTCATTTCTGAAATGTAGTGTTTGTGATTTATGTAAAAAGCAAAGAGTAAACGTGGCACGGCTATCTATGAAGTAGGAAACTCTTTGTTGTTTGTGAATTGATATTAATTACAATTTCTATAAGAATTGTGCGTTTTTGCTGGATAAAATCTACCCTATGTCACTTCGCACACAATTAAGTGACTTCATGCCAAATTTCATTTAAATATGTTGAGTTATTCAGGCGTGATTGATTCCAGAAGTACATCCAAACTTTTTCATTTTCTCATTTATAGATATATAGATAAATAAGCTGCTTTCATAAGCACTGTGTTAGCCGTTTATCATTATGTAAACTACTCCCAATATTGTTTATTGAAACAAAAAGTTATTATCTTAGGGATTGAATACATTTGTTTTAAGTGAAAGAGCCCACAGGCATTTGCAGAATATTGAACAGTAAGTAAAAAGCGCTGTGTTGTTAGTTAAAGGCTGCTGTTTTGTACTCATTTCTACAAAAATTTTGAAGAAAAGATAAAAAAGTGGTGAAGTTTTAAATTTTGGTAAACATAATTTGTAATGTTACAGAGTGTCTACGGTAGCAAAAAAGAAGACACTTGGGAAATAAACTGAACCGAGGTGGAATCGAAACTGCTAAATATTTGTCATGAACATACAAATACAATGACATTTCGCGTACGATCATTTTGGCACTTTCGGTGAACCAAGTTTTGTGCTTGTATACTCTCAGTATTTTATTTACGAATGGAGTTACAGTGTGGTACCTGAGGTGCCATAGTATTTCATGTATGCAGCTGTAGACATCTCTTTGTGAACTTCAGATTTAAAAAAAAATCTAAGTACAGATTTATATTTCTAGCTCCCAAATTATTATTTATCAAATGCAACAGTTTTAGAGCTTTTAAACTAAACACACAAATGCATGTATCAAAAGGATTTTCTGAAAAGCAGTGTTTACAACTCGCACATCAAAAGTAAAGAGTAAACGTGGCACCACCATCCACGAAGTAAGAAACTCTTTGGTGTTTCCGGATTTATTAATTACAATTTCTAAAAGAACTATTAGTTTTTATGGGATAAAATCTAAGTCACTACGCACATAATGTACTAACTCCGTACCCAATTTCATTTAAATCTGTTGAGCAATTAAGGCATGATTAATGCACATCCCCTTAGCGGCAATATATGTCTTCTGTAGATTCTGATGTCATTATAATCAGTATTCACATGGCAACCACATTAAGCACTCCAAGTCCACTCTGCACTATGGAATATTACTAATCATTCTGGTCCAGGCCGCTAACTCCCCCAATATTGTCACTAGAAAATCAAGGGTTCTATCAATCACATATTAATACATTCACTATTTGGTTGTTACTGATGTCGTCAATTACTTGACCCACAATTTCAGATCATGATATCAAATCAACTGCTAAAAACTCTGAAAAATGACCTTTGCAATACGGCAGTCATAAAAGCGAAGTAAATAATAAATACATGTGGAACTACATCCAGTCACATGAACTATAGCACCAGCATCTTTAACACACGTTAATGATACAGTGATTGTGTTAGCGCACTAGCTTTAGTCCAGCTGCAATTTATACTGAAGGTGTATAGTAAAATTAATTATGATAACCTAATAAGGAATCTTGCTATAGAAACTGTTGCTTCTACTCTAAATTAGTTCAGATTCGTTAAATGTGATAAGTTGTGTCGATATAGCTAAATTTTGTAGTGCCACTTATCAGCTGGTTGAAATGCTGCCTGGACCAGAATATTCTTGTTAGAGCATAAGGCAGCAGGAATTTAGTAATTATTAATAACAAATAAGCTGCTTTCATAAGCGCTGTGTTAGTGACGACATGTATCACAATTTAAACTACTCCTAATATGGCTTCTCAAAACAAAATTTCTACCTTAGACCATTGAATACATTCGTTTTAAGTGAAGGGTTTAACCCTTTCCTACCGGCTATTGGAAATAAAGGGAAATTTATAATTTCAATTATATATTTGTACAAAGGTACTTGAAATTACACACATATTTTTTTCAATATATTTTTTTTTTTTTTTTTTTGGAACTCTAAGTGCTAATTACTAAGCCGGTACTTATAAGTACCGTCAGGGACTTTGTGTATCACAGGATGTACGGAAATAGCAATTGAAATCAATTATGTTCATATTGGTATGAAATGTTTGCCTCATGATATTAAAAAACAATTCTTTTTGCTCATTCAGACACAAAAGACATTGGAGTGGAACATTTGGAATGATGTTTTGACTGCATTTTCTTCGTTCTACATACTTCACTTCATCTGATTTTTACAATTTAGGGACAGTGTATACCTCTGTTTCCCAATCTTACATCTCTCATTGTGGAATAGTATGTCTTGTGTTGTTTGATTGGATGAGGGCTTGGTGAAATATATATAGATGACCTTTTCTTCTTACTGATATCCTTCATAGTCATCATCATCATTATCGTTGGGGACCATCTCCAGTTTCCTGGGTGTGGTTTACGAGCCTTGGTTGTTACAGACGATTGTTTGCCAACGTTTCCTGTCCAGAAAGGTTTCTCTGTCTGTTATGTACTCCCAATTCCAGCCTCTTCTCTCTACGTCCTCCTTCAGTTGGTCTGTCCATCTTCTTCTTGGTCTTCCCACTGGTCTTTTGCCCACTATTATACCTTGTGCAAATGATCTTCTAAAAATTTTTACAGACTTTTTTTCAAATATCTGACCATTTATGTTATAGGCATTGACAAATACAACATCCAGAATTCCCAAAAACAATCTTTACCATGATTTCGGTAATCTTCTGTCAGCATTGCACAAATCCATCAGCTGATCAGCAGTAACAACCCCACACATGAAGATATTGTAGTCCTTGACAACTCCTGAGCATGAAATTGTCGACTTCAATCCATCTTTTTCTTTGCATATAACTAATGGTGTAACAACAGGGTAGCAGGATGGGCAAAATGATACGGGACCTACTGCTGGAGGTGACCCCCGATGACCGGCCAGAGAGGCCCTCTGGTCCAAGATCCACCAGGTCACCAATCCAACCCAAGAGAGGGCTCATCTGTTGAAGTTGCCATTGACCCGAACCAGTATAGTGGAGTTTCATCGATGCCATGAAAATTTGATACTAAATGAATGACCTTTTTATCCTTCCATTTCCAGTAGCAAATATCTAGGTTTGTAAATTCGTCATCACAATCTCCTCGTTTTAGTTTTCCATCAGCAGATTGTTAGAAAGTCCCTTCAGTAGGGTCTGATTCTCCCACAAACAAAAGTTGTTTCGGTTTTTTAATAATGAAACTGATGAAAAATAATGATAATACTAGATAACATTGTCATTACTCCTTTTTTTTCAGTCAATTCGAAGACCACTCTTTGACCTAATGAGTAATCTGAGAACATTTCTTCATTTTTGCCTTGATAAATTATAAACTTCTAAGAGAAGAGCTTCAGTCAGAGCGTATTTCATAAAAATATCCATTTGAAAATATCTAAAACAATGATAAAACCAATTGTATACTTGCTAAATCTATTGACCAATAATCTGCATAAAACTACCCAGAACTCCCTGACGGTACTTATAAGTGCACGTTGGTTTTTCTAGATTATTTAGTAAAGAAACTAGAAAAACATATTTTATAGGTAAAAAATATATGGTTAAATGTTCAAACTAAAAAGGTAATAACAGAAATTGACACTTACCAAGTAAATTATCATCTAAAAATTCATTGTAATGTACCACTTGTTACTTTGGTCAGTATGCTGTCAAGCCCCAACTTAGAAAATTAATTTTTCGGCAATTTCACGCAGAATTTAAAAATAAATGTTGTCATTGTCTGACCTAATCATACAACAATATATCAACAGGCTTAACAATGCAGTGGACACTGGTATTGTCGAATTGTATGGTGATAAATACAGTGGTACTTATAAGTACCGTCAGGGAGGAAAGGGTTAATAGTTATTTGCAGAATATTGAACAATAAGCAAAAAGCACAGTTTTGTTTATCCTAAGCAACTATTTGAAATTAATTTTACATAAAATTTTAAAAAAAAAAACCACTTTTGTGCTGGTATACTCATAGCATTTTACGTTTTTTTTTTATTCCAAGCTTTGATTTTTCACATTTATTAAGACGCAAAAATTACGAACAAAATTATGGTGTAATATTTGAGATGTCATAATCTAAACTTAAATGGAATGGTATTTTATGAAGCACTTATAGTAAGCTAGAGTTTGGTTGAATCTTATACATTTGTTTTTCAATTAACTGTAAATCAGTGTAAATGGACTTAGTTTCTTGTAAAGAAATTATTTACAGGCCATGTAATGTGTTTAAGGACAGAATTATGCAAGAGAATTGCTTAAATGTTTGTAATTTCAAGTATTAAGGCAAATTACAATGTCTAAAGGCCAATTTGCTACAGTTTAAAATTGTTTCTGTGGATAATTTTGTATTTAAGTATCTTTAATTTCCATTTCTGACCATTTAGTATTGATTGTAAATGATTATGTATTAATTCTGATTGTTTTTAATATGTTTCAATTGTTTAAGTATTGTTAATATTCAAGAAATATCTGTCGGAATCTTTTGAAGTGTTCTAGAAATTTCGATGTAGCTTATACAAAGCAAACATCCAAGACAGAGAAACAGTTTATACAGACTCAATATACTACGGCGAAGGACTGTATTGTCTGTGGAAGGAGTGTTGTAAGCAATCTCTGAATGCATGTAATCAGTATCGTTGACGTCATGTTTATGAAAATAAAAGCAAGTTTAAACTGAACTGTATCGTGGACTAGTTATTTACCATATTAATTAAACCATGGTTAAGTACAGATTTATAGTTCCTGCTCCCTAACTATTATTTGTCAAGAGCATCATTTTTATCACTTTTAAACTAAATCCACACATGCATATATCAGAAGCTTTTTGTTTTTATTTCTGAAAAGAAGTGTTTGTGATGTACATAAAAAGGAAAGAGTAAATGTGGCACTGCCTGTAAGGCACCCTTTAGTTCACCAAAAGCACTCCCACTGGCCATCTCTAGCATTAAAATATTCTATAGATCGATTTTGAAGTCGCTTATGTTGGACTTGGAAATTTTGTGTAAGGTAATTGTCAACTTGAATGGATTTTATTGCATTCATTTCTACAGTGACAACTCGTCATAAGAATCACTTTAAAGTGTCTTCATTATATCGGGAAAATTTTATTTTAAGAGAGAATTCGGTTTGTTCATGTTTTGAAACATGCGATTAGGAAAGCAAAATTTTAAGATTTGAAATATGTTTGAATTGATTAAAGCTGCAGCTGAACTTTTATCACCAGTTATAGTCAGCACTGTTCCAGATATTTTGATTGTAAAATTAAATAATTTGGCATAGTTTAATTAGTAGTTTTAATTGAGAGAAAAAATGAACTTTTTAATTAAACTTAATACAGTTGAGAAATGTATGTCAGTAGATGGCCTAAATTGAGATGGTTACAAATATATAATGGTTTTGGCAAAAAGTTTAAGCATTTGTTAGATAATTAAGATTTGGAAGATAGGTTGTCGCTAATTGTTGCAGCGCGTAAGATCGCGCCTAACTGATGACGTAAGAGACTTCAACATTGAGCTTATAGAAATCATTTTGAATGCTAAAATAAATTAAAACAGATAGAATGTGATCATATGAAGCCCTTGTAGAAATTGCAAGTCAAAATACTTGGTATATTGGGGGATATTAATTAAAGAAAAAAATTGCTGACATCATAGGCCCTGAGAAGATTTAAAACACCCTGCAAACGTCCTAGATAGCCTCATTCTTTCGCTGGAAATCAAACACGTAACTTCGTGCTAGTTAGTGGAGCGAACTGCTCCACGTGGTAGCGGTGGTATGTTCCAACATGCCATAACAGTAGTGTACTCACTACTAAAGTTGGGGGACTTAGTGAGTGTGTCTTCTCTTATGAATGTGCTTAACCTGTAATCTTCAATGGAACTGTTGTTCGATGTTTTATCCACGTTTCTGGTACCAATATTGTAAAAGATGACTTAATTTCAAGAATACAAGTATTGTGTGATCTAAAACTGCGTCAACTGAACTTATTTCATTACACCCTTCATATTTGGGGGTTTATAATACGAGTACGTGGTGGCCGATTTATTAATTATTAAAGGTACCAGAAGGCCACACCGGTCAAGAACATAATTGTTCACAGTTTAGTCAAAAGTGTATACGCCCCAGCAAACATTTTGTCCTAACATGCCATATACGAAGTAGGAAACTCTTTGGAATTTACAAATTTATAATGACAATTTCTAAAGGAACTATTCATTTTTGCAGGCTGTCACTTACAATATTTTTACTTTACTTACTAACCCTTTCTTCTTGTTAGTGTTGAAGATATTAGCATTTCTTCCATAATCTTCATAAAAATAATTAAACAAAACCTCCACTTAATTCCTTTAATTTACTGTTTTTCCATACATTTACAAATTACAGTTTTTCTAACAATCTGCCCGTGCTCACTTTTTCATCTCTTTTTTGCTCTCTGCCAAAGATCTTCTACAATCACAGTTCATTGTTCAGAGACTTTCCTATACACCATAATAGAAATAACATAAAATTGAAAAAGAAATGTTAATTATTAATTCTTTAAGTACCAAAACAGACTTTCCTTACACACTTTGCACACAATTTACTAACTTCGTGCCAAATTTCATTTAAATCTTTTGAGCTATTAAAGCATGATTGAGGCCAAAAGTACATCCAAACTTTCTCATTTATATAGGCAGACTTCATTTGTGTTTGTAAAGAATTTTGATTGACAGCTACCGACGTGTAACTACCATAGTGCACGATGGGAGACTTGAGGCTAACACCACACACAAATATCAGTGATGTGCGCAGGGTATTTATGGCTGCATAGTGACACACATCTTTGGTCGAAATATGAAGATGCACTCCGCTGACCAATTTCAACCATCATATCACCCACACCCCATAGCTACCAACATGACACCACCATAGTGCACGTTGGGAGACTTGATGTTATTACCACAGACAATCACCAGTGCACTGCACTAGGTAGTTTTGTGATGTGAAATATTGGGACGCATGTTTATTTTTATATCAGGTCCACCACTTTCAACCACCATACCTACCACATCCCACAGCTACCGACATGCAATCACCATAGTGCACGGTGAAAACCTCCAGTCTACTACCACACCCAGACGCTCGTGGTCTGCGCTTGGTAGTTCTGGCTGCAAGTTGAAATACAGGGACACACACGTTTTGGTAGAAAAAGGAAAATGCGCTACGTCGACCACTATCAACCACAATATATCTCCCACATCCCCATAGGTACCAAAATCTAATCACCATAGTGCCACGTGCTAACTCCAGTGATCTGCACTATGTAGTTGTGGCAGCAAAGTGAATCATATGTCTTTGATCAAAATGTGAAATATCCTTGTTCGAACACTTTCAACCACCATGTCTCCCACAGCCCTGCAGCTACCGAAATTCAGACAACGTTGTACAAGATCGGTGAATGTGTGCTACTACCACACACAAACACCAGTGATCTGTGCTGGATGCTTTTTGCTAAAAAGTTATACCTAGGGTTACATGTCTTTGGTCGAAGTATATCTGAGATAATGTGACTGCTTATAACATCCAAGAGAAAAGTAACACAAAAAAGTACCGTTGCTGTATTGTCAAACAACACTGCCATTTCAACTTCTGCAACTTGATTAGCTATAGTAAGGGATGTTGGAATAATACATGCAGTAATAAAAGTGTTAGGACCCCTTAAAGTGTGGAGTCCCAAAGTTGGGTCAAAGAGGCCCTTTTCAAACTCGAGAAATATTATTTTTGTCTTATGAGCCACCAAGTGGCAGGGAGACAAGTCAATTTTAGGTTGAGGTGTCAAATTTAAGATCTTCAATAACTCTGAAAAATCATATCATACATAACAGAGGTGGCGAGCAGGGCAATCGCTCTGGGTCCGCTCTTGCAGGAGCCTCGCATGACAAACCGACTAGAAAAAAATGTTTAAAAGCTTTTATTGTATCATTAGCTGTTAATTGCAACAGTAAAATAGTTGGTTAATTCATAGTATATATTAATAGTAATAAGTGCCTAAATAAAATTTATCCTTTAGATTTATTCAATGTCACATTTGTATAAAAATAAGATTAACGATATCAAAATTACTTTATATATTAGTAAATATTATTTGTAATTTTACTGTAAAAAATTATTGAAAAATTCATTAGTATTTGCACCTCGCGCGCGTCAGTAAACTCACTTGAACACTCGGGTTGTATTACTTTCATCGTGTTTGTGATTTACATTCAGGGAATTCCCATGTTTCATTTGGTTAGTCAATTCTTGTCACTTTACGCTTAATTTGCTAGCAGCTGTTAGTTCGAGCCACACTTTACCAATAATGGTTCCCACCGTCACTGCACAGACAGTTGCATGTCCACAGGTGGCCGTAGCTCGTCTGTGTAATGGATATGTTCCTACTCAGTCATCAGTCTTCCTTAACGTTTTCACGTCGTTGTTTCACGGAATCAATGTTCGAAATTTTCTGTAAAAGAGAGTTGCATAAGCGTACTTTTAATCAACAAAACTAATAAACTACGTTAAAATACTTTCTTTACCTGACACATTATCACCTCACAGGTATTCAAATGTAGTCTTCACAAACCATCATTGGAAGTCTTTCGCACACTATACTGGATTGGAGATTCTCACGTTTCTGAATGCAATCGCAGTGAAATATCAAACATCAATGACTTCGTACTTGACGTGTTTCTTCCGTTTGTGGTTACTTTCGATTCATTCGAAATTTTTTATTAATAAATAATGAGATCATTGTTTATTTTAATTTAAATATACACCGTAAAGATGCTGTATAAAATTTCATGTACTCTAAAAGACCTAGTCGAAGAGTTTCTTACAGGCAACATAGTGCACCTCTTTTGCAGCGACATAACTTACTCTGGTAATCCTGCCAGGAAAAGGAGACCTACAGTTTAATGTAGAATTACAACCACGGAGTGTGCTAGCATTCCACATTAACAGATCAATGCTTTGCCAGAGGTGAAATTCAATTTGAAGGCACGTAAAAGTTGCAACCAAGACAGGACTTTTAACCTGGAATCTTCCATAACCCAATCGCACACCCTAGCTGTCTGAGACATTAGTCCAAATATATAATTAATGAAAAATATGTTTTCAAACATAGACGAATAAATATAGGTAACAGTGAAAGGAAAGAAATGCCGCAAGGCAATGTTTACATGGAAAGGACAGGTGAAATACACCCAACACTCGCCAAAGTTGAAGGGAGGAGGGCAGCAGCAACACGTAAAGAAAATACAATATTTCAGGTGAAAAACCCTTTTTCAAGTTAACAGAGGTAGGTGGCTGGGGCTTGCGCAAGACTTGCGTTCACACATCCACTCATAGAACGCAATAGACAGTCGGAGGTGGTGGTTGGAGCAACAATGATAATACCGCGATTATAAGAAAGATTAAAATCATTGAAAAAATAATGGTAATAAAAAAAATAAATAGATAAAAGTATAAAATTGAAAAATATATGAGTCTAATGTGCTGGCCAGTGATGGGTATGTAGGGTGAGGATGGAAGATATTAACAGAAATTAAGGCCTGGGGGATGTCTAGTCTGCAGGGTGTGTTGATATGTCAATTCCCACCTGTGGAGTTCAGATTAGGAGGCAGTGTCTGTCTGGTGGTGCTGTAATTCAGAATTTTTCAATTTTGTATTTTTATTTATTTATATTTTTTATTACCATTATTTTTTCAACCATTTTAATCTTTCTTATACTCGCGGTTATATTATCGTCGTTCACCCCACCACCTCCGACGGTCTATTACATTCTATGAGTGGCTGCAACGAATGCAAGTCTTGAGCAAGCCCAGCCACCAACCTCTGTTAACTTGAAAAAGGGATTTTCACCCAAAATATTGTATTTTCTTTGTTTGTGTGTTTTGTGTTGCTGCTGCCCTCCTCCCTTCAACTTTACCTGTTCTTTCCATGTACAATAAAATAAATGTATTTTTCTATACAATTTACTTTGTTGAACGTAAGGGAATTCGCAACAGGATTGTTATGGCTGCTGACTGGGTATCTCAAGAGTGCAACACACATTGTGAATTGCTCCTGAAATCGGCTCAACTTGCAAAGAAACAAACCCATCCATCAGTTTAATTAATAACATTGCTCTTTGTGTTTGTATTACGTTTTTAGTCAGTCCTTATTTAAAATAAAAATTAAATATGAAGGTGGTTTTTATCAAGGGATTCACCATTGTTTGGAAAATTCTATAGGGGAGCATGGAGCTATGAGTTTGAGAAATCCTGCTTTAGGATGACGCAATTTACATTTAACAATCATCTGATGAACTTGGAAGTGAGATTCAAGAAAAGACATATTTTTAATATGACCATAAAGTAACGAAAATTTCTTAACTGCCTCCGTATGCTTCTCCATATCCACCAACTCTACACCAAACCACACCGTCAAGAAGTAAACCAAACTAATGATGGCGGGGTGTGGGATGACACTCGTTTGAACTAATTCCGATCAGTGAGCATCAATAATGAGAGATGTGTCGTTGCGGTGACTGCGGACCAGTATCAGTCTAGTGTGGCCCGACCTGTATGCATTACAAAATCATTTGTAGGGCATATATCTTTCACTAGGTAAATAAACATTAAATTATATTAAGTGTTCGTGAACCTTACGTCACTAACAGTACCTAGAGTAGAGAGTGACTTGTTAAAAAAAAACTACTTGTAAATTATTTCAGAGTTTTATGTGCAAAACAATATGTATGAAACTAGTTCGCGTGATCGTGATGCCGGTAGAAAATTTGAGTAGGGTGGTTCAAAAAGGAGATGAGCTACTTCTTGAATTGAAGATTTTAGTTTTAAGAAAATCCAAAAACATTATTTTGAAATCCCTGCATATATTTTCAAGGCAGTTATATCCTTAGTTTATCGTCATGAATAATTTGTCGTCTTTGTTTTGTTAACTTTTAAAGATCTTTTAATGTAATATTTTTAAATTCAAAATTTATTTATTTATAACTTTTTCATTACTCGTCAATAATTCGAAGTTCCTTGTCTCGGTTCACATACTTTGCAGAAGGGACAAGGACCTCGCGAAAATCTGTTGCTCTGAGCCTTTCAATTGTCAAGGCCGCCGCTGCTCACAAGATCTAGGATGGCTGAAATTAATTGGTTACAATGTCTCCATTGCTGGAGTGTTTTATTTGACTTGTTTCCAAACAGCTGAAAATAACATAAAACAGTGCAGCATAAAAAGTGATGTGATTGCTGAAGGTTCAGGTTACTAACTTTCTAAAATTATTCCAATCACGCAAAGTAGTGGATTTGGCGTGCTGGTTGAAGGTACGTGTGATCAGTCACAATACAGCAGGACAAAAATTTATCAGCTACAACACAGCATGACAAAGATTTAATTAAAACGAGCTGTACCTGCAACTTCCACCATGCGGAATTTGAGATCTGTTAATTCACAGATAAACTATCAAATAAATTGTGGATATTACCAGCAACTTTTGTTCATTTAGGTTGTTAAAGTATGGACCACCCATTTAAAACTGATTAACGCCAGTGGAACAAACAAATATTTAATTCTCAGCTTTCCAACTTGACATCAAAATGGTGGATACTATTTTACCTACCGAATGTTAAGGACACAAACAATTTCTTGTAGACCAACAAACATTTACTGCAACTATGAGCAAAATCAGTCCAACAGAATCTCAGTCAAACAAAACATATTTCAAGTCTTCACGGGTGTACCGCGTATACAGTATACAACTGTCAGCCAAACTGTGCAGATGTCTCCACACCTGATGAAGACAACAGAGATATTCGTCAAAATATCGTGATTTCGAAACACTATCCGTGAAGACTTCGTTTCAAGCATATGCCGGGAAAGTCTCCATTCTTAAATCAAAACGTATTTGCATTTTTTGAAGAATATAGAAGCTATACTATAGTGCCATATATCTGAATGAAATCTAACACCTCAATAACATATAGTGTAATTATGGCCTGAATACATAGTGTTTTGGCAGTGATGAGACTGTATACTCACACATTGGATTTTATACATAAGTTATAACTTGCAGCCGTTCCACCCTTCTTCGGTGTTTGCACTGCTTGCCAACCGTAGCAGTCCCAAATACTAACCGTAACTATCCCTAACACTAAACATCCATCAAAACCACTTATTTTCCTATGTTTTTGATGCTAAAATATGTAACGTATCAAATGGTAAAACTCAAGTGTAATTGTAATGATATTTTAATTGTTGGCACATACCCAACATGAACGATGCTAATGGTTCAGGCGGTGTATTCAATTCTGACAGACAACTGTGCCGGCTACACGAATTTCATTAATTGTTTATTTTATGAACACTGATGTGACTGTAGCGTCGCTGACCGAACAAAGAGCGTTCAAGATACAGAAAAAACCTACCACAAATCTCATGTGTTCAAATAGAGTTTCGTTAATTATGCGGTAATCTCTGGTCCAGAGACCATATAACTACCTCTTTGCAAAATAGATTGTAATCTGTGGATAAACTAACTTTTGAAATTAAAAATACTTATTTTCTCATGTTAGAAAATAATTCCAGACATTAGTTCAACCTGACAAAATGAATTTGAACCAAAGCTATTCAACATCATTCCTTGCTTCTTAGCTCCTGGGTTTGCTTGTTAATTGCAATCATAATAACCTAATTGTAAATACAGAAAAAAATTTGTATTAGTTCAGCGGTTTGTCTGTGATGATGAGGTTTACGTACGCTTAGGATTTTATATATAAAGATATTGTATTGCTGACAACACCTCAATAAGCAGCAATAATATTTACATTTTTTATTAGATAATTTATTATTTAAACAAGTAACTGCATATCATATGGTCCATAATAATTATGTATGACTTGATACTTACAAACAAACACATTCGATCCCCAGGACACACACAGCCATGGGAAGCATCGATCGTGTTGTGATCTTGAAAGACCTATTGAAGTCAAATTTCGTAAAGATCAAAAGAAAGAACTGGCAATGCGAAAGATAGCTGGAACACTATAAAAGTTGATCTTACCAGTATCATGGAACAACCCTCTGAATGAAAGAAAAAGACCGAGTAAAAATAAACGCTAGTTAACGAACATAAGTAGTGGTACTTGTTTTGGAGAACAGGAGATACAACATTATGGAACATTTAGTAATATCTGTCCAAAATCAGATATGAATCAGAACAGTTGTAAAGGTTAGCAGTGACCGAAACAAAGTGTTATTTGTTTGCTGCAGAAGTCAAAGCATACACGCTGGTAACTTCTGGACCTCTACCATGGATAAATCTTCTACACTTGGAAGAATGCCTTCATAAAGTTACTTTTATATGTGAATAAGCAATGGGAATTGTCGTCTGTGAACTATCCTTAGCAGGACTAGATTCAATCCCAACAATTTTACTCCAGGAAATCTCGGAACATTTATTTCCAAGACTGAAAAGTCTATAGAATCTGAAAGATTATAGCAAGACTGGAAAGAAACCATGAAAACACCTATTCTTAAAAGGGGAGCTACATACTGATTATCCAGTGTATATTTGTTAGGAAATGATCCTGATCTGACTGTCTCTCAGGACGGAAGCAAGCTTGTTATGGTGGAATTTCATACAAGACTTTTTTGTTAATCCATTGTATGTAGCCATCTTTCTCTAGTAAATTATATACTTTATTTAAAAGACCAATTGGGTGATAGCTTTTGAGACTTCCACTGGGTTTATTAGTCTTTATACTGGTTTTTAACCACAGTTGGAGCACTGCATTGTTCTGTCTGCTAAATAGATAACTTCCATTACTTCAGTGACATTGCCATTTTATTCATGATTGATCTTTTATTCTTTGTTTGATCTTCAAAATCGCCAATGAATTTATTATTGTTAAAATATTATTTTCAGTTACATGAAATCTTTTTGTCTGCTTCCATCCGATGTTGAAATGCAGCAGTAAATTAGATATTTCTATTGCAATTCTCACCTTCTCCCCCCCCCCCCCTCCTCAAAAAAAAAAGATGACATATATTTCACACTTTCCTTTTGTTAGGTACTGGTTTTTGGTTGTATAAGATTTAAATTGTGGAGATCCATAAGGAGGAAACCACATAGAATAAAAATCGAAAAATGTGGTCCTCAGCTGAGGAGTAGAGAGTTGCATTTTTGAAGAAAAAATAAAAGAAACTGCAAAATTTTTATTGCTGCCATACTATGTGTTCTTGACCAAACTTTGTCATAGCTTTTGTTTTCTGTTATCCTGACTTTATTTTCTGAAACAGTGGAAGTTTGTGGTTTTTCTTGCAGCTCTCATCTGTTGTAATTGCATATCTGTGTTCAGATTCATTATTCTGGATATTTGCTCTTATTTCTGTATTGGATAGTGCTACCATTATAATCTCTTCCTACATGCATAACACAACAACAAATAGTGGGACATTTCGTGGCAAAAAATTGTTTAACTGTACTGTGGGTAATCACTAATGCATGATTCTGTATGCTAACTGGAATTGGAGAGAAAGAAATTGAGACTAGTGTGAATTTTAGTAGAGAACATATCGAAACCAGAAGCAGGTATTTGGAAAATATCAACTCTTAGTAAACACACAGCATGGTGGTGTAATGGCTAGCGTTCTGACCTCGCATTCGGGAGGACGACAGTTTGAATCCCCATCCGGGCATCCAGATTTGGGTTTTCCATGGTTTCCCAAATCACTCCAGGCAAATGCCGGGATGCTTCCTTCAAAAGGCCATGGCCGAATTCCTTCCCATTCCTTGCCCCCCATACTTTCCCGTCTCTAAGAGACCTCGCTGTTAGAGAGACGTTAAGCAGATTAAAAAAAAATCTTATTAAACAATGATGCTTATTACGACAGAGGGAGACTGGTAAATGATGCTTATTACGACAGAGGGAGACTGGTAGTGTATTTATTTGGTTATGTAGGAGAAGGAATGGAGCTTAAAAACTATGGTGGAAGGGAGACCATAAGCCCCTCGCACATGGGTTTTGGAATTTCATTTTCACAGAGAAAATTGAGAGCATGAAAAGCAAATTATATTTTAATGCATATCCTAGATGAAATTGGAAAGAAATGTAAATGTGATTCTGCTAGTAGCAGAGTGTTAGTTACTGTGTTTATTTAAATAATCAAATGGAATTTGCCATTAATGTATTGAGCCTGTGGATGGCAGCATTTTTGGTTGGATATTCAGATGGACCTGCATTTAATTCACAGTACAGCTGTTCATAATTTGATTTTCCACCATCCTCTTCAGTCAAATGTTGGGTGGTTCCTTAACAATTGGTCTTAACAGTTTCCTTTGTTTCTTGTCAGCTATATCATTGCTGTTCACAAGCCATAAAGCTTGAATGATATAATAGCAATTGTAATATTAACACAATTTGTGAAAATGTTGATTTCATAAACACAAATTTCTTTGGGTAGGATATTTTGATTTACTCAGAGGTAAGTAATGGAGCAAAAATGAGTACATGACTATAAGTGATTAAGATTGCAGAGAGGTGGTGTGCATGTAGTTCCAGCATTGCCAACTTTTGTGTTACATCACACTCGTCAAATGAAGTGGAAATTAGCAAGCAAGAGCCAGTATGCCTTATCAACAACAAAGGTCACAATATTGGCATCTGAATGAATTAAAACATGCCAGAATGATTGGTCTCTTGGAAATGGGTTTGTTGCACTGCAACTTCATGGCTCGTACATAGTGTGCTGCTACGACAACCATGCGTGTGTGGAACCATTTGGTAGGAGATAGAGGTGTAAAAGTAAGGATTTATTCATTACTGAGTAACGGGTTCATCGCCTGACTCGAAGTACCCAATCGTTACTCGCATTTGTCATATTGATATGAACAAGTTACAGCTCTCGCAGCTAACTAATTTTGACAACGTAAAGACTAATTTTGTAGTTTTTTATTTTGTTTAACATTAAAATTTACAGTGCATAATTTGTGAATAGAAAATTTGTATGGATAATTTGAGATAGTTACTGTTTTTTCATTGATCATTCATTAGTGAGGTTTATTGACTTCAAACATTTGTAAAATTTGTTTATTTTAAGAATTGGTACATTCTATTTTATTTTATAGTGTAAAGTATAATTTGCAATATAAAAGAGTTGTTTAATAGTTTGTGATATACATCTCTACACTTTTCTGTATTCACCTACATTTGCCCTCTACAAATTTTAACTTTAAATTCATTCAACGTTTTAGGTAAATTATTCATAATTTCTCCCATGACCCTCTTCACCCTCCTCCTGTCTTCCAATGAATCCCATTCAAGCTCTTTTATCATATCTGTTACTGATTGCATTTTGTGATAATTTCCAGACACAAATCTAGCAGCCCTTTTTTGCAGTTCCAGAATTCTATACCCCTTTTGCCCGGTGTTATTGTATTACAGTAGAACTCCAATTATCCGAATCAATTGGGACCAGACCCCATTCAGATAATCAAAAATTCGGATAATTGGATTTTTCCCCGAAAAAGTGTCCATTTTAATTAATTACTGTATGTATGTTGAAAATGAGAGAAGAAATTATATTTAAAGGAAAAGAGCTTTTAATTTATTAAATGAAATGGCAACACTTTTACATGTTGAGCATAGTTACAGGTGCTTGTAATATAACAGGCATAATGCCTTTTAGTATAATTTATTTAATTTCACAGAACTAACAGTGTTAATATAAGCTCTATGACGAGGCATAGTATGAGTATCGCTGACACGAGTGATGGCGCATGAATTGTATTGAAGTATTAATCTGGATTAAAAATAACGTTATTATTTACGATTTTTTCCTACCTTTAATTGTACAGAAACCTGCAATCTGAGGAGACGAAGTGTTTGAAAACTTGCTTCTGTAGTGAGGAGCAAGTTTAACAATAAAATAAATAAGTTTCAAATGTGCACTGATTTCTTGTGTGTGCAACGGCAATATTATACAGACAAGAAAATAAATTTAAAATAGCTACATGGCAATACCGCGACAGGACAGTGTGTTTTGAAGTGGGATTAATTATTAGCATAATTAACAACGGACACATACTGAAACAAAAGGTAGAAAAAGTGAATTACATAAAGTAACGATAATTAACAAGCGAGCCGCCATTACCACCGGAACGCGACAACCGAATTGAGCCGACGATTCCCGAGGAGAGCCGATCCGCTCAGTATTAATAAGAACTACATTCAGGCATCATCTCGACCGGCTCAGTATTAATAAGAACTACATTCAGGCATCATCTCGACCGGAGCGGAGAATCGCCTTCATTTACGGGAGACCGCAAGGGGCGGCATTGCAGAGCGGGACGCAGTCCTAAAAGCTAGCAGTTCTTCTCTTCAAAAGGAAAGTGCCAATTTTTTTATCTTTGTAAGAAACACAAACTGACATGAGAAAATTTTCATATAAAAATTTGCATTGAGAAAAAATTAATTTTCATAAAAAAAATATTTTCTTCATGAGTAAAAGTAAGTTTGAGTTGATATTGGGGAAAAAAAATAGTTTCAACCTTCCTGGGGAATTTTATTAATTAATAGTTGTTTGCATTTCATTGTATGCAATAGCGTACACCTTGTTTAACAATAACTGTGATTAGTGTTGGAGCAGAATTTATCTGTTGTCATTTTAATTTTTTTGTTTGCTTGCTGGTTCGGTGGATATTTTTTTCTTTGCAATCAAAATATTGTGCGATTGTATTGAAAGTGTTGACAACATGGCTACAGAAGAGAGTAAAATGGTGGAGGGGATGGCAGCAATAGGAAGTGAGTCCTTGAATGACTCAGGTCCTGAGTTCACAGACAAGTCAATCCGTGCTATCTTAGTACAGTTGCAATCTTTCCAGCAATCCATGAGGGCCGATTTAAAATCAGTAGAAAGTAATTTGAAGGCTGAGCTTGGGGGTCGAATGCAATCACTTGAGAGTACAGTGAGGAATTTAAATACGATGCTAGGAGACAATGTCCGACAATTAGAGAATGTCAAATTAGAATTAAGACAACATAATGTTGATTGTAAGGAACAAGCTGAACGGCTAACTAGGTTAGAGCATAGTGTGAGTAGGGAGACAATACTGTTACGACAGGATAAGCCCCATGATGACTCACAGGAGGTACCCCGAGTACCAGTAAAAGATAAGAAAATTGTTTTGGGCCAGGAAGCTACCCCTATATCGCGTGATACCTTGCTTGTTAACCCTCATCCTCGTGCTCAAATTAAACGAGTTAGTGTTCAATCAATTTCAAACAATCCTTGTCCAACTACAGGTATTCTTAGAAGTAATATTCCTACTATTTCTCTGGAGAAGAACAAGCTGGCTATATCCACAGCTATTTTCAAATGTCTCAAACACACTTTTGTCACTAAGTTTGCAGACAAAATTCATAATTTGATGTTTCCTTTCGGTACAGACCCCGCTTTCCACTCTCACCACATTAATAAAGCATTGGCGAATGATATTACCATTGTAATCATAGGCTTCCGCGGCCAGAGTCAGTTGATTATTGGCTGTCCGGGTGGCGCCGCGTCATGTTCATCTTAGCCGACGTTTCAACCCTCATTCTGGGGTCTTCTTCCAGGGCAGAACTGCGTCTTCGATCAGTGAGTGGTCTTGTTTTATAGGCGAGACTAGCGCCCGTCTGGATGTTTCGATGTGCCCGGCCAATCAAAAGGTCTGAGCCGTCACGTGTTTAGTCGGCCTGGAGGGGGGTTGCGCGGTCTGGCGGGAGGTGACACGTGACATGTCCTGTTCGCACCAGCGAGCGCCAGGCGTCGTGTAATTTCAGCCCGTTGTCTTCGTTAATATTGTTTGGGCGTTTAGCAATTTCTAACGCCTCCTTTACCTTCCTTGGCCACCATTTATCCTCGCGCACTATCAGGGTAGTATTTTCGAAGTCTATGGCGTGGTTGGTTTCGGCTGCATGCTGTATTTGTCAAAGTTGTTAGATTTATAATCGCGGATGTGTTCGCGCAGCCTCTCCCTTATAGTGCGCCCCGTCTCTCCTATGTACATCCGACCACAGGTGCACAGAATCTCATAGACCCCGGCCACCTGTAGTGGAGGCAGCCTGTCCTTAACCTTGACGAGCTGGTTACTGACCTTGCTGTGCGCTTTGTAGACAGGTTTTATAGCAACTTTTTTAAACAGCTTCCCGATTCTGTCAGTAACTCCTCTTATGTAGGGTAAGACAACTACTTGGCGTTCCTGAGAAGTGGCTTGATTAGACGTTGAATTGGCGTCTTTGTCTGTCGTGGCGGCATGTAATGCCTGTCTAATACAAGGATTGTGGTTGCCGTTGGACTTGAATGTTTGTTGCAGCGTTTCCAACTCGGTCGTCAAACTATTTGCGTCACACACTTTCGTCGCTCTGGTACACAAGGTCGTGAGGACGCCTCTTTTTGTCACTGGATGGTGGTGCGATGCGGCATGTAGATATCTGTTTGTATGTGTCGGCTTCCGGTACACTGAGTGTCCAAGGTTCCCGTCGTCACGTTTGGTTACTAGCACATCTAGGAACGGCAGCTGTCCTCGTTCCTCCGTTTCCATGGTGAATTTAATTTTAGGATGTGCTTTATTTATAAAATCCAGGAATCTGTCAAGCGCATTTCGTCCATGGGGCCACACAACAAATGTATCGTCAACAAAGCGTAACCACAGACACGGTTTGAGGGGCGCGTTTTCCAAAATTTCCTCTCCAGTTCCCCCATAAAGATGTCCGCCGCTATCGGCGAAAGCAGTGAGCCCATGGCCGCTCCTTCCACTTGGGCGTAAAATTTCCTGTTGTACTGGAAGAACGTTGATTTAAGACAAAACTCGGCTAGGTCCGCTAATTCTTCTGAGATGTTAAGTGCCGATAGCTTGGTGCGTATTACTGTCACTGCTTCTTCCACAGGTACGTTGGTGTAGAGCGACACAACATCGAAGCTCACTAGAATGTCAGTTTCTTCGATTTTGAGTGATGATATTATTTCTACAAAGTGTGAGCTATTTCTGACAGTCGAAGCGATGCCTTCTGACAAGGGTTTTAGTTTGCAGCGACATAGCGGGCTAGTGGATGAGTCGGAGAGTTTATTGCGCTGACGATCGGCCGTAAAGGAACTTCTGGCTTATGTATTTTTGGCAAGCCATAGCCTCAGGAACGCCAAGTAGTTGTCTTACCCTACATAAGAGGAGTTACTGACAGAATCGGGAAGCTGTTTAAAAAAGTTGCTATAAAACCTGTCTACAAAGCGCACAGCAAGGTCAGTAACCAGCTCGTCAAGGTTAAGGACAGGCTGCCTCCACTACAGGTGGCCGGGGTCTATGAGATTCTGTGCACCTGTGGTCGGATGTACATAGGAGAGACGGGGCGCACTATAAGGGAGAGGCTGCGCGAACACATCCGCGATTATAAATCTAACAACTTTGACAAATACAGCATGCAGCCGAAACCAACCACGCCATAGACTTCGAAAATACTACCCTGATAGTGCGCGAGGATAAATGGTGGCCAAGGAGGGTAAAGGAGGCGTTAGAAATTGCTAAACGCCCAAACAATATTAACGAAGACAACGGGCTGAAATTACACGACGCCTGGCGCTCGCTGGTGCGAACAGGACATGTCACGTGTCACTTCCCGCCAGACCGCGCAACCCCCGTCCAGGCCGACTAAACACGTGACGTCTCGGACCTTTTGATTGGCCGGGCACATCGAAACATCCAGACGGGCGCTAGCCTCGCCTATAAAACAAGACCACTCACTGATCGAAGACGCAGTTCTGCCCTGGAAGAAGACCCCAGAATGAGGGTCGAAACGTCGGCTACGATGAACATGACGCGGCGCCACCCGGACAGCCAAGAATCAACCGATATTACCATTGGTTGCGAACTTTTGGTGCATGTTGAACATTTCCGCAGTACTAGCTCAGATGGTCATACTGCAGTTTTTTCAATGAATCTAATGAATGGTTTCATTCTTCAACATTCACTTGAGCCTTTTGAAAAGTGTAATGCCACAGTGCAAAGCAGGAAACGTAGGAAGAAAAGAAAGGTTAAGAGGGAAGAACCAGGAGTACATGTTCAGAAAAAAGAAATAAATCTATTCTGGTCCAAAAGTAAACTGGACTTGTTTGATGAGGGCATCAACATACTTAAATTCAAATACAAACATTCTTCCTTTTAGTATAAGGGATTCGCATTATTCATGTACTACATTTTAGTTTTATTTTAAGGAACCTATGTTGGGACAAAGTGAGTTTCACAGAATTAAAGTTTGAAATGTATCTTCAATATAATGGTTTTGTACATACTTTGGTTCTTTCTTATGTCTTGTTTCTTGTAAGTTTGTTTAGTTTTAATATTTCTCCATAGGCTTTTTCTTTGTTTAAGATAAATCACAAGGATACTTGGTGTAGACAGGATAGTTTAGGCAATAAATGTTTTGAGTTGCATTAAGCAACGGATATCGAGAATCAGTATTACCTGATCACGTAGGGGTATGAATAATGTATGGGTTTTAAAATACCGAGGTTGAGAATGGTCTTCAGCTTATTTGTTCATAAGTATTCCACAGAATTAGCAGGTGCTTGTATTTCCGTAAGAATAGGTGGATCATGAACCTATCTTACACTTTGCACTGTGATATTTAGGGAATAATCTTCGAATTATATTTTCAGGTTTAGAAAGAACGCTGTTGTCTTAGTGTTTTCAATGTGGTTTCTCTAAAACCTTATAAAAGTGTCGAATTGAATGGGAGTGCGGGGTCAAGCACTGATTGAAAGTGCATTTGTATGCAGACAAATACTCCACGTTTCTCACTTTTCTGAGGCCATTAGAGTCCAAAAGGAAGTATTTTGTTTTAACTTACGATTCGACATAGGCAAAGATAATAGTACCAATTGGAAGAAAATAATAACAATAACTCATGTCATGTTGTGTTTCGTAGGTGAAGTGTTAACCGTTATAGCCCTGAGGCAAGGTGTGCATTTGGGTTTTGGGGGACAATGAAAAGAAAAAAAAAGACTATGAAGATCAATATCAACCTTTGTTCAAAGAGTGCTATTTGATTGTCTTCTTCATTTTTTTTTTTGTTTTGTTTTAATGTTCCATTGTCTTTCTCCATTTGTATGTGACTTCAAGGTTTGTGCAATAATGTTAAAAATTGTTGTTATTGACATAAGAGTAGTCGAGCGGCAGCTAGACAAAACTTTTGTATTTCATGAATCATGTAATATTGTCTGATATGTATAATCATGTCAATCTTAGTTTAAAGATTACCTGGCGACCGAAGTCGGGGCTTTGTCAATGCCAACTTCCGCCTGGTTCCATCGGTGGGAGTGTAATAGAACAGGCATGATGCCTTTTAGTGTAATTTATTTAATTTCACAGAACTAACCGTGTTAATATAAGCTCTATGACGAGGCATAGTATGAGTATCGCTGACACGAGTGATGGCGCATGAATTGTATTGAAGTATTAATCTGGATTAAAAATAACGTTATTATTTACGATTTTTTCCTACCTTTAATTGTACAGAAACCTGCAATCTGAGGAGACGAAGTGTTTGAAAACTTGTTTCTGTAGTGAGGAACAAGTTTAACAATAAAATAAATAAGTTTCAAATGTGCACTGATTTCTTGTGTGTGCAACGGCAATATTATACAGACAAGAAAATAAATTTAAAATAGCTACATGCTGTACATTAGTACAATGTACGTACCATACAGTAAATATAAGTTATTGCTTGCTGAACATCTTGGTCAAAGTAGGCTGTTTGACTATATTCGTCTGTTTTCTGGCAGCAAAGTCTTGCATCTGCTTGACAGTGAGAAGTTTCATGTGGTGTGTAGGCAGAATCATTATTTTTTGAATCGTAGTACGTTTCCGTTTTAACTAAAAAAGCGATTCGGATAATTGGAGTTCTACTGTATTACGGCAGGATCCATGTGATCAATACGGTACTGGTTTTGATGTTGAATGTTTGTTGTAACCGCAGTGCAACAACAATTACGAATGTAATCGCCTGTTTGTCCTGAACCTTTATTCAAAAGTTTTGAATATTGATATTTTTTTCTATAATGAAACAAAGCTCGAGTCAGTAGCACTCTGCCTGCAAGCCTGATTTGATGTTATGTTCATTTATTTTAACAAAAGGATGAAGAATTTACAAAAAATAAATGAAGACAGTGGTGAAACTTCCTATTTAAAACAAAATACTTTGATGAGATTATAATATTTGATAATACATGTCCCATTATCATTTCAGGCTTGGATGCAGGGTTTTGAGTAGGCTACTTTAAAAAATAACTGCCATTAGTTATTGTCACTAGATATGCCACAGTTAGTGAAAGGTCGGGTCTTTTTTTTGGGTGTGCAAACAGGTGTTTGTTTTGAAATTAGATTATTGTTTCGAATATAAAATTCGTTACAGCAAATCAAGTGTACAATTAGAGGTTTTCTGTAAGATCCATGTGCTAATTACTTTAAGTTTTATCCAAACAAACAACTTGCCTAAACTTATTTTACTAACTAAACAATTTACTTAAACTTTACCAAGTACGAACGATGCTTTATGCTAGTGTTTGATTGTACCGAAAGTAACGAGTAACGAAGCTAACCCGTATGTGGCTCGACTCTGTACAATGCTTCATGCTATTGTTCGATTTTGCCGAAAGTAACGAGTAACGATTCTAAAGTAACAGGTATTGATTGGTTTAGTAACGAATACATACAGGTACAGAATTTCTCATTACTTTTACAGCTCTAGTAGGAGAGGACTGTACAGAGCGAGTACTGGACCACACAATGTGAACACTGTGTGGGATTACTGCCTTACCATATGACTGTAACCAACAGTGCATCTTCGTCCAGTGTTGGGTCGAATGTAACTATAAACTCAAAAATATTCAGTATTAACCAATCACTTAGAGACTCGCTCAGTTTCACACTTCCCTATATCTCACCAGAATAATCCAATTGTGATTGTTGTTTGTCATTAATGTTTGCAAGTTTAATTTTTACTGTGCCATTTGTATGTTGCAATTGATTAGCTATAACACTTTACGATTATAAATACCAGCAATCACATTTAAGTGTATTTATTTTTAAGGGGTGGCAATTTGATGGGTGATTCTGCCTTCTGTCTGCAAGTAAGCTGCAAAATGATATTGAGGACTTGGAAGCCAAAGAAAACGACCTAGATGAACTTATTACAAATGCTAGTAAGTGCTTTCAAACATTCTTAAATTCCCCTCCCACTACCCTCAACCCCACCTATCTTACACAAGGTTGTATTCACATCTTTCTGGTCTAAGAATAAGTTTAAATTAATTGCTATGAAGGAATTTCTATGGTGGTAATTTCCCTAGTCATCTAATTACCCCTTTCTTATTATTTTTTATTATATATTTTAAGTGTTAAATTTCTCCACTCATATACTTTTGCCATTTATGAATTATAATTTTGAATCCCTGACACATTTACCAACAAAAGAAAATTTTCCCCCTCCCTATTACATAAAGATTGCCAGATTTTCCCTTCCATACACTACTTCTAATTCTTCAACCAGTATCACTCCAAGTCCATTACCAAAACACACTGAGGTGACAAAAGTCATGGGATACCCTGCTAATAGCTTGTCGGTCCTCTGTTTGCCCGGCGAAGTGCAGCAATACGACATGGCGTGGACTCCACGAGTTGTTGGAAGTGCTCTGGAGAAATATTGAGCCATGCAGCCTCTATAGACGTCCATAATTCCGAAAGTGTTGCCGGTGGAGGATTTTGTGCACGAACTGATCTCTAGATTATGTCCCGTAAATGTTCGATGGGATTCATGTCGGGCGATAGCGGTGGCCTAATCATTCGCTGGAATTGTCCCGAATGTTCTTCAAACCAATCGCAAACAGTTATGGCCCGATGACATGACACATAGTCATTCTGGAAAATCCCATCGTTGTTTGGGTACATGAAGTCCATGAATGGTTGCAAGTGGTCTCCCAGTAGCTGAACGTAATCATTTCCAGTTAACGATCAGTTCACTTTGACCAGCAGACCTAGTCCATTCTATGTAAACACAGCCTACACCATTATGGAGCCACCACCAGCTTGCACAGTGCCTTGTTGACAACTTGGGTCCATGGCTTCATGGGGTCTGCACCGCACTCATACCCTTCCATCAGTTTTTACCAATTGAAATAGTGACTCATCTGACCAAGCCACTTTTTTCCACTCGTCTACAGTCCAACTGATATGATCACAAGCTCAGGAGTGCTGCTGTTGGTGATGTCGTGCTGTTAGTAATGGCACCCGAGTTGGTCTCCTTCTGCCATAGCCCATTAAAGCCAAATTTCACCGGACTGTCCTAATGGACACGCCTGTCGGATGTCCCCACATTCATTCCTGTGGTTGGTTCACGCAGTGTTTGCTTGTCTGTTCACATTGACAAGTCTATGCAGACGTCACTGGTCACGCTCATTAAGTGCTGGTGGTTGACCACTGCATTGTCCATGATGGCAGGTTATGCCTGAATTTAGGTATTCTTGGCACTGTGGATCTCGGAATGTTAAATTCCGCAACGATTTCTGAAACGGAATGTCCCATGCATCTAGCTCCAACTAGCATACCGCGTTCGAAATCCGTTAATTCTCATCGTGTGGTCGTAATCACATAATCAACCTTCTCACACGAAGCATTTGACCACAAATGAATGTCCTGCCCAGGCATTGACCATTTATACAATTTGTAAGCGACACTGCTGCCACCTATGTATTTGCATATTGCTATCCCATGACTTTTGTCACCTCAGTGTATGCCCTGTACACTCCCAGTGTTCTCTTCACCCTCATCCTGTCTGCCAATGACACTACCCAATCCAGCTCATTTATCATATCAGTTACTGATTGACTCCTACAGTAATTTCCACAAACAAATCTTTTGGAGGCCCTTACACTCCTGTGTTAGATATCCAAATTGTGGGTTTCAAACTACACCACCATATTCAAGTAATGGGCTGACCAAAGTTTTATAACCCAATTCCCCCACTTATCTGGTAGATCCTCTCATCGCTCTCTCCAGTAAAAGAAGAATTTTGTAATCTTTTCCTATGACTTGTCCAATGTGTTCTAGCCAGTTTAATTCATTATCGAATGTTATGCCAAGTTATATACACTTCAATCCTACAGGCAATTCTGTCCTCACCCTAAAATCATAAACAACCTTTAGTTTTATTATTATTTGTGTTCCTAATAAGTTAGTTGTTACAGCAAAGGAGATAGATATTGTTAACTTCAGACCCATTTTTGCAGAATGCAATCTTCGTCAGATGAGTGAGGATAAACGTTTTGCATACATCACATACCAAGACCTCAGGAGTATCCCCGAGTATCAACACAAAACTGTGATGGCCATAAAAGCTCCTCCTGAAGCTAAACTTCAGGTGCCTTTACCAAGTGAAGTTAGTCTCTCTCATTTTCAGTTTCTATGGTGTCTGATGATGAAATCAATAAAATCCACTATGTTAAACAGCTATTACTAATCCAGAAATTATTTATCATAAAATTTTCAGGGACTTTCAATGCATATGAAAAGCCATAATGGAGAAATTGAAGTCTTCCTGTGTCCTGAAAATTCTAACTGTCACTCCCAAGCTCATCCTGACCTTCAACATTCAGAACAGCCCCAGCCAGAGTGTTCAGAACGGCCACAACCTCTACCTGAATCACAACAGTCAGCTTCTTGCAATGCTGGTGAATTTGGACTTGGGCTAGACAGTTTATGTTTGTCTGAAGAATTTATTGTGAAAGATGAACCGGTTGAAATTGAGAGTGGACAAGAACTAATGCTGTCCCGGACAAGCAATCTAAACACAGTATTGGCAGACAGACAATTGGATCCTCACTTATCTTCAGGTAATGTGACCATTTATTTTATATTGGCAGTTTAATGTTAAGTCCTTTTTTTTTCTCTGCTTGCTTACATAAAAAAATACCTCGTACTTCCTTTTGTCACAAAATTTTGCTATGTCAATATTACACTTAAACTCTAAATTTATAAATAATCTTTCGGTTTTTAATAATTGTTATTGGCCTTGTTTTAAAAATAGTCTACTCAAGTTCATGCTGTATTTGCCTCCCGCCCCACCTCCCCCCCTTGCTCTTGGTTGAGTAGGCAAGGTAAAGTGTTTTTCTGTTAGTTTTTTTTTTTTATGTTTGGGTTCATCCTGGGTCTCCTGCTTTTGTCTGTGGTATGTAACTAGTTATTTTCCCTATTCTTCTGTTTTTTGTGTGTTACTCTGTTTTGCTAATTTTAAACGCTATTTTATTTATGTTCATTGTGAGTGATACCGTGGAACAGAACACTACACATTGTGTTACTGAGCAATAGTAATATCAATTAAATGTTAATAAATAATCGTTTCGTATTTGTTTAGTTCCGTTTTGGTTTCACCTCATCGAGGCATCATCAGCAATGAATATGTACTCAAATTTACACTTAGTTTACAAACTTATTACATAATGTGTAACATAATCCGTAATTGAAATATTTGCTGATTATTTACTAACTCTGCTTTTTCCGGAAAGTATGTTCCAGCTAGATCTATTTGTCTAAATTTTGGCAGCTAGATATATCAGTGTCCTTATCACAACTTCCTTGTTTCCCATGGCCATATTGTTTTGTTGCTGTCATGGTGTTGTGTCGACAGCACCAGCTTTGAAAATGTGTGAATGAGTGATATTTTGCTAGTGTGTTTTCGATTTATGGATGATGCGTATCTGGGTTTAGTGTTTGTTTTAGTATAATCATTTTCCTGTTAGTGTGTCTGTAGTTGTCAATTGAGTGTTGGTGTACCTGTGTTTGTCCGTTGGTGATTGATTTTCTATGAGATGTTTGGTAAATGTGAAGTGGTTACTGTACTTCAGTTCTCTCTTGTCTTCTTTACATCTTGTTGGGAACTGTCTTTATGTCTGTCTTATGTATATTGCCTCACAGTTTTGACATGTCAGTTGGTAAATGCCTCAGTTTTGATAATTTTCCTTTTGTAGGTGAGATGAAATTTAAGATTTAAAATAAAAATTATGATTCGGGGAGTGTGTGTATTTGTTGAAATCTGTCAAGTACCATTTATTATTTTCAGTATCTTTGTCGGGTGTGTATATCTGGTGGGTTTTATGTGGCTGATATCTGGTTTTATAAATGACAAAGAAAGGGAAATGACTCATCACTCACCAAAGTTGAAGGCTGTGACGAGTGAAAAACATATGTGACGTACACTAAAATACACACTATTTCAGTTTTACACCTTATTTATGTTGTAGAGAATGAGTCATGTGGTTCAGGAGATGTACACACACCAAAGTTTAACACATGACTCCAATGTTTTTGAGATTAGGTGGTCTGCCAAAACATTTATGGCAGTCATTTGGCAGAATTTATGGTAGAAGAGTGCACATATCTGGAAAGGAGCGAAGGAAGTCGTGCCCCTGTTGTAAGATTCGACTGATGGATTCGAGGCCAGGCAAGAACTTGGTGACAAAGGCAGGGCTATGGTTGGATTTTAGAGGTGCTGGGCAGGAGTGGTTACATGGAGGGTGGGTGATTACATGGGAGATTTGTTTATGTACAAGATGTGCTGGGTAAGTGCAGGAAATAAGGGCTTGGGATAGGTACTGGGAGAGGGATTCAGCATCAGAACAGATACGTCTGCCATGGATAGCAAGGCTGTAGGGGAGGGAATGTTTGTTATGGAATGGGTGGCAACTGGCAAAATGTAGATACTTCTGCAGATTAGTGGAGTTGACGTGGACATAGGTGTTAAGGGCATCCTGCCTAAGCGTGATGTCCACATCAAGGATCGTGATGTGTGTGCGGGAGTAGGTCCAGGTGAAATTAATGAAATGGCTATTGTTAAGGGAATGGAGAAATTCTAGGAGTTGAATTTCACTGTGGGTCTAGATCATAAATATATCTATGTATCTGAACCACACAGTGGGTTTAGAGGGGGTGTGGGTAAGGAAACATTCCTCCAGACGACCTAAGAACATGTTGGCATAGGACGGGGCCATGCTGGTGCCCATAGCAGTGCCACGGATCTGGTGATATACTCTGGAATTAAACGTGAAGAAGTTTTTTGATAAAAAAGTGTGGGGTATCTTTGACATAGAGGGAAGACTGTACAAAGGGTTGGAGATCCACCAAGGCTGAAATCCATTTGTCACAAATATGGGTCTCCAACCTTGTGGATCTTGGGAAGAAGGTACAGGGTGTGTGTTGGGGGATTCTGGGTAGTTATGAGGGAGATGTACTGGGGAGAGAAACCTTGAAGGGGCTCTGCAGATCTAGGGACATCTGTATTTCCTGCCATCTAGAGGTGGTTGGATCTGTAGGGTGTGGAATGTAGGTGTTTGTGTCAGGCAGCTGCCTCAGCCTCAGTCATTGCGGTCCATAACTACTGTGGTTGAGCTCTTATCAGCAGGGAAAATGATAATGTTATGGTTTCTGGACAGTTCTCTCATGGCTAGTTCCCATGTTTTTTAGATTTTTTAAGTGTGGAATGGAGTTTAGGAAAGAGGGTGAGGATAGAGTGGAGGTCGGGATGGTTTTGTGGGAGTTTGGGTAGATCGAGTGGAGATTAAAGTATAAATTGTTGTAAGCTGGACTCAGTTTCATTCTTCTAGATGTTGTTTACTCCAGTGGTGGCAAAATGATAATGCCAACGCTAATGAGTTCCGGACCAAAGCTGTCTGATCAAACTTGGAGGTTGGAGAGGAGAGACCCTTGGATAGAACTGATATCTGGGATTAGTCACGTGTTAAACTTCGGCATGTAGACACCTCCCAAACCACGTGACTCTCCCTACAACATGGATAAGGTGTAAAACCGAAATATTGTGTATTCTCTTTCACTCGTCGCAGCCATCAATTTCGGTGAGTGATGAGTCATTTCCCTTTCCTCGCCTAAAGCCACTTCCTTTTTTCTTAGTTTCATTACCAATGTCTGGTTTTTTATTTATTGTCTGTTCTTATTATATTTTATGATTTTTCTATTGTGTCAACTATCTTCAGTTTATATCCATTTTTTGTTACCGTTTCCTTTATTTTGTTGAGTTTGTTAGTTTTCTAAACTTGGTTGTACAATCATTTTTTAGTTATAAGAAAACGTTATTTTTTTTCATCTCAGCAACAGATTCAGTTTGTTTTATAATGTCTCTACCATAAGTATATTGTTATCTGTAAAGCTTGTTATGATTTGAATATTCTTGGGTATACTTTTCAGTGAAAACTATACTATATGGCAGGGGTGGCCAAGCTCGTTGATAGTACGAGCCATTTTTCAAAATTTGAAATTATTCGCGAGCCGCAATTAAATACGTATTTAAAAGGTATTAAAAAAATTTACAGAAATTATTTATTGAAAACATATGAATAAAAGTGAAAAACATGTGTAATGAATTTAAATGTTAAAAATTAAACACATTTATTTTACTTCTCTTGATAGTTCTTTAAAATTTGGTGAATAATTGGCGACAGCACTTCTCAGTAATTCTTTGAGATGCTGGTGGGTTAATACAGATCGGTGTTTGGATTTCACGAAGTGGAATAAAATGATTCACATAAGTACATTGTTCCGAATATTGAAATAATTCCACAAGCAGCCATTTTTAATTCAGGATACTTCGATTATGGTAAAAATTTGAAAAATTCAGTAATCGGCATCGACTTATATTTTAATTGTAGAGCTTGATCTTCTTCCATCTCTTTTAATTCTAATTCTCCAGATGCTTTTTGGGTCACAATTATATTGGAAATGGAAAACTCACCTTGAATTATGTTTATTTCAACTGGATTTAGAAAAAATCCAGAGACGATTTAAAATGTTTCAAGTTTTGAAATCTATTTTGGAATTTCATCAATATTCCTTCTAGGTTTTTTATATACTCGTTGAGTTTTTCTTGTTTAGTATTGGAACAAATTATTTTAATTCGAGGAAAATGACAAAATGTTCTATTTTTAATGTCCTTTTGAAAAAGTTGTGATTTAGTTTGAAATCTAAATATACACTGTGAGAGATCAGATATTATTCCATCTTTCCCCTGCAATTGTAAATTCATTGTTTGCAAATGTTCCATAACATCAGTCAAAAACATTAAGTCTTGCAACCACTCGTCATCGTCTAATTTTGAATAGGTTATTTCCTTTTCTTTTAGAAATGCAGTTATCGGAACAAAAAATCTACAAATTGATGTTGATACGTTGTAGCTAGATAACCATCTAACAGTGCAAAAGAAATTAATGTCATTTGAAAGTTCTTCGTCCTTTAATTCTTCAAGGAAATTTTTGAATTGTCGATGAAATTTGCATTGGTGCAAATGTAATTTACAATGTGTAACACTGTTTTCATAACATCAGGATATTTTGTAACGAGATGTTCTCGGTGAATTATGCAGTGAATTGGTATGAATTGTGGAATTTGAGAATCATCTCTTAAAAGCCCAATAAGACCGATTTTTTAACCCAGCATTGCTGGAGCTCCATCAGTTGCAATGCTTACAAGTTTATTAAGATGCACATCAAAAGTTTTTATTATGGGATCTAATGAATTTTTAATATCGACACCGCGGGTTGACTCTTGAAGTGCTACTAAATCTAATAATTCTTCTTTAACAACAAAGTCAGGTGAAGCAAAACGTATGAGAACTGCCAATTGCGGAAGATCTGTGATATCTGTCGATTCCTCAAAGGCTAAGTTGAATACAATACAGTTCTTAAAATCATTTTTTAAATTATATTCAAGAGGTGAATTAATTGCAGTTAAGCTTCGTTCGGTTGTGTGTCTCGAGATGGGAATTTGCGAAACAACTTTGTGCAATGCTGCATTATTTGGATCTAAAACTTCAAGTACATCTTCCAACTTTTTTTTTAATAAACTCTCCATACGGGCGTTTTGCACGAGAAATATTCCAGGCAATAAAAAAACAGGCTTCAGCCACATTATTAGCTTCATTGCTAAAGGTCATCAAAATTGAATGTTGTTTATTTAATTTTGATTTTAAAGAAGCATGTTTGTCTGATCTTAATTTGGAATTTGGTGGATACTGCTTAGAAAACTGAGGATGATTGGTTTCTTAATGCCAACGTAAATTGCTAGCTTTATTATTTTTGACCGTAGAATTACAAATAATACATAATGCTTTTCTGTTATTGTCAATAAAAAAGAAATTCTCCTCCCACTCATTATTAAATCTTCTATTTTCTTGCTCATATTTTTAAAAGAACTGGAAATAAAGAAATTTAGAAAATACAAGTTTTGCGTTATTAAAACAATAACACGTGTTACATACTACGAAACAAATTATAGTTAACTTACCAAAAATTCCAGATTACAAATTATACCGGTAGTAAGAGTGATACAAATTGTTTCCTCCAGAGCACAGTGTCAACTGTCCGTTGCAATGAAAGTTTACAAATTCATAATCGGTCTGGAGTAGGTCGATTACACCACTCTTTATGTTCATTTGCACAGTTTTCGATGAGTCATATCATTCTTAACTTTGACGGAAATGAAATTTGTTACAACGTTGCACTTAGTCTTTCATATTTGTTATCAGTAATTTAAAAGACATTTTGAAACACTTACGGAACGATAATCTTATATATATATAAAAATAGACGTGTTTTTATCCTGTATTTCACTTTTCAGCCACCACTACCTAGCACAGATCACTGATGTTTGTGGGTGGAAGTAGCATGGAGATTCCTGTCGTGCACAACGTTGGCCGAATGCCGATAGCTGTGGGGATGTGGGAGATATAATGATTAAAGTTGGTCAGAGCAGGGAGTTTTCATATTTCGACCAAAAATTGGTATCTCCGTATACTTTTCTTTCCTGCCACAACTACATAACATAGACCTTTGGTGTTTGTGTGTGGTAGTAGAATCATCTTTCCTGTCGTGCACTATGGTTGTTAGATATCGGTAGCTATGGGGGTGTGGGAGATATGGAGGTTGAAAGTGGTCGACCTGTGGCAATTTCATACTTCTACCAAAGACAAAAGTGTCATGGTGTATCACTTTTCAGCGAAAACTATAGATCACAGATAACTGGCGTTTGTGTGTAGTAGTAGCACAGAGTCACCTTTCGATCACAACAGCGGCCGAATTTCAGAAACTGTGGTAGATATGGTGGTTGTAAGTGGCCGACCAAGGATATTTTCGTATTTCGACTGTCTCCGCATACGTCACTTTTCTGCCACAACTACATAGCATAGAGCATTGGTGTTTGTGTTTGGTAGTAGAATCGTATTTCATGTAGTGCACTATGGTTGTTAGATGTCGGTAGCTATGGGGGTGTGGGAGAAATGGGGGTTGAAAGTGGTCGACCTGTGGCAATTTCATACTTCCGCCAAAGACAAAAGTATCATGGTGTATCACTTTTCAGCAAAACCTATAGATCACAGATAACTGGCGATTGTGTGTGGTAGTAACACAGAGTCACCTTTCGATCACAACAGCGGCCGAATTTCAGAAACTGTGGTTGTGTTGGAGATATGGTGGTTGTAAGTGGCCGACCAAGGATATTTTCGTATTTCGACGAAAGGCATGTGTCTCCGCAGATTTCACTTTTCTGCCACGACTACATAGCATAGAGCATTGGTGTTTATGTGTGGTAGTAGAATCGTGTCTGTTGTCATGCACTACGGTTGTTAGATGTCTGTAGCTATGGGGGTGTGGAAGATATGGGGGATGAAAATGGTCGACCTGCGGCAATTTCATATTTCTGATAAAGACGCATGTGTCACGGTGTATCACTTTTAAGCGAAAACTATCAATCGCAGATCACTGGCGTTTGTGTGTGGTAGTAACACAGAGTCTCCCATCGATCACAACGTTGGCCGAAATTCGGTAACTGTGGGAGTGTGTGAGATATGGTGTTTGAAATTGGTCAATCATGAATATTTTCGTATTTCATCCAAAGACTTGTGTATATCCGTAAATTTTACTTTGCTGCCGGAACTACATAGCGCAGAAGACTGGTACTTGTGTGTTGTAATAGCATCGAGTCTCCCATCGTGCACTATGGTGGTTAGATGTCTATAGCTGTCAATATGAATTCTTTACAATCACGAACGAAGTCGTGGGTACCAGCTAGTAATTTAAAAAAATATAATAACACAAAATTGAAAAGGGAACTCAGGTACATTTATAGAGAGCCACAAATAATCCTTCAAAGAGCCGCATGTGGCTCACGAGCCACATGTTGGCCACCCCTGCTATATGGGATAATATCATTGGAAGGTATCAATAAGATTTTCTACTCACCTAAATTCTTTCTTCGTAAAAGTTTGGCACCAATCGGTTTAGTATTTACATCAAGGTACTTGTGATAATGTTACTTTCTTCCAAATGGTTAGCAATTAAGTTTCATTCATTGTTATCTCTATTAGCATCCACAGATTTTAAATTGTGTACAGGACTGGAGCATGTAAGTATAGATATTAATTGGGGTATTGACAATATCTTCAGGGGTTTTTGTTAAAGCTTGATTTGAATTATTAAAATTTATATTATCTACATTCTTACTGCCACAGTTGGCTTAGGGTGTACAACCCTGTTATTGTTTGTAATATTATTGAATTGAAATGACTGCTGACTTCAGACCTTACACTTGCTACTTTAGTACTGACGTGAGCATACGTGTTATTAGGTAAAGCATATTAGGTTTGGTTAAGTTGTCTATATATAATATTGGGTTCATTACTTTGAAATATTTTATTTTCAAAAAACGGATTTCCACTTACTTCACCCTTTTGGTGTTCTTTAGTTATGACAAATATGTGAACTATTAATTGTTCACATTTTATTTACTATGAAACTTTACCTATTCTCCTTATCATTTCTGGGTATTAAATCTTCAGTTAATTGGCAAGCATTTGATAATTCAACTAGATTATTTTCACTGGCACTAATTGAATCATAATTCGTATTTTGTTGGTCAGTATTTGTAGGTGCCTTTGTTCTATCCCAGACGGTAATCGTCTAGCTTTGGCTAAAGCCTGTAATATTGAGGACCTGGGTTCAACACCTGAGATAAGAAGCGGCTCTCGCCAAATGATTTGATAGAAAGTTGGCACTCGAAAACTTGCAAATGACATAAGTAAAGTCTATTGAAGTTCAACATACAGCTTGGAATAGGATTTTAAATTTAAGTACGGGGGAAACTGAACTACAGCAGCAAGCTGCGTGACATGCAGTTCTGCAGTGCAAACTGTACAACATCTACAAAGTAACTTGATGGTATTGGCTACAGCTAAGTGTTAGCTGGGATTTCTTATGCTAGTCGGCACGAGGCAGCCATTTACTACTCTGGTTTCCACTCTGTGCCGCCTAGGTTACTTGGTCCTGAGTGGCATATAGAACAGGGTTCCTATTCATGTGTTTAACTTGGCTCTCGAAGAACCAGGCTTTATTTATTAAATTGACTTGCTTGCTCAGAGGACCTGCTGGCACACCCAAATAATCACAGCACCTGTAGGAAACTCTTATAAACACACATACTGTCTGCAACCTCAGGCATCTGTGCTGGCTTCAGTTTGTCGCATATAAATATCTTTATGCGATCTTGATAGATCAATAAATAGATAATTTTTGTAGACTGAAGTTTTATTATGAACCTTTGCAGTTTATTTATCCAGTTTATTTGTTTAAAAATCCTCTTGATACCAATAACGACCGTGTTTTTCACTATATCCGAAGATTTGCAGGTTCGTTTTCTACACAAGATCTATCAAAGCTATTTTTCGCAACTATTATTTTCAAGATTCCCTGCTGTTTTTCTTTCTCGCCACTTCTCTCCCAACAATTCTCTTAACTTCTCTCTTTTTTTTTTTTTTTCTTCAGAGAGCCTATCCATTCAAGCAATCTCTGAGCAAACCATATTTATTAAACTTTATATTTTATATATATATATATTTATAATAACAATGAGCAGGAAAAAGCTTTAAGGCAATAAAATTAAGGAAGGATAGGGAAATATGACCCAGCACTTACCACAGATGAAGGCGGCTGGGACGACGAACAAAAAACAAACACAAGAGAAGTGCAATATTTCGGCCTACAGCAGCCTTAAACGTGCAGAAGGTGAAGCCCCAGGCGGCGTCACATGTGTACACATAGACAGCCGACTGGTGAATGGCGTCTCAGGCACGGATGGTAGTTTAGGTGGTGGGAGGGGGGGGGAGTAAGCTCAAATATTAGATCGATACTGATAACGATATGTTATTATTGAAAGAGATGAAAAATAACTGGGTGGGGATATATATATATATATATATATAACTATAATTGAAAAGTAAAATAAATGTAAGTAGCATGGAAAATAGTAAATACAGAACTTAAAAAAAAATATATATATATATAAATGGTATAGATAATAAGTGCTGGGTCTTGTGTGGACGTACTCCCATACTCATGTTACCTTTCTTGATGTTGACGTTTCCTTGCATAACGGGCGCCTACATACTTCTGTTCATATCAAACCGACCAATCTGCAGCAATATCTTCATTTCAACAGTTGTCATCCCTTGCACATCAAACGTTCCCTTCCTTACAGTCTGGCCCTCCGTGGCAGGCGAATCTGCTCTGATGAACAATCTCTTTCCCAATACACAGAAAACCTGTCTGGAGCTCTCATCTCCCGGAGCTACCCTCCTGACTTAGTACACAAACAAATCTCCCGTGCCATAGCCCTTCCTTCACACAGCCACTCCAAGTCAGTACCCCTTGATACTAACCACAGCCCCGCCTTCATCACTCAGTACTTCCCTGGTCTCGAGTCCATTAACCTAATCCTTCGCCGTGGACATGATTTTCTACGTTCCTTCCCCGGGATGCGCACCATCCTCCATAAAATTCTACCCACTGCCCCTCGCACATGTTTTAGCAGACCACCGAATTTAAGTAATATCTTGGTCCACAAGTACTCACCAAGTAATTCGCCCAGACTGCCACAGGGTTCATTCCCATGCAATAGACCCCGTTGTAAAACATGCAGCATGCACCCAGCCACTACCACTTACTCCAATCCTACAACAGGTGAGACATTCCCTATCATTGGTCATGCTACTTGCATGACAACACACCTCATATACCAACTGACATGCCTCCATTGCTCCAGCTCATATATAGGCCTCACAACCAATCCCCTAGCTATCAGAATGAATGGCCACAGGCAGACAGTCTATACTAACAATGAGGCCCATCCAGTTGCAAAACATGCCAGTTCCCACAAAATCAATAATTTGAACATCTGTTTTTCAGTTAGAGCAATCAGAGTTTTCCCTAACAATACGACCCCCTCTGAACTTCGTAGATGGGAACTGTCCTACCAGAATATCCTTGACACCAGACATCCTCCTGGCCTCAATCTCCAATAATTTCTGCCCACAAGACCCAGCACTTATTATCTATACCATTTATATATATATATATATATATATATATATATATATTTTAGTTCTGTATTTACTATTTTCCATGCTACTTACATTTATTTTACTTTTCAATTATAGTTATATATATATATATCCCCACCCAGTTATTTTTCATCTCTTTCAATAATAACATATCGTTATCAGTATCGATTATCGATCTAATATTTGAGCTTACTCCCCCCCCTCCTACCACCTAAACTACCATCCGTGCCTGAGACGCCATTCACCAGTCGGCTGTCTATGTGTACACATGTGACGCCGCCTGGGGCTTCACCTTCTGCACGTTTAAGGCTGCTGTAGGCCGAAATATTGCACTTCTCTTGTGTTTGTTTTTTGTTCGTCGTCCCAGCCGCCTTCATCTGTGGTAAGTGCTGGGTCATATTTCCCTATCCTTCCTTAATTATATATATATATTTATATATATATATATATATATATATAAATATTTATATATATATAAATATTTATATATATATATTTATATATACAGGGTGTTACAAAAAGGTAAGGCCAAACTTTCAGGAAACATTCCTCACACACAAACAAAGAAAATATGTTATGTGGACATGTGTCCGGAAACGCTTGCTTTCCATGTTAGAGCTCATATTGTGGACGGCTGTGATACAATACGCCATTCTCCAGGGCTGCATCAGCGCATCAGGGATTCCATGCGACGGAGGGTGGATGCATGTATCCTCGCTAACGGAGGACATTTTGAACATTTCCTGTAACAAAGTGTTTGAAGTCACGCTGGTACGTTCTGTTGCTGTGTGTTTCCATTCCATGTTTAATGTGATTTGAAGAGAAGTAATAAAATGAGCTCTAACATGGAAAGTAAGCGTTTCCGGACACATGTCCACATAACATATTTTCTTTGTTTGTGTGTGAGGAATGTTTCCTGAAAGTTTGGCCGTACCTTTTTGTAACACCCTGTATAAATCGTTTTAACTTTTAATTTACCAATATTTTGGCCTTAATCAGTATAAACATATAATTTTACTGGTTTTCTAGAGAGCTGCTATGTCACAAGTTCAGTGTAATGCATTTGAACTAATTCAAGCTAAAATAGTATTTGATATATTACACCTTGGCTATATTGGCTCAATAGCTACCTTCCTTTAACTCAAACCTGTTACTTAAATAACTTTGCTATTCGACTTCATCAGATACTATCTTCTCGACAGCACATTTCACTTAATATAAAAAACAATTTCTCCTTGCCTCCAATTTTTACTGTGACTTTCACCTGCATTATCAAAGTTGCTTTTCACATTAGGAAATAAATATTTTAAATCATTTTGTTTACTTCCTTCTTTACATTCAGAATCGTATTATTTCAGCAAAATAAACCTGACCAGTGTCTTCAGATCCTACCACATTAGAATATTTGCAATTGATTGTTTCCTGTGTCACTATCATAATATACATAAACAAATTTTTCAAATTTGTTGTTAATTTTTATCTTTGTCTTGTGTGTGTTTACTGGGGTTCGATGCTCCTCTCGTTCCGGTCTTCAGAACAGCTGATCGTGTCAGTGACTGTGCTGCTCACACTGTAGTTGTGTGCCATGGGCTGTTGAGATCAGATGTCACCTATTGTCTCAGAGTGGCTAAGCATAGTGGTAAATCATCTGCCATTGACATCTCATTAGGTTCATGCCATTCCACATGTGTTCATTCATGATGACCATAGATTCTACTCCAAAAACATTCTTACCACAAAATGACATTCATGTTGTGGTTGCGTTTTTACATTTCATTCCAGTAATTGGGAATGTTTCTAGGCTTTTTTTTTTTTATCATTGGACAGTTCTACCAGTGTGCCTGAATTTTGGTACCTGTATCCACCATTATTTTAATTTTCCTACCATACATTTTAACTGTAGTGATAGGAAGCTTAACAAATAGCACTTAAGAATGAAATTATAAAATACTTCTGGAGTAGTAAATTTGCCTTGTGTATCAGTTATTTGACTATTTTTCTGCTAGTCGGAAATCTTGTTGCCAGATGCGCCTTTGCTTATTTCCTAATTCCTTCTAGAACAACCAACTTAATGTCACAATACAGTGTACAAACCGCCCTCCTTTAAATTTTAGAAATTAATTTGAAAGGGTTTTTAATGTAGTCGATTATATAGTTATCTCTGAACAACTAGCTGTAGTAAGTCATAGAGTTTGTTTTGGTTTTCCAGCGAGTGTTGAAGTAGACGCATGGCGTAACAAAAAAATGTGTTTTAAGTTGTGCTCTTAGTGGTTTAACGGGTACATACATAAAATCAGTGTTTAACCTGATTTAACTACGTAATGCATATTTTACGCCTATGTTAGTTGTCGGAGACCAAACATATGAGTTTTGGTTTTTGAGTAAGTGTACGCGGTACTGCACATGTGTACGACGGATTTCGGCGTGATTATTATGTGTTTATAATTGCCGGTAGCTGCTAATGTGAAATCAATTTGGCAATATTCGTTACTCAAGGAGATTAGTGAACTCAAGGAGTGACTTTCCACGTAGTGAAGACTGTTTACTTAGCCGTTACGAGCATTAAGAACAGACAGTGTATGACGAACAGTTGGAAGTTATATTATATTATGGACTTGCAAGTCACTTGCCACTCTAACGAATTGTAATCTTCGGATAAATGCTACTGTGAAGTGTATAATAGTGTTAACATTTTATTTTACATTGGTGGTCGGAAACTAGGACACTTAAGGAACTATCAGAATAAATGTGTTCATGTGTTTATGATAACGGAATGTTTATTTTATTTTCTACGAAGTGCACGTAATATTCCCGAACCATCCAATGTTGGCGACCAAAATACATTAAAACAAAGTCCGATTACACCTTTCCTTAGGTAAATAACAATTTTCATAGTGAAATATCGAACTATCAAGTCAAACATGTTATAAACAGTATATAATAATTACACAGTTGTTTGACATTAATTTAAATGGACTCTTCTTTATGATTAACTCATATTATTTAGTATCAACAATGAAATTACTTTAAAATTTGTTGCATCATATTAAGAATTTATAAATGCAAAACTCTGTTCCAGTTACTTGATATCTCACATATGGGCAGGGTCCTGCTGTGGTCTCACTACATCTAACCTTCTCTAATCTTTCTTACAGTTTTTCCTTTTTCACTGTATCTCTAATCTTTTTGTTCCTTATCGTGTTCATTCTTGCCCTCTCAAATCTTTTCTGCACTCTTTCACTGTGTCTTAAATCTTTTAATTCCGTATTATGTTTCTGCCTTACTTCTCTTGTTCGTTTGTTGCCATTGTTTCATCCACATTCGCCGTGCATGGTGGGTGAGCGGTAATGCTGTGGGCTCGTATTTGGGAGGAAGCAGTTTCAAGCCCATTCAGCTTTTGATGATCATTTATTTCCCTGGTAATCCTGCCCTTCTCTCTGCCTGTGACCATATACTCACCTTTTTACATTAAATTTATGCTTTACTTTACCTAAAATTGTAAATGTGGTTGTGCTGTTTTTTGTGGTATCAACTTAAAGGTACTTTGTCAGTATCGAAGTGCCTTTGCCATGGCAAATTAACAAAATAACTCGTGTAAACTATTCTGCCTTGTTATTACTAATAACAACTTATAAACTTTCAGTTCCTTTTTTTTTTTTTTACTTTGAAATCTTATTTTAAAAATGTATATACAGGCCTTCAGTTTTTCTACTCAGTCTTTGAAATAATCGGCTGCTTTATCCCACAAATACAGTTTAATCTCCTCCAGTTCAATTAATGTCACAGTATCGTGTTGCAAAACTACGAGGAAAATTGTTGTTACTGAGATTAGATCGTATAAGCACCTCTCCGTCAGCGGCACCAGTGTGCATAAGAAACAGTGAAATCAAACAGCTGGCGTGCCCGATTGTCGAGGTCTCCGCCGTCTGCATTCGCCGGAGACCGGATCGGCGAATTTGCCGGACCGTAGTACGGAACAATTCTAAGGTGTGCCTCTCGAGCATTCTTAAGAAATTCACCTTCTCAAAGTTTTGCCCTGCATTTATGTTACAACAATGCTTACTATGTTAAATGATCTAATGATTTAAATGAGTCATAGTATGTATTAACTGAATGTTTTATCCTATTAGCAGTCATTAGCATATCATTTTTGTACTTTAGTTATTAATACTTTGTTTTATATTTTTATATCAGTGTAATTTTTCATTATTTCTAGCAGGAGGTAATGTTAATTCACTTCAAAGAAACCTTAAAAGAAACACTATGCTCCATGTTATTAGTACTTTCCTGTCTCATAATACATGTGAGTAAAAATTACTTCATAAAACTCGGTGAATTTGCACCAAGAAGAGATGTAATAAAATCTGCTCCATGCTTATCTCTTTCCTTCTTCTATAATTTTTTTCAGAACTGTTAAAAATACTCCCCATTTCCCTTCAACTTTTCTGATAATGAAAATATTTTTTAATATGCAATTAAGAAATGTCATCTTTCAAAGAATCTGGAAAGAAATTGAGTTTGGAAATTCCCGGTCTTAATATAATTTTCTACTTCACCTATTGTGACATAGTAGTAGATTAAAAATTAAAATGATTATATATATAAAGAAATGAATAAAAGAAAAGAATACAAAGATTAATATTGTTTGCCCAGAGAGGCTTTAAAAGGATAGGCTCTCTGAGAAAAAAAAAGAAGCGAGGTGAGAATTGTTGAGTAGAAAAGACAACGAAGAAAAAGATTGATTTGGCAGCAGCTTGTATTTGATTTGAGAGAGATCTTGAGTAGAAAGGCGAACCTGACAATCTTCGGAATATAGGGACAGGCGCGATCATTATTGGTGTTCAGAGAATTGTTAATGAATAAACTGTAAAAGTACATAACAAAAAAAACTACAGTCCACAAGAAATTATTTATTTAATTATAAAGATCGCCGCCGCATTTTTCATTTATATGCGATATGGCGACTTAGTGAGGACCGTAACCGCACGGCGATTACTTTCTACGTCAAGATTGAATATCATTAAGTTGGTTAACCTGCAAAAGAAGATCAACAAATTCTCCTGTGCGCCATCTAGCGCGAATCTACAAAACCAGCCTACAGTCAGCTGACCAGCTGCAGCTGAATGCAACATCGCATCCTGGGGTGAATTCCTGTCACCGCACACGACATCGGAAACAGCGGAGTAAATATACTGCGACGCAGAACAACACAAGAAACATTAAAGCTAAGTGTACATTTTAATTTTGGCATGTTAACATAAATTCAATAACGTGAAAATTGAGAGGTTGTGTTTATCGCGTGTGATGACTTCTTAAGTCTTTTTGACGTTTTCTCACACTGAAAACTGTTGAATATCTTTTCAATTTTATTGATTACGCAGATTTCGTCATATGAGTGTACTCAAAAAAAAATACCAAACATAAGTTTGGCGGAACATAAATTTTGGCAGACAAAAAACTATTAGATGTGCTTACAAAATATTTCTTACAAATACGTGATTAAGAACCATTCTTCTTTGCGTTAATATCTCTTTTGTGTACTTCATAATTAACTTACTAAGCAATATCATTCCTGTGTGTAAAACTTGTTTATACGATCTGAAATATTGTTTACTCTCTCCCTAGTTTGCTCAAAGCGTTTTTTCGACGCTAAGCCCTACAGCTTGTTATTGTTTGGCACAAGCGAATATTGTATTTTATGAAAACACTAATACTGTGAGAAAAAAGTTTTGACTTTACAGTGGTAGATTTAGTTTTAGGACTAGTTATTTTTTTCCTTTTTCTTAATTGTGAAATTACAATATTGTGGATTTCTGTTGTGTTTGCTACAAGCAAACTAGATATTGATCTTGTTTCGATAATTTTGGCTCTAAGACTGACCGATCATGGACGAAGTGAATTTTCCACAGAATACAATGTCACATGTTGAGACTCCACATTTGCCTACCACATTGGAGGCAGAACAACCTTTGCTGTCTTGCAGCAATGTACCCGTTATTGATCCAATAGGTACACAATTTCTGGGACCAATAGACCAAACAGACAGTATTTCTTTGCCGGAAAACATTGTGCATTCTGGAGCATCTTCTGAGAATGAGTTTTTAGGGTTTAGCCCAAATGAGTTATACACAGACTGTCCCCCACAACCCAGTCAGGCACCATGTTGTAGTACTCAGCCAAATAGCCATTCAGATGATATTAACACTCAATTACGCCTCCTAATGAGTATGATGTGTTCACAATCTAAGGCAATTGATTCTCAATCTAAGGCTCTTGATTCTAAGTTTCAGGCTCTAGATTCTAAATTTCAGGCTCTAGATTCCCAATTTGAAGCTTTTAACACTAAATTAGATTCCCAATTTGAAGCTTTTAACACTAAATTAGTTTCCCAATTTGACACTTTTTCAACAGATATCAAGGCTGAGTTGGGTACAAAGCTTTCCTACCTAGCTTCCCAAGTACAGGCTTACACAGATGTAACATCACATTTACACCATCGAATGTCTGCTTTGGATACAAAACCACAAACATATGAAAAAGAATGTAAACACAGTACTCAAGTACTCCAAAACAAAATGACTCATTTTGAAGCAAACATCACTCATAAAGTTGACTCACACTGTCAAAACGTTAACATTCATTTTGCGGAGGTTCAAAAACAAATAAATGAGTTAGATAAAACCAGAGAGAATAATACTATTTCAAATTTAGTGGTGGCTTCAGTTAATAATGATGTTATGTATGGAGTTGATGTGTCAATGAAATATGATGATTTGAATCAAGTGAATCTTTTAATGACTAATGATATTTTGAATGAGGATGAGACTTTACTGAATGATGGTGTGATTGGAGTAAATGTTTCAAAGAAAAGTGATATGTTAAATGGAGTTGATGTTTTAATGAATGATTGTGTGATTGGAGTAAATGTTTCAAAGAAAAGTGATAGGCCTATGTTAAAAGGAGTTGATCTTTTAATGATGTGTGGTGTTATGAATGATATGCTTGTGTTAATGAATCGTGATTGTCTGAAAAAGAACTATGCTTCAATTACTATTAGAAGTCAGAAGGTTTATTGTGCTTTTGTGCAAATAATACCAAAATTTTGTATGATGCAAAAAATTGTACTTTTGAAAAAGCTTCTCCTATTTTGGAATGATTTTGCAAAGAAAAGCTGGAAAAGCCGTAAGAAACCTTTTCATTTTCTTAGAGGGGCGATAAAACTCGCTGCCTCATCTTACGTACAGGTTATTTTGGCAAAGATTTTCATACCATATTTTTATTATGAACAATTTTAGTGTTATTGGTAAGGTCAAATGTGTTCTTTATTTTAGCAGTGATCGTTACTGATTGTCCTTTCCGGTAATGCACATATTAAGTGTAGTAATTGTTATCGTAGGTAAGGAATACAGAGGAACTGGGAAGAGATAAAGTTTGGGGAACCCACAGAAGGTCATTGATTTAAAGAAATATAGATATTGATAGAGTGAACAAAGAAAGAATGCTAAAAGTAATATTATTAGTAATGAAATGTGAATATGGTAGGGCCTATAATTGTTTTAAGGTAAAGAATATTTACTGCTAATGGTTAAAAATACCAAAGATTTCTCTTCTGTAAAGATATTGATTATGCATAGGAAGGTTATGTGAACTGTGACTCATTAAAAGAGTAGTATAAATTGTCTACACAAATTGTGTTGAATATTTTTTTTAAAGCCACATTATGATGTATATGTATAAAAAACTATCAAGACAAGTAGTTTTACTGTTATAAACTGATTAAAGACAAAGAGAATATTTATCTCACATATATAATTAGCCGATATGAATGTAACAACAACAATAGAGAATATAAATATGAATATTTTATTGTATGTACACACTACCTTCAAGGTAGGCAGTTTATCTACACTAATTTTTTGTTTTGTGTTACTTGTGTATGTTCACAGACTTTGAGCTATTGTGGACAATGAGTGCCGCCTTTTCTTTTCGACATCACATCACTATGCATCGGGAAAACGCGTGCACCTATGGCAATAATGGTCTAGCTTTTGAAAAGTACCCTAAGCATTTGTGTCATTATTATACAAATTCTATGAGAAGTGTGACGACACATGACAGGACTTTGTTTTTGTTATTGTTCATTTGTTATGTTTTTTTTAATGTAAAATTGATGTTCATTTAGAGTAAGCAAAGCTTGTTAATATTTTGTACAAAAATTTTAAAACCTCAATACCAATAACGACGTTGCCATTGAGAAAATTTTCCCCATTTTATTGTTCATTTATAAGCAACAAAAAAATGAGGAATATTTTGGGAGGGGTTGTGACATAGTAGTAGATTAAAAATTAAAATGATTTATATATATAAAGAAATGAATAAAAGAAAAGAATACAAAGATTAATATTGTTTGCCCAGAGAGGCTTTAAAAGGATAGGCTCTCTGGAAAAAAAAGAAGCGAGGTGAGAATTGTTGAGTAGAAAAGACAACGAAGAAAAAGATTGATTTGGCAGCAGCTTGTATTTGATTTGAGAGAGATCTTGAGTAGAAAGGCGAACCTGACAATCTTCGGAATATAGGGACAGGCGCGATCATTATTGGTGTTCAGAGAATTGTTAAGCAAATAAAAGAGATGAATAAACTGTAAAAGTACATAACAAAAAACTACAGTCCACAGAAATATATATTTATTTAATTATAAAGATCTGCTTGCCGCCGTCATTATTTATATGCGATACTATGTTTTACTCGTAACTAAAGTATTTCAACAGTTTTGAGAGCTTACAATATTTTCATTAAATTTGTAAGGAAAAAATATGTTCCGTATGACAGATCCAACCATTAACAACCCACATCCAAGCCCCAGCCAACATCAAAGATTAAAGAAAACATTGTAAATGTTGACAACGGCATACAAGAAATCTACCATCTTTTTTTACCAAAAACAACAAACTTGCCGAACATTACGTTCTGTGACCCAGAAATATATCCATAAGCTTTCATCACTCAGTTGTTGAAGGAAGAACAGCAGCTACAAAAAGAATTTCAGGTTGTGCTCTTACTCATTAAAAATAGAAACAAGTTACTTAGATTGTGCAGGCATCCGCAGTAAAGTTTTGATTGTTACGAAACAAGCAAAAACATTATCAATAGAAATGTTAACTGCAGAAAAGAGATTAATCAAAATTAATTGTAAATTAGGTAAAAATTGTGTGTGTGGAATGGAAAGATAAATTATACCCAACACTCACCAAAGTTGAAGATAGGTAGGGCAGCAGCAACACCAAATAATATACAAACACAATATTTTGGGGCTAACCCTTTGTCAAGTTGAAAGAAACATGTGACTGAACTCGCACCCAACTCACGGTCAACACAGAAACACGCAGAATTCTGGGGAAAAAAGGTTAGCTCCGAAATATTGTGTTTGTATATTATTTCATGGTGCTGCTGCTCTACCTCCCTTCAACTTGGTTAGTGTTGGGTATATTTTATCTTTCCTTTCCACATAAATATAGCTTTGTGACAGTTCTTTCACTCCATTGTTACCGACACGTATATTATACACACACATGTGTGTGTGTGTGTGTGTGTGTCCCTATATTTCAATCTGCAGTCTCCACTACCTAGCGCAGCCCACTGGTGTTTGTGTGTAGTAGGAGCAGCAGCATGGAGTTCCCCATCGTTCACAACATTGGCCGAATTCCGGTAGCTGTGTCGAAGTGGTAGATACAGTTGTTGAATGTGGTAGATCTGTATCATTTTCATATTCTGACCAGACGTGTGTTCATATATATCACTTTGCTACTACAACTACATAGCACAGATGACTAGTGTTTGTATGTGGTAGTGCCCTCGAGTCTCCCATGGTGCACTATGGTGGTTACATGTTGGTAGTTATAAGGTTGTGAGAGATATGGTGCTTGAAAGTTTTTGATCTGATATAAAAGTAGAAATGTGTGTCCCTATATTTCACTCTGCAGCCAAAACTATCTAGCGCAGTCCACTGGTGTTTCTGTGTGTTGGTAACCTCGAGTCTCCCAGCGTGCACTATGGTGGTTTCATGTCAGTAGCTATCAATCAAAATTCTTTGTAAGTCATGAACACTATCTAGTATTGAAATAAAATCACTATCGATAAATTAACTAGCCTCCAAGCCCATCAAAAATGACTGGTTTAACAGTTTGTTTTGACAATTAATTTCTTTGCAGCTGTCTAACTCAATAGAATTGTTATAAAATAAAGCTCGGTGTAATTTCTCGTCCCTTGTGCTGTAGCAAAAATTTGTTGTCAACTTAGTTCAGGTTGCATTTCTGCCTAACCTTAATCTCTGTTTATATTGCCGCTAGAAAATCAATGCTTCAATCACTTGCGAATTAATATGTTCCCTTTATCACATGTCAATGTCATCATGCATTCCTATACAAACCTGATCCAAAGTCTTCACTGGTTCTTTCATCTTTCTTTCTTATTATCTGTGAAGAAGGTCGATGTATTAATGGTTTACACAGCTTATATGTGGCTGAAACAATGACCCTAGTGAAAATTAAGGATGCTAAAAATAAATCTTAACCACTTACATTATGTGACATAAAATTGGTTTTATTATCGCTTAGGCCGCATAGCTCGCGATCAATTTGGAACCTGTTTCATTCAAACCACATAATGATATTAGTAAAAAGAAGCAACTGATAATTAATATGCCAATTTATGAAATACATACTTTTCTTTCACTGTTCTGGCAATTCATTTCTCAGCAATTGCTTAAATAAATAGAATTGTTATTTTCCCCATTATTGGACATGCCACCTGTTCAACCACTCATCTTATATACCAACTAACTTGCCGCTTTTGCACCAGTTCTTACATAGGCCTCACCACACAGCAACTCTCTGTTCGAATGAATGGCCACAGACAAATAGTCCATACTCGCAACCTGTACCTTCCAGTACCAGAACATGCCAATAGCCATGATTCAGACAACCTCAACGACTGTTTCACTGTGAGAGCAGTCAGAGTTTTCCCTGACAGCACCACTGCAGCAGAACTCCGGAGATGGGAACTAGCGTACCAGAATATCCTGGATACGAGACACCCACCAGGACTTAACCACCGTTAAATTCCAATTAACCCATCACTACCTTTTTTTTTTTTTTTTCTCTCCATGTTTATACCGTACCATTACTACATTTGCTCATTTTACCATCGCCTTCCAAAATATTAAATATATTATATCAGACATTGTATACCGATATCGATAGTCTACTCCTTATCCGTCCCCCCCCCCCCACCACCACCACCACCACCACCACTACACGGTCAGTCATTAGGTAACGTTCGTTGTGCACACACGTTCCGAGCCTAATGGCCCGTTTTTCTATTTGTGAGCAAGGCAGATGCCGAAATATTGTGTAGTTGTTTGTCAGCATTAGTGTTCTCTCATCGTATCCGTCCACTTTGGTATGTGGTGGGTTAATTTCCCTTTCTTTTCTTATTTATATCGCCTAGAAGCCGCTTCCATTTTCCTTAGTTGCATCATTAAATACAGATCAGTGTAATTGGTAGTACATTGTACTGTAAGAAAAGGTTTCCGTTACCATCCTGGTCCAGGTTGCATTTCAGTCTAACCACATTCTATGCTAAACTTGCCACCAGAGAAACAATACTTACATACATCACACATATTAAACTTTTGACTGATAGTGATTGCCGGGCAGAGCCCTCACTGGGTGTTTCTTTGTATTCACTTAAGCTGTCTACCTGTGCTGCCGAGTTCGGCATGCGGCACGACTCGCTGTGTGCTGAATATTTCTGGAGCGTCGTGTCTGATGGCATTCGGCTGTCGCTCTGAGTTTCGAAACTCCAATAACAAAATAAATGGAGATTCTCTGAGATCTAAAGTTTTTCAATTTAAAGCTATTCTAAAAGTGAATGTCTGAGTAGACAAACATACAGGTACTTCATATACTAAATGGATATTACAGCAACGAAATGTGGTTTTTTTTTTTTTTTTTTTGTTTGTGAGCACAATGATTCATCTGGAGAGAATACCTTCCACAATTTCTGCATATATTTTCCATCCTTCTTTTGGATCAGGCTATGGACCGGCACTGGCGAAGTTAAAAATATATTTTAATATTTTTGTAATTTACTTAGTTATAGAAGTGTATAAATGTAATGCAATTATTACTGTGCAGTTACCCATGGTTAATTTTTGTGTCTGTGTGTGTGATAAGCCTCGAAACATGGCACAACACACAGTGGTACATTGCCTGTTCTGCATTTGTTCCTGGTTTCTCAATGCACTTCCTGTTTCAAACATACAGGGCATCTACGCTTTGGCGTGCTCTTTGAATTTTCAAGATGAATAATATTTGGAAAATGTCTCCCAGTATATCGTAGAGGATTTCGTCATCAGAGCGTCTTACTTTGCCAGGTTTCCTCTATTCGGTGACATATGCTACAACAAGTTCTCTTACCAGAGATAGCTGAAACTCTGCAGTTGGCATTTTTCGTCATGTTACTACTCGGTGAAGAACATGAGCATTTAAAATGCACTGATCGAGAATGTCGAAAAAGAACCTTTTATACCACTTCGTAGTGAAAATCTAGAGTGTACTGATTCTGGCATATTTGTCTTGGTATATAAATAAAATCTATTGGTTTCATCAGCAATAGATTTCATGAGATCTGTTAAAAATATCAGGAAAAATTACAGAATGCTGGAATTTTTACTTAATCCACACTTTGTTTCCTGCAGCTGAGTCGTCAAACACATGCACGAAAGAACGTGAATCACTTTGCTTCCAGTCAAATGTGTCACTAAAGCGTCCTCTTTTTCCACACATTTCGGTCTCGCTTTCTGAAACTTCAGGTTCTGAAGAATTTTCACCTCTTGTGAAGAAAGATGGACTATTACTTCGAGATCCTGTCGAAGGGTCATCACTATCATCCATATCAAAGAGATCGTTCTCACTGTCGCTTCTAGTAAAAATCTCCATGATTTCTTCCTCTGTACAAACACGATGGCATGCCATTTTCTCAGTGAAAACTATAATGAATATAGCAACATGAATAAGATCGCAGCTGCAAACGCCCACGGGCCTGACATTGGACAGCAACTAACCACCCGGGGTGGAAATACAGCTACCTGACCTGGCCGTTACGTGGCTCACTCGTTAATGCGTGCAGAGCACACACGGAGCTGAGCGGCCGGAAGTATTAACGTGTCCAGAGCACATATGGGCAGCAAGGCGGCGTGTATACACTTCCAGAGCACCTGACGGAAGGAACAAGGGCGCCCGTAAACGCATCCAGAGCACCTGGGCACAGTAGTAGCCACACGCGTTAACTCGTCTAGTGCAGTCAAAGGATTAATACACGTACTGTATCGCTTTTTAGTGGCAATTATATATAGTGATATAAAATAAATCAAATCTTCCCTGGTTATTACATCTTTTTTGTTATCCGTGATTCAGATTGATATTACAGCAGTTGAATGGCTAATGCAGTTACATATGGCTTAAATATGTCGTCAGTGAGAGCAAAAGAAGTTAAAAAAAAGAGAATCTCAACAATTTACGACATGCCATGTAATATTAGATTTTATCGTAGTCTAGGCTATAGATTGTGATCAGTGTGGAATTACTTTCGTTCAAATGAAGTAACGATTTAAGTAACATGGCACTTGTGAATACAATTTAAATTATTTATAAGAAAAAATTACTCTTGCCCTCTGCTATAAAGTCAAGTGCCAATTACAATAACAATCTAATCATTGCTAATCAAAAATTAAAGGTTTTATGTTATATATGTATTGCGCCAAATATTTTAACAAATACGTTTGCTTCAAGCGAATATCAAATAAATGTAAGGAACTAATAATTATGTTGATTTAAACAGAATGTGTACTTTTCTTTCTGTGTTCTGACAATCAATTTATTCGCTGAGGTGTAGCTAAATAGAACTGTTACTAAATAACCTAGAACATCTCTGGTTGTAAGTTGGTCAACGAAGGCGAAAAGTGTGACTTCGCCGCGTGACGGAACAACATGACCAAATAAGCATTTTGTAAGAACAGATTATACTTAAGTGTTGGTTATACCAGTGTGAGGAAAGTGCATGTTACCTGAGATTAATGTAAACCATTTCCTCCTTCAGAAATTGAATGGGGATGTGAAACAGTCATTGAGGTCAGCAGAGTTGTAAAAGCTGGCATTCTTAACAACAGAATGGTCTAGATTTCACGAGTAAACTGCGTGTCTGTGACCGTTCATTCTGACAGATAACTGGTTTGTTTTGAAGCAGGTGAGTTGGTATACAAGATGGTACAGGTGGCATGGCATATGATGGGGTAGTTTTTGCCGGTGGTAGGATTACAACAGATTGTTATGGGTGGGTGAAAATTACACAATTTGCAAGGGAAGGAGCCGCATGGCGGTTTAGGAGCTTTAGGGGGTTGGTATTTGTGTGCAAGTGTATACTTTAAGTTGGGTGCCCTGCTAAGCATATTGTGGGAGAAGTTGTTGCAGTTAAATATTACAGATTTTTCAGGTGATAGGTCTGGATGTGTACACATCTTTCTCCTTGCAATATGTCTCTCCTCAAGCATGATCAAGATATGTTCATGTTTTTTTGTTATGAAGTCATGCCTTCATTTGTGGTACCAGGTTCATAAATATGAAAAAGGATTGTTTTCATAAAAAATACACCTTTATTGTGTAAAAATGGTACAAAGTACCTTATTTGAAGTATTGCGCATTGTTAGATATACATTTTTCCCATCTCTATGGAAATTTATGAATACCACACCGAAATTTTTTCTCTTTTGACGAAAACCAATCATTGAGCCATTTTCGTACATTTTCATAAGAAGTGAAGCGCTGCTCAGCGAATGCTTGTCCCATCGATGATGTAAAGACAGAGTTATCAGATGGAGCTTAGTCAGGTGAGTAAGCCTTATGCATCAGTATATCCCAACTAAGCGCTTCAGTCATTTCCTTAACCGGTTTTGCTGTATGTGATGGTAAGTTGTCATGAAGCAAAATCACTTTTGGTTCCCTTTTCTGGTTCAAATTGATCATTTGCTGATGATAAACTTCAAAATTAAAAGTTTAACCAGGTTTTAAGCAGCTCGTAATAGATAACACCATTTTGATCTCGCCAAAGACAGAGCATTGTCTTCCTTTCACAGTGATTTGGCCTTGACATTGATGGTTCAGCTGGAGTTACCCATGATCTTTTATGCTTAGGGTTCTCTAAATATATCCACTTTGCATCACCTGTCACAACTCGATGGAGAAATGGCTTTCTTTTATACGTGGTGAGCAGCATTTCACAAGTGATTTTCCATTTTTCTTGCTATCTTATCAGTCAGTTCATGTGAAACCCATTTTCCCATCTTCTGGATCTTTCCCATCGCTTCTAAATGTGTGGTGCCAGCTTCCCTTGTTACATTTAATTGGTCTGTGAGTTGTTCTTGCATTTGGGCATCATCTTCATCCAACAATGCTTGAAACTCGCTGTCCTCAAACTTCTTTGGAGGTCTTCCACTGTCTTGGTTTCTCACGTCAAAATCACCATTTTTTAAACCACTCAAAACACTGTGCTTTACTGAAAGAACGCTCACCGTAAGCTTCAACAAGCATTTGATGCAATTCTGTAGCAGCTTTCTTTAAATGGTAACAGAAAATCAATGATGTCCACAAATTGTAGTTTGGAAGCTCAAAACTCAAAATGTTCAACATTATTGAAAACTGCACTTTCGTATGAAACTTGTATTGTTGTGGGTTGAAAATGGCTTTCCGATGTCAAGAAAAGAAAATGGTGACAATGATGCAATCTGATGGTAACTGCATTGATAGCTAGAGCCATCTATTGGCAAATTCCGGTTTCATATTTACACACCTGGTAAGTGACTCGTTATTTTCTATATACTTTCTCATTTTCATCACATAACTGCAGTTTCATTATCTAACATATTTTAATGAGTTTGACATGAAACGAAGTACCAGTTCAGAAATATTTACAAATGGGTGGGGAGGGGGGCGGATTGCAACTTATAAGTAAGAAAGGATCAGTGCAGACACAGAAAAACATTAACCCAGTGCTTTGAAGATGAAATTTCTAAATTGTTCCACATTTGTGTTTTTAACGTTTCTGCGGTATTGCAGTCACATGTGATAAGCCATGTTTTCTCTTTTTTTAAAAATATTGACATGCTAAATTGACTGTACCACAAACTATCAAACCACATTTAAAATTTTCATAACAGAATTAATGGGGATGCTTTATCAAAGAAAGAGATGAATTGGGTTATGACAAAAGATAACAGATTATTTAATATAAGAAAATTGGTCCTGTGTAGACCATGTTTTTAGTTAAAGTAGTATCAAGTTTTAAAATTTCCAAAATCATATTTGATACATGTTTTTAAACGTGCTAGAAAAGTAGGTGTAGAACATTGTTCTGAAAGAGACAAAATTAAAACCAGAAGAGTATCCAAGATGTTTTGAAACTGAAACTAAAAAAGAAATAGTTAAAATACTTCCTAAACAAACTTCAGGAAACAAAAATAGAATGATATATAGTATACAGGCAATGTGTCTTTTTTATTTTTGTAGAGGTTATTTTCATACTAAGGTGAGAAGATTTGAATTTAGTCTTTAAGAGTATTATTTTTTTATTTTTTTTTTTTTTTTTTCCCCTAAGCTCAGATTTGAATATTATAAATGTTTATTAGCAACATGTTTTCTACCTGTAGGATTTGTTCCAGCACAGAAAAATTCTAATTTGTATCTGCTTTTTAAATAACCTAAAAATAATAATTTCTCTGTGTAGTACTGATATTTCAAGTTTCCCATATTCTTGAAATACTTAGGATGACTGCATATTGGTTTGATTTGTATTGTTACACCTTTTGTTACTAATGTGCTACAGCTGTCACTTCGAGTCTGTTCGTTGATGGTGTAAATGCAACAAATTTTTCAATTACTTATTTTAGGATCTCTACCCTAACTGCTACGTTTAAAATATAACTATGGTTTCAGATGGTGCATTGAATTGATGTGGTAGTGCCAGAGCTCTGACTGTGACCTTGTGCGATATTTTTATAACCACATCACAGACAGAGTTCTAGTTACTACGACATCAAAAGCAGCTGTCCTGATGTTTCTGAAATGTGTTTTTTTTTGTGTGTGTGTGTGTGTGTTTCCTGGTTATCTTATCAGCTTTGAGTACTTCATGGGAGGATAATCTGGATTTCAACTGAAATTTGTTACGTATAAGCAGATGTTTTAAACTAGCAACTCTACAGGTACATGTTGTGTTGATACTGTTTGAATATGAAGTATGAACTTTAATCTTTTAAATTGTACTCAAAACCTCCTACGTGTTACAAGTACAGTGGAACTTCTCTAATTCGAATCTGAAGGGACCATAAAAACATTTCAAATTGTAGACAGATAAAAACACTGAAAGTCCTTAAAGTTTTAACTTCTTTAGTTAGACATCCGTTTAACTTTTAAAAAATATACTACACAAAGCCAAATTTAAAGTTACGTGAAAAAAGTTAGAATTTGTTAACTTTTTTGCAAAAAATTTGAAGTCCTCTAGTTTATTTAAAGTTTTAAGAGAGAATCGTTTGCGTTATTTTGACCCTTAATATAGTGTCAAATCTTGTGGGTATATAGTGTAGGGCCTCTGAAGAAGTTTGATGGACTGCCCAACAACATTCTCCACTACCTCTTCTTCATCTGATGATTGGTCTGTTTTCTTCAACAACACATCAGCTAAAATATATGTGTTGGTTAACTCACTGTTCACTGCAACATCATTCCATCAATGTCCACATAATCGTCAAAAGAAACTTGTTCATTCACACCTTTCCAATGCCTACTGGAGGCACAATTTCATCCACAATGGCAGTAAGATCAGCATTTTTCTTAAAACCTGCCTCATGAAAACAGCAACATTTTTGAACCACTTTTCCCATTGTTACACATTCTTCCACCTCTAACACATTAGTCTTCATTTCTAGTCAAGGTATTTATCGGAAAGAATATTTTGCACTCTAAGGCACCTATAAAAATGTTTAAAGATTTTAATTATGCCTTGACCTATTGGTTGCACAATAGATGTCGTATTTGGTGGCACAAAAAAAAAAATAATAACTTACATTGTCTATCAGCAATTAGGTGTTGTGAGCTGTGCAGTTGTCAATAAATAGCAATTGTGTTTTGGTTTGCTTTCTATACTTCCAGTAGCCAATTTACAACAATCTTGCTTGTCATCCAAGCATTTTTTTATTTTTTTTATTTTTATAGTTTTGAACTCTAATTGTTTTGTTTTTGCATTTGAAATGAGGCAAAGCAGGCTTTCTTATCATGAGCAATGGTAGTTTTTCTGAGCCATACTGAATAGCTCCAATCAAAAATATTTCTCTCTTTTTACTGCGTTTTTCTCCACTGCAGTTATTAAAAGTTTAAGTCTTGCATACATTTAAAAACAATCCAGTCTCAACATTAAAAATATCTTTTGTGTGAGTTTCCACTATCATTTCGAAGACATAATCCTTCCAAAAATTTGCTGCAACTTCAACACGCCCACTTTCCCCATTAACAGTTCTGTTCCTGTCCTTAAATTTGTCCAATCAACCACTACTTGCTTTAAATTCAGATTTGCCTAAACTGGAAGCAAACTCTCACAAATGGTCCACTTAAAAATTATTATTTTTTTCTTCTTTATCTCTTGCTTGTTTGAACCATTTGCATACACATTCATCAATGTCAGGATTGCAGGCCCTAAGGCTCTTTTATGATTTTTATCATATAATTTTTTTTAAAAAATCCTTGTTTCTAAGATACATAGATAAAATATTAGCCGGAATTCCAAGCTCTTTTGCAATACGAGATTTTTCCTTGACTCAGTTTTCAACTTCACATATTATGACTATTTTTCCAGCAAATGTTAATGTGTTGTTCTGAACTCTCTGCTTGTAAGACAACATATTGACTGAGTTAAATGCAACGTATCAATAAATAAATACACTTAAAATTGCACTGAAGACAGCATAAACATAAGCATGGACTCTACAATGCTACTGTACTTTTAAAATCGCACACAAAACAGCAGATAAGACTCTCACAGTTGATTGAATTGAGACTGGTTTACAAAACAGCGATTCAGGTGTCTGAGTGACTGCATTCTTGAAAACTGTAACAATGGGGGAGAGGTGTCACCACATACTCTAGACTGGGGTTTTTCAACCTTTCTGAATACACAACCCCTTAGAAATAAAAAAAATGTTGGCATCGCCTAGTTCAGTTATAAAACTTTGGCAATCCTTTCAGTGATTTAAAAAATGACCAATTTAATTTCCTATCTATTGAGACTATACCCACTGATCGAGAAATCAAATGCATTGCGTGGTAGATACGGGCAGCATGTTTTTTGTTCGATGCAGTTCAAGTACGGACGCACTTCGCTGTGACGAGCATAAAATGGAAAAGTTTCTCAAAAGATCTGCACAGTCCCCATTTCTGATACAAGTAGCAGTGGTGGAAACCTATCAAAACTGAAAAAAGAAAACTTTATGGCGACAGTTGCCTGAAATATGGTTATAGTCATTAATAATGAAACTCTGTGTAATTTGCTCCAATTAGAAAATTGAGTCTAAAAAATGCAACCACAGTTCAACAATTTATCAAGAAACAGGCACAGCCTTATATTTTTACTATAGTATAAGACCTACAACCCTCACTTTTTACTTTTACCTGGCTTGCAACTGCAAACAAACACACACACACACACCCTCTCCCACTCCCCTCCCCCCAAGCAAGATTTGGGGCTGCAACTCACAGGTTGAATAACACTGCCCTGGACAATAACATTAACAATTGCTGTAAAAGACAGGCTTCTTACAAGATAGCACTCGAGAAAGATGTGTTTCAACAAACAATAATTTTCATGTGAATTGCACATTATGTTCTTAAATACGAACAAATTTTCTTTGAATTATAGGAGTTATTTTGACACCAATTTAAGGGACCAGAAGAAAAATTCAAATTTAAAAAGTTTGAATTATAAAAGTTCCATTGTAGTAGTATTGGTCAGCTTTTTTTCACAAGCTGAATTGCAGCTTTTTGAAGGGAGTAGTGAGATTCTTAATTAATGCGATATTTGAATTTTTAAACTTCAGAAATTTTTTTGTATTTCTGAAACTTTTTTTTTTAATATATTTCCAGCATTTCTCCGAGATTCAGAATTTTATGAGGATTATAACCGTTGAAAATCTTATTTTTCAGGAGCTTTGCTATGAATTCCCAAATTGATTACATTTTTATGTTTTACTTATAAAACTATTGTTTCTCATTTATGTTATCTACAAGTTTTTTGTTTAATTACCTCAAATGGATTATGGTCAAAATTTCTTTTATGTGCTGGGAAAATAGGGTGTTTATTCTACTGCTTTATATGTGAAAACTGCAGATAGCACTTATAAAAAAAGATGATTTCATCCAAAAGTTTCTTGTCTGTTTTTTGTGTTGAAATCCACTCTCATTTCATAAATTGATAATCCTTGGCTTGGAATGGAATTTCGATAGAATTTCCTATATTTATTGGATTGTTTTGTTAATTACAAGTAAATTTAAGTACACTAGCATTTGCTTGCAGCTAAGCCCACACGTTCCTTGGCGTGCCAGAGGCAGAGAAATTTAATGTAGGAAATTACCAGAGATGTATTTTAAATTAAATCCAAATCTTTGAAGCTCTGAAAATTCCACTGAAATTCCTCAGACTACGAATAGTATCTCCAGAAGAATGAAGAAATATTATAATTACTACCATAAAGTCTTCAGGCTTTCATACCATAATTTCCTGAAATCGTGTTCACATTTTACATTCTTGTACAGTCACCAATGTTTTTTTAAAAGGCAGAAACAACAAATAGCTGCAAAAATTATTGTTATGAATGAATGGAGACTTTCCTGGTGTATCGGTTGTATAAAATGTTCTCAAACTTTCCACATGACACAGGGAACGAGTCTTTTAAAATTTTCTCTCAAATTTAATCTTTACTGGAAGGCGAAAACATGTGTTATGAATTTAGGTTAGATGTCTTTTTGAGATAGCCTACTGAAATTTTTCTTATTTCGAGTAATGTATAACCATAAATGTGACCTTTTTTTTTTTAAGGATTCTACAGTGTTTGGCCAGAATTGTCCAGATTTTATAAAATCGTGCCCTTGAATTGTACTTGATAAACTTATATTAATGTTTAAAGCCTTTGAGCAGATTTTAAGTAAAGTCCTAAATTTTTAGGCATTCTCACAGCTTTTAACATTTTATTGGTAGAGGCTAACGTAGTGTCCCCCAAACTCTTAGCATAAAACCTACTGTTCCAAGAAACAGTACAGAACTGGCAATCTGATGCAAATAGCACAAGACAGAATCAGTTTCAAATCAAATACTAAGCAATTGTTGACAAATAATTATGTTTGTCATCCTTCCATGTGTTATCATTCATTGAAACAGTTGAAGAGTCATTATTTTTTTATACCCATTGAAAGGTTTCTGCCATACAAAAGGTAAGTTGTCAGTTTAGTTTTATCCACTGTGTTGTTTCTGTATAATTTTGACAGGTGTCCATTTGGATTGTCTCTTAAAAACACTGTTTCTGCAGCTGCCTCTGCTGTCTTCAACAGGTGAAACAGTGGGCTCCACTACATACAGGGTGTCCAGAAAAGGACTCCCTGATTTCAAAATTAAATATCTCGAAAACAAAGATCGATAGAGGAATGCAGTAAACGGTATGTTTATCGTGACAGCTGTAAGAAGTGTATACAGCAGTTTGAAATAATAGTTACAAAAGCTGCTAACAGATGGCACTGTAATCGCCATACGTAATGCCTAAATAGTGATCTGAAGCTCAGGGCGATCAGTTCCACCATTGAAACGTGAAAGGAGGTTAGCGTACCGAAAACATTGTGATGTGATTGTTTGCAAAGATTGTTTTCATACGATTATTTCACTTATGTATGCTGATATTAGCTGTACAGCGCCATTTGTTAGCAGCTTTTGTAACTATTATTTCACACTGCTGTATACACTTCTTACAGCTGTCACAATAAACATACCGTTTACTGCATTCCTCTTTCGATCTTTGTTTTCAAGATATTTAATTTTGAAATCAGGGAGTCCTTTTCTGGACACCCTGTATCACAACACCTACTATAACAGTCTTTTAGTGAACACTCATTTATGTACAAATAGACTGTTGTGGACACATTTGAATACCACCACCATGGCCAGTCCCTTTTGTGGGGTTGCACCATCTATGTGTGATATGTGGCCTGATATTAGCACTGCACCATGTCACCCATGCTATAGCCTTTCTGGTTGGTGTGCACATTTGTTATACTGCTGCTAAAGATCATTAATGGTCTCCACACATCAATCAGAAAGAGACCGCTTATCCCTGTTTGTTGGTGCTCAGTCTCCAACTATTTTTTTCGCCGAATTCCAGAAATACTAAAAGTTCAGTTTATTGAAACATGTGTTCGGCTAATGCGGATTTGTCGTGATGTATCGAGCGCAAATAACGCTGGTCCTCAATGTGTGGTTATTTGTCTGTTCACCCTTCACTCTTTTAGATTTCTTGCAAAATTGGTATGGTATCTTTTTTTTATATCTTTGTGGTAGTTATGTTTCAACTTGTTAATATTTTTAATTTAGATGAACGGTTACTCATTTTACTGGGGAAATTGGTAATTATTTATGACTGCCATAACGGCAGTCGTGGGTGGTAATAATTCTTTACGAAAATATTTTATTAATTTGGTTCATTGATGTTCTGTATGAAAGTGTTTAACTTTGGCATAGTTTTGTCTTCATAATAGTGGAGTATTCTGTACTTGTCAGTGTTTGATTGCCTGTGTTTTCTCTTACCTATTTGCTTCCTCACTAAGAATTGTGTGTGTTATGAAATGTGACATCAGCTGCTTTATTGTCAATACCTCCTGTAAACAGTAACACATTTTCCACAGACGTAAATGTTTTGCATTCTATGTTCTCCTTACTCTAAATCCAGCCTGTTCAGTGCAATGCAGTGAATAAGTTATTTAAGGGAGCTTAGCTGAAATGTGCATTGCTGTTTGTATTTAATATACTGAGATGTCATAATTTTGGCAAAGTCAGAATATGAAGATTATTTTATTACTATCATCATTCTTGGCAGTTTGCTTTGCTATGTGTCTTGGGCTCGGCTGAAGTCTGTGTCTGCTATGTGGATTGTTATCGTAGCACCATGGGATTCAGCCGAGGCTGAGTTCGCTTGGACTGCAGTGTTGCTACTACAACTGCTTGCTTTGGGAACTCATTAGCTTTGTGTTGCATGTTGTCCTAACCATTTCTTGTTTACTAAAGCTTTTGGCATTGCATGTTTGCTGTTACACCTCAAAAATTCTATAAAATAGTTTCAATATATATTTCAAAGATAAGTTTGTCGATATCATCTAACATCACTACACAAAGAAATTGCAAACAAATTGGTGCAAGATTTCTATACCAGGCTACTAATGTAACTTGAAATTATTAATTTTTTAAGTAGTTTCATAAGAGCTAAACAGCAAGAACCAATATTTAAAAAAAAATTATTAATCATTATTGGAAATATTGATAGCTTTCCTTATTTCGATGTTGAGATTGTGTAATTTGTGTGTAAAAATAGTGATTCAGTATGGAAAGTTGAAATTAGAATTTCTAATTTTAAAATCAATTTCCGATGTTATTTATATAATTAATTCTCTCTCTCTTGTCTGTTCTGTTTTCATTATATTATGAGTCATTTTAAGTAATGTAATAGTATTACTGTATCAGCTGGCTCTGCTGTTACTTTCGATTGTTACATTTACACGCTTTAAAATTAGTACTGGTTTTTAATCTTTATTTTTGATTTATTAGTCATTTGTTTACCTGGTGCCATTCAAACTGTCTTTGTGATCCTAAACTGTTGGCTGAAGTCACCAAAAGTTGGGCATACTTTACACATGGTTACGACTTATATTTTGTGATGTTAACATTAAACAAAATGTCGATAGTGGAGTTGGGTGTTAAATTCTATTCATATTCTGCATCATGGGCTAACCACTGGACCAGTTCAGGCCATTTTCACGTGAAATGTTGTTGAGGTGGCATTAAAGGTTTTTATATGGTATGATTCCTCTATTTACAATTAGATTATGTTGACCATGATTCCGCAGATAACTTTATATTTGAAAAGCGTTGCTGACAAAATTTTACTCTGCGACGGTTTTGTTTTTTGAGTACAGGTGTTTATTTCACGATTTTTATTAACTGTAACAGGTGCATTAAAATAAAACAATATATAATTAGATGTAATAAGTGTGAGTAATGTTTAATTTAGTAGCGCTCACACATTCTGGCAGACGATAGTTCTTTGCAACACAAAATTATGTGGAAAGATGTTAGTTATCTTTTGTTCAAATCTGATGTGAGACAGTAAGATTTGCTAAAATTACATACATACAGTTCATAAAACAGTATCATTAACAAAACACTTGACATATGCAGGCCATATTCATAAATGTATTTTTTAGGTTGATTGTAACTTTTTAGTAGAGTTTCATTCCGATAGGTGGTGGTATAGTCTATCTTATATATTCCACTGCGAGATGCATTTATGTTTTGTTAACCACAATTCTGTCTGACCGATTTTTCTCATACTTGCATTACTTGTTTGTTGGTCGAGGAGAAATTGTTTGTTTCCTTGCCATTCAGTAGGTAAAATAGGTATGTTTCATTTTGGTGTGAAGTTGGAAAGCTGAGAAATTAAAGATAATGGCTTCCTCAAATTAATAAACATGTTTGTTGAATGCAATAGTTTCTTTGCCCCCACTTTGGTGTTGTGTTAATTGTGATATAATCAGTTTAAGAGGGAGATCCATGCTTTAACAAGACGAAGTTGCTAGCAGTATCCAAAAAAAATTTATCTGTGAATTAACATCGCAAATATCAATTTCCGCATGGATAAAGTGGCGGGTACGACTAGTTTTATATATTTTCTCTTACCTAGGAAAGATAGGTTTGCTCTAGTTTATGTTACTCTGTTTATGTTCATATTTTAGTGCGAATCAACACTTTTATCTCCCATGCTTACTTTTAACATTTTCATGTTGTAAATTTTTTTCAGCTACAGATACGGACGCCATGCTAGACATTGCATTGTCTGCGTCTTATGGTGAACCATTCTTGGCACTGGAGCCACCTCTGTCAGAAGCAGACTACAACTTCAGTCTTGATGCCGATGAAGGCCTTACAGACCTTTTTGACCTTTTTTGATAATCAAAAGTAATTTTCATTATGAATCTGGGGTGCTCAATAATGTGCCTCGTTTTCACCTACCTTTCCTCCTTCAGGTGAATTGTGTTGTACCATCCATATTTAAGTGGAACAGTGGTGATACATTCTACTGCAAATCACAATAAATTAAGATTATTTACAACCTGAATATATTTTTGCAGAAGCAGTCTTACTCATTACATTGTAGATGGCTATTTGATAGGTTGCAGTGTAATGTTATATTTAAGAAGTTCCACAGAAATCTTTGGAAAATCAAAAGCTTAGTGCATTGCAATTCCTCTTTTGGATGGTTGCAGAAAACGGGTCATTTTGCCATGCCTTAATTGTGCATACATTTCATAAATCTCTTGGACCACTAAAATATTGCATAATTTCAAATTAAGCATTTTCTGTTTTAAAATGTTCTAATATTTTCATGATTTCATCTTTTATGGTCAAGGTGATATTTAAAAAAAAAAATGTGCTGAACTAAAAAATAGTTTTAAATTTTAAAAGTTATTAATTTATTGTATGTAAGTTTTTTTACCAACTGTTAAGTTTTTTAGTAATCAGAATTTTGCAAACATTAACTTTTAATATCTGTATTATTACAGTTGTGTAGGTTTAACTTCGATGTCATAACCTGAATTATACACAACTGATATTTTCGAACTATATTTGTACTACCCATTTTTATGCTTGTGCTCATTACAGTTTGTGGTTAAAAACCTCTTATTTGCAGTTCAAAGTTATCTGCAATAAGTCTGGTTACAAAATTGAGTTCATCGGATAACTTTAATGAGATGTTTACAAATAATTTAGTTAAATAGTTAAGCACTGAAATGATGTTTTTGTACAAAGTTTTGTTGCTGTGAGTATACTGTGTTGTAAAATATATATATATATATAATATACATTTTTTCAGTAGCATATTGTTGCTAGTGCCACCCTTGTACCTTTCCTCCTGTTCTTATTAGCAATATTTCACTTTTATTATTTATTGTAGTGTTCACTGGGAGCACTGGCTGTTTACCTTGTCTTTTTGATATTACGTTTTGCAGTGCAGTTTCTTAAACCTAAAATTTATCACATTTTTTTAGAACTTGTTTTAATCAGGAAATAGTATGTATCAGTCTTTTTAGTGGTCAGTGTCATTACTGTTCACACACAAATATATAAAGTGTTCTAGTTTTGAAAATAAAATTGTTATATTTGTATGTCTTCTTTGAAGTGATTTGTAATTTTTTCACCTGTTACTATTTAAAAAAAAAAAAAAAAGTTTAAATACATCAAGTTAACCTGTAACAAAATCTTCGAAGTCACTTCCACACCGTTGAAACAGCAAGTCATGTTCCTTAACTTTTCACTATATGACTTCATTTCCAATATTGTATTAAGTGTATTAATTCTGAAGTGTTACTATAATAGTAGTGATATCTTCTAATACGGTTTAAATAGAAAAATACTTCAACGGGGACAACTGAAGAGGAGAAGTATCACAATTGGAGATGTAGTTATAAGATCAGAATTTTATTAGTTAAGATTGAGACTTATACTAAAAAGCAATTAAATTGATCCAGATTTTCACAAAAGCCTCTTCTAGAGAATGCTATAAAATGCCAAATCAGTTTTATCATAAGTTTATCGCATATGTCCAAATTAGTACCTAGCATAATTTACATAGAAAATAATAATAACACAGCAGTATACCCACCTATTCGAGTCGCTGGCAGCACTGCTTACGATTTTCTCGAAGCCATTCGACCTATTTTTGTACCTCAATTTCTTCCGTTGTGTTGATGCTACTTGTGTCAAATTTCTGTTATTCGAAGATATTGGCACTCTTAGCCAACATACTAAATTCTATTTCCTTACTGTTCTTAGTTCGGATGTTGTTCATTTGCAGATTTAGGTGATTTATGTCACTCACTGATGATAATCAAAACCCTAAGGTACTTCCCATAGTCTGAGAAAGCTGAAACTTCATACAGAAATAAAATTTAACCCTCATATTACCATAAAAAAGTCTGAAACTCCTAAATTTCCGTAAATCCACCCATAACGTGAAATCGCTACTAACCCAATAACTTTAATGCACCTGTGATTTTCACTGTAGATGGAGCTTTCAAATTATAACTAATGTATTAAACATGACTTACAAACTTGAGAAGTTGGTGAAATTAATTTTATTTGCCACTACACCCAGACATCAAAATAACATTGTACTTCCAGTAAGTCTAGAGACAAGTAATTTGGTACACATATATGGTTTCATCCCTGAATCATAAGAAAAGTCTTAAAGTTTTCCCATATTTATTTAATTGCAATTGCACACAAAAAATTCTGGCACATGTTTGTGGCTTAACTGCTTTGCTCTGGGTGAAGCTATATGTCATAGATTTCTTTAATGCATACCATCTTAAATTCTACTTTTGACCTAAATTTTATTTGGACTTAGTTTGGAAGTTAAACCAGCAGCAATCTGTATTGCTCGGCTGCAATGAACTCCCATTGTTTGCAGAGATTGAGGCATTGTTGGTGACATATATTGATTTTTTAAATTCTGAAATGTTCTTATTTTAGCAGTCTCGCTGAGTTCTATTTTGTTACTGTTCTTGGTTTGGATGTTGTGCAAATTTCAGCAATTTTGGTACTCGCTCAGTGGTCTTCTAAACTAAGGTACCATAGTCGTAGAAAGCTGAAATTTGCGACACAGATAAAATTTTATCCCCATATTGTAATAAAAGTCTGAAACTCTTAAATTTCCATATATCTACCCCCAAGTTGATTTCTTCCGTAATAACTTTATGTTCCTCAGATTTTCATTGTAGATGCAGCTTACCAAGTTTAACTAATGTGTTAAATTTTACTTCCTTCCTCTGCTGCATGTCATGATATGAAATGTTAGGCATTATATATATATATATATATATAATTTATTCTGAGAATTAAAAAGTCCAAGGGAAATCTTGGCTTTTATTTATTTGTAAGTTTGATTAAACAACACGTTTAAGGTATTTCGCCAAAACGTGGCATGCACAGTGGTGAAGTCGACAGAATTTTTTTTATTCCAAATAAACCATCTATAACACTGAGATACCATTCTGTTTCAGAAAATGAAGTGAATACACTTAGCCCGGAACAAAATGTAACTTTTTGTCACTACACAAGCACGAGGCTTTGCCTATTTATACAAGAATTGCTTTTGTGGGATTTTTATATGAGTATGGCAGGTTAAGAATGCTACAAAAAAAAAATATTTTAATATTAACATCAAAGGTGGTCCTTGTGCTCTGGTATATTCTTATAGAAACTAAGACAATGTGAGATAAAGGGCACTTTTAACACAGGGACATTCACAAGAAAAGTGAATGAGATTGTGTAAAGGAGGAACATGTATGTGGTTATGCTAACCGAAACAAGTTGGAGGAGATAAATCATTAAAGAGTTAAAGGCTTTAAATTGTATTCAGTAGGAAATGAGGTTATAAAGAGAAATAGGATGAGATTTTTGATTAGGGACTACATGAAGAGGCTTAATGAACTGATATGATCAAGGCCAAAGTTTAAAAAAAAATGAGTAAAATTATAGATTATTCAAGTTTATGCCCCACATGTAAGATGGACAGAATTTTTTAGAATTATTATTTGGTAGACTTGTGGCACCAGCAAAATGCAGCTAATTAATACCATCCCTACATACAAAAAATAGTAATCCATTAATTTTTTGAAAAATGGAAAGTTTCAAAATTTTCTTTATTGTGCTAAATGTTGCTGCATTTCTGCAGTCACCATTTCATGATACCTACATTTTTATTCTTTTTCAGAAATCACCACCAACTTGTATAACCATTGCTACACAGCATCTTTTGTCTGTTGATCACTCTCTCACCTGTCCATCTAAAGTCTCTGTACCTTCAGAAACATGTGATAGTCATTGGAAGCTAGATTGGGACAGCGGTGGATGATAGTGTATGAGCATGCAAGAGACGAACTCCAACAGTACTGAATTGCCCATCGCAGCTTCTTTAGAATTTCACTGTATAAAACTTAGACGAAGACTTAATTTTGCAAGAATTATGTTTTTCTTTTTACCAAGCATATTTTGTTGGCAGTGGCGTAGTAGCTAAGTCAACAAAGGCCCCGGTGGAGGAAAAAACAAGAGCGATGACTTTTTTTGTTTAGCTCTGCCAAGTTGCTGGTAGGGGCCCCTGAGCAGTAGCTGGTCTAGTGCCTTAGGGGCCGCTCAGAAGACTTGGTAGAGCTAAAAAAAAATGTCACCCTGAAGGCCCTCTGAGTTGCACTTGGAGGGGGGGAGGGGCCCTTAGTGTAGGGTCCCCGGTGCGCTGTCCCGCCTAGCCCTATGGTAGCTACGCCCCTACCAGCTGGACTTTCGATTTTTATGCCATTTTAAACTATTATAGCAAAGTGATAAATTTAGTAGAGATATATAACTTTTAAATTGTTGCACTAGAATTTCAGTAACCAACTGAAGGTGGAGTTGTTAAAATGATATGACAGCATATTCGATCCACAGTGTGGTGTAACCCCCAAGCTTTTCAGCAGTGAAGGTGGTGTTTAATGCGGCGCGCAAATGGACATCACACATGGCCTCAATTAAACGGCCATGTAAATGTTTCACTGTTCCATTGCCGTCGACCAAGAGGACGCCGGATCGAGCCCTGATTGGTTCGCCCATCCCCTCTCTCTGCGAAACGACCGAAAAACATTGAGAGACCCACACAAGATTCATTCGGTGCCAGACTCATCGGGGTGGCTGCCCCAGTGTTTGTTGGAGACGTCAGCGAGAGTCTAACCAGCTGCCCTTGTGGAAGGCGGCGACTAGAGGTGGGCGCCGCGCCGGCGTGACGCCGCCGTGTCTCAGTGGCGCGCCGCCGCCGCCGACACTTGCTTCGCGGCGTGTCGTTGAGCAACACTTCCTAACACGACGACGCGCTTTTTAAATTTTTCGTTAAATTGAGTTAATAAGTAGGTGTTAAAATGACCGAATTAGCTAAAACTAATGTTATAAAACTCTCTGTAATAGTGTTATATGACTATCTAAGCCAACCTAGTTTTTGTTGGAAAGATTTCGGAAGTTAGGTATAGAAAAAGACAAAAAGAAGAAAATCGTGAATTACGATCAAGTCCATTTCTTAGCAAGCCTAAATGCGGTAAAAACAGTGAAGTTTTTAACCCTGAGTACTCAACGTATGGAGGAAATGAAGACTGGAGACAAAATAGAATTCGTGATAAGAGATATAAAGAAACAGTTGAGACTGAATGAAAAGAAGATTGTAGCTGTCATTGATGCTGGAGAAAACGTGCGAAGAGCAGTTTCGTTGGCTAGATAATATGGAACATCAATCTGTGTCTTGGTCATGGGCTCCATAATCTCGTTACAGTGGAGGCCTAAACAGAGTTCCAGAAATTGAAAAGCTGGTAAAAAGAATGCAAGAAGATTGTCAAGAGAGAGAGAAATACCCCTTGTCACCACATGCCGAAAAATGGAAAAAGAGTTTATGGATTCCCTTGATAGCGTCGTTCAATGATGAGACCGATCCTATTTTAGAAAATGATTAGATGTGACAAGTACACACAGAAAGATTGGATGAAGTAGTTGAAGAGAGCTCGCTATTCGTATCAGGATCAGGAAATATTATATTCACTCCTTCTATCAAAACTGAAAGACCAACTGGTCGACATAGATTTCCAGACATGCTGGAAAGTTTAACCCACGTATGCAACTGTGACATAATAAATAAGATATTTAGAAAGATTGGACAAGATGAGATAAAGCAATTTGAGCCGAATCTTTTAGACATAAAACATCTAGTAAAATGTTGATAAGGTTTCGTGAAGCAGTTGAGGTCAAGTCTCAAAAATATGTACAATGAATGTGTCTTCTGTTCCGTTCTGAAATAATTGAGATCATGAATTCTGTCTTAGATGACGAATTATTGACTATGTTTCGGCTTAATCGCAACATGGTGGCGGAAGTTAGCAAACGATTCGCTGCCACAAGAGCGGACGTAGCAGTATCACCTTTGGATTATCGTTTTATGGGTCTCAAAGAAAGATACATATTTGGAGTCAATACAAAAGACCAGTACTTCCTTTTTTTTGCCTCGTATATCAAGGAAGTGATCACTGCCATTAATGTGCCAGAAACAAATGAAAGTAGCGATTCTATTGCTTCTACAAAATCCACCAATGATACATCGTTGCTGCAGAAACTATCGACGAAATATCTTGTTTATGGTGATAATGATTATCCGATCGCTCAAGAATGTTGGAGATATTTATCTTCATCTGATACATCAGATCCTAAAGATGGAAATCTTTTAAGTTACTTTAACAGTACAAAAAAAAAAATCTCGGTTTCCTGCTCTTAGATTTTTCTTTGTGTGCCTGCACAAGCACAACGAGCGAAAGAGTATTTTCTGTGACTAGGTTAGTCATTTCTACGAAAAGGTCTAGCCTAAGCTCAGTTCGCCCAAATAAAATTATCTTAATACATGAGAACTATAAAGAGTACTAAAACCTGCATGATTTTGAATATATAAGTGAAACGCTACTTATTTTCTGTTTTTGAGACGAAGTGATGATATGTACATCTATATGATATATATTATTTCTATAAGGTATTTTTTCTCACAAGTTATTATCTTTCTTCATACTTAACAGATATCAGTGAATTAGGCGTCATTTTGGTCACATCACATAAGAAAGGAATTTTTCGGAATTCGACCCTTAAAGGGCAAAAATGTCAATACTTCTAAAATACTGTTTCTTTGTGTTACGAGTCATTTATCTCCCTGTATACCTATCTGAAATCGTTTAATGAAGTATTATTTTAAAGATTAAGATCTCCGCGTTGGTGTCATCACATATTAAGACAGGAATTTTTCTGAATTCGATCCTTAAAGGGCAAAAAAATCAATATTTCTGTAACGCGTATTTGTGTCACGAGCCATTTATCTCCCTTGATATCTAACAGATATAGATAAATGAGGTATCATATTAAAGATTAAAATCTCCCCCGTGGTCACATTATATTTTAAGAAAGCAATTTTTCGTAATTCGACCCTTAAAGGGCCAAAATGTCGATATTTCTAAAATGCTTTTTTCTGTCTCGAGTCATTTATCTTCCTTGATAATTGATAAATGAGGTATCATTTTAAAGAATGATGTCTTCGGTTGGTTACACCATATTTTATGAAAGGAATTTTTCAAAATTCGACCTTTTAAAGGGCAAAAGTATTAATATTTCTACAACGCATTTTTCTGTCACGAGCCTTTCATCTCCCTTGATACCTAACCGAAATCGATAAATGAGGTATCGTTTAAAATGTTAAAGTATCCGCTTTGGTCACATCATATTTTATGAACGAACTTTCTACAAATTCAACCCTCAAGGGGCAAAAAATATCACCATTTCTAAAACTTTTTTCGTTTGCTACGTAACCGAAATGGATAAATGAGGTATCATTTTAAAGATCAAGGTGTCCGCTTTGGACACACCATATTTTATGCAAGTAATTTTTTGGAATTCGAGGTCAAAAGTATCAATATTATTTCTACAACTGTTTTTAAAATTATGAGCCATTTATCTCCTTCGACATCTAACCGAAATCGATAAATGACAAATGGTTTTAAAGTTTAAGGTCTCAAATTAGGTAAAATTAAGAAAGAATTTTTCGGAATTTGATGTTTAAAGTGGTCGCCCGTATGCGACAGTTCAGAGCCAAGTCCCTAGGTTGCAACAGCAGATATCACAAAGATGTCAATAAACTTTTTTTATACAATAAATAGCTTTTCGGATTATTTTTCTGTTACGGAGGAGATTTTATTTTGCTATACAATTTCAATGTAAACATTTTATTCGGGCAGCAACATATATAATAGAGATGATGATATGCTGTGTGCATTTTGTTCAGGTTGGTTGCATTCTGTTAAGGTCAGTGACAGTTTGTCGTACGTACAGTCTGTTTTAAATTTTCCTAACTGTTTCTTAATATGTTTTGATGCGTACCTATTACACTAAACAAATAAATATTTGCTACATAAGTGCGGTTCAACTTTTCATTATACTACAAGCATTCAACCTCACTATTCATCGTATTTTACTAGCGAAATTTTCACACGGGTCGTCTAGTATCACATAAAATAGTCACGCCGCCGCCGGCTGAAAATGTTCGGCGCGCCGCCGCCGAGATTTTGGTAAGCGGCGCCCACCTCTAGCGGCGACAGGACTGCCTCCAAGACATCACGTCTCGCACCGACAGCTCGGCTCCAAGACACGGTAACGACAAGAGAATCTGTTCACCACGGACCGGCTTTCATCAGGAATTCTTATTATAACAGAAAGGAAACGCACAAGATTACTTTGTTTAAAGTAGATTCGACAATAGCATAATTTAACAAGGTAGGAAAGTGGTCACAAAAATGAGTAATACCAGCTTGAGGCGGCAGAAAGGGAGAGAGGAATGGGTATGAAAGCTCTGAGAAAGCTGACGGAATAAATACCCTAAATAGAATTAAAGGCTTTGGCCAGCTAGAATGTGCTAAGAGTGTAGCCAATAACAGTGAAGGACAAGTGTAATTTTTTTAAAAAATATACATTGATGGAGGTGGCAGAACAAATGCCAAGAGAAACACCGCAGGAGAATTTTGATGATAAAATAGTTTTTAAACAAGTTAAAATTATTATGAAGGAGAAGCAAAATTAGTAGAGGAAAGGAGTGGTTGGAAAAATATACTCAGTGCTGCCAGCCACTTGGATTTAAATATCCGTAGATGGCCGCTAAAATTTCCGTAGATTTGGTAGAAAAATCCGGAGACTCGCTAACTGAAAGACTGAAACAATAATTTTTGAAGAGAGAGTCAAAATTAAGAATACTTTCTACATTGAAAGTAAGAAATATCTCTGAACATCGTCTGTTTCATCACTGCTGCTATGTCTAGTAGATTTTTTTTTTTTTGCCATAGTGACCATACATTTTCTTTGTTGACATTAAATTTAGCCTACGTTCTGTATTAGGAAATGTTAAAAACTGCGATACCTATGATTCTCGGGTATAGGTTAGGCCTTCTCGTAAGCCATGCCAACGAGAGTCACCGTGCATAAAGAGTGCGCCGATTGTTTTGTGTTACGGTCTTTTAAGATCTATACTCAAACAAAATATGAGCTTTATTTCAATCGTTGGTTCACACGAGCGGTTGCAAGGAAACGATTCATTTATTAACAATCCTTTAATGCAGCGGTCGGCAACCTTTTAGCAGGCAAGGGCCACAAGGCGGCAAAATAAAGTAAAGGCGGGGCAGCACATAACACAGTAAAAATGCGAAAACTCAGTTTTCAAATTTTATTAATACAACGGTTAGCGTTCTGGCCTCGCATTCGAGAGGACGGCGGTTCGAATCCCCGGGCATCCAGATTTGGGTTTTCCATGGTTTCCCCAAATCACTCTAGGTTAATGCCGGGATGCTTCCTTCAATAGGACATCGCCGAATTCCTTCTCATTCCTTGCCCCTCCCCCCAATCCTTTCCCGTCTTTAAAGACCTCGTTGTTAAGAGACGTTAAGCAGTTAAAAAAAATACAGATGAAGAAAAGTTACAAAATTGATCTTATATACTAAACTCAGTGTGACGTTTGAGGTTGCATTTGACTGGCTATTTTTTGTATGTCAGATTTCATGTTAGAAGTTGAAATACGTAATATACAGGGCGTTCGCCGGAAAACGCAACCCTCCCAGTCTGTTGCCGTCGGCAACTTGCTCGGACAGCGGTGCCAGCAGTTTCCGCCACGCGGCACCGTGAATCACCGCACTGTTTAACACCTCCGCTGCCCCAACAGTGCAGTGCAGTGACCCTTACATTGTTAAGAACGGTTTCTTTGCATTGTAGCTAGTTTGTGACTTCAGTCTCTTATTAATCAGTGTTGTGAATAAACGTTTCTTTGCGGTTTGGCTGGTTTGGGGCTTCATACTCTTACTAATCTGTACCGTGTTTGAGTGTGAGTAAAATTATGGTACGTTACAGTTTGCAACAAAGAATGTTTCTCTACGATACATATGTGAAGAAGAAGTCGTTTAAAAAAGTGTCGCAGTAAATTTCGTCGCGAATATCCTGGCGCTTTACTGCCAGCTAAATCAACAATTCTGCGTCTGGTTAAAAAAGTAAGAGAAACGGGTTCATTTTTTAACAAAAAGAGACTGTCGGTCAACCGTATTCTCACAGAGGAGAAAATTGACGATATCGCTTTTCGACTAGAACAGTCACCCAAAAAATCATTAAGTCAGTTAGGGCAGCGTGTGTCTCGAAATATGTTCAGAAGATGTGAAATGTGCATTACACAAGAGTGTCAACACTTCCAGCATCTTTTATAAGGTAAGCTAATGAATTACGTCACATTTAAATGCTTAGCACATACAAGTTTATGAAATAGTCCGCGGCCGACGGTCGAACAATGCCGGGAACTGAACGCTCGCTCGCCGCGAGCAGTTTCTTCCTTGTAGCGCTAACAGTGGGTTGCGTTTCCCGGCGAACGCCCTGTATCTCTCAAATTCTCATCTGTGAGACGAGAAGCGTATTTATTTTTTCGATAATTGACGATTGAAAAAGTTTCCTCGCATAAATAAGTGCTTCCAAAAATTGAAATAAACTGCTGAGCAAACTTTTTCAATTCGACAAAATCAGACAGCAAGCTACCATAAAATTTGACCAAATCATTCATCTCGTAAAAGGCGTTTTTTAGACTCTCATTGGATTGAAGTTCAGTCACATTAATTTGTAAATTACTGGGTACATCCTCAACATCCCATGAAAAAGGGTTAGCAAAAATCTTCAGTTTGTCCGAAACCTTCTCGAAATCACCAAATATGTCACTGAATTGAACTTTTAACTCCATTAAAATGTTTTTCATTTTCTCACCATCCCAATTAAAGTCAATGCCAGCTTCCTCGACAGCCCTTAGCCAATTCGGGAAGTGATCTAATTTTATTTCATCAATATGTTTTATGAAGAGCCAGTTTTTACTTTGGAACGCCTTTACCTCTGTATGCATATCAGATATTAGTTTGTTTTTCATTTGATGCTTGACATTCAGCGTATTTAATTCACGAGTTAAATCTGTCAAAATCCAAGATCTATTAACCATTGAGGGTCTGTTAGCTCTGGAACAGATTTACCTTTCTTATTCATAAAAGTGTTGATTTCTTTTCTGAGATCGAAAAATCTGTTCAGTACTGCACCTCTATCTTACTTCTGAATAATAAAGGACATCTTGATGATCTGCTTCCCTTTCGGATAGAAACTCTCGTAATTGACGATGTGTCAACCCATTATTTCTGATATAGTTTACAGTGGATATCACGATGTAAATTACTTTTCTCCATGAAACGACTTTGGAACATAACGCTTCTTGGTGGATAATGCAATGAAAAAATAACGGGATTTCACACCCTATCTCTGCCAATTTTGTTTTAATTCTACCCACCAAGCCCTTGTTTGGCCCATTTTTCCCACGCTAATTGCATAGACGTCATTGCCTGTTCTAAATGACAAACAAATCTTACCCCGTAGTCGTTCCCTTCAAACTACATAACTATAACAGTTCCTCACACACATTGAAGTAATTATCAATTCCACGAACAAATATTAGAAGCTGGGTAGTATCTGACACATTACTTTCATCGGTAGCTAAGGAGAACCATTCAAGTTGTGCTTTTTCCCGAAGTTCTTCGCATAAATTAGCGCCTAAATCTCCAGTGCGCCGGGTACAAGTTCTGACAGATAATCTTATATTTTCAAATTTCTTTTTTTTTTTTTTGGATCTGGGCATACCTCTTCAGCCATAGCTAAGGCACATTATTTTATTAATTCGCTGTCGGTAAACGGTCGCCCAGACTTGGAAATTATTTAGGCCAACCTTAAACTCATACGTATATTTGATTCGTTACTTTGAATTTGCACCTTAAAAACACTTTGTTGGTTCTTGAATGAAGATTTGAGTGAGTTGATTTTGTTTTTCCGAGAATCACCAACTAGGTACGCAAATTTTGCTTTATGCTTGGTATCATAGTGACGTTTGACGTTATATTCTTTCTGTATAACAAGGGTTTTTTGGCATATTAAGCATAGCGGCTTTCCATTGCAATTAATAAAAAAAAGTATAAATCTGTCCATGCATCGTTAAATACTCTATTTCCTTCAATTAACTTCCACTTTTTTGTAGCCATCAGTAAAACTTATAATCAACAATGCCAAATACACGCTGTAAGAATAAAAGCGGTGTTGAAAACATGTCACTTAATTTCGCTATGTAATTGTATGAACTATCAATATCTCACACTTACCGAACTGAAAAAACAAAATAGTAGGTACTCATAGGTCACAGAACAATAACTAAATCGTTGGTACAGGGTCGCGGCGGCGGCGTGCACACATGAAATAACTTGTTTCACTCAATGACGCAGCCAGCGCGGACGGACGGCGGGCGTGCGAGAGAAGATTATTGTCAACGCTGACCTATTGTTTCAATCATACGAGAGAGTGGGGGAATCGTTCCTGCTCGCACTTGTCCTGCTCTGTTCGCGTAGATCATTCAATGCGCTTTTAGATAGCGTTCACTCTTTTATGCATTTATATTTTATTATTTTATAATATTGGCTTTCGATATGATTTTTATAAGACGGACACTGGCCGCAAATAGAGAGGTCACGGGCCGCATGCGGCCCGCGGGCCGCGCGTTGCCGACCGCTGCTTTAATGCATTAACACTATACGTTCAAAATTTAACAAAACACCAATATAAGGCAAAATCAACAAACTATAAAAAAGTGTCAAGAATCCGTAGATATTTTAACAAAATCCGAAAATCCTATTTTTTTTATAAAAATCCTTAGATCTACGGATAAATCCGTAGAAATGGCAGCACTGAATATACTGCCGTTGGAGAAGGAGCTATATAATTAAAAAAAAAAAAAAAGTTAAATGAATTAGCATTAATGGAAGTGGCTTATCTTTTGAAAGGATTATTTTGAAGTCCCTTTCAAACTGGGGAACATCAAAATTAGACAGTAATGGTAGGGAAGACTACATGGAGGTAAGTCAAAGATGCTTTAAGGGAAATGGGATGAAGTATATGTGAACATTACTAAAACAGCATGTGTTATGGGAACATAGTACAGGGTGAGTCAAAAGTCGCAGTACACCCTTTTATTTCAAAAACTCTGCAGGAATTGGGAAACCTGAATATTCCAGTAAGGTATTGGTGAGGTGGTCTATCTTTTACGGTATGTACCGAACATGGGCGCCATCTTGAAATCGGCCATCTTGAATCTAAGTCAATTTTTTTAAATGGAAAGGGGGTCGTGTGACACATCAAATAACATCAGAATTTTCTCACAACTTCATTCCTGTAAACAGATTTGAAATAGCAGTTGCGGTTCAAAAGTTACATAGCTTTTTTGTTGCAGATAACTGAAGATGGCTTTGACCAAGGAGGAGAGAATTGAAATCATTTTGATGTCTGGAAAACGAAGTTTCCGTGTCATAGCTGCAGATTTTAACAACCGGCACGCAGAAAGACCTCCAATTTCACACAACACTGTCAGGTGCTTAATTTCCAAATTCCGAGAAACTGGGACTGTGGCTGACAAGGCACGGAGTGGCCGTCCAAAAAGTGCTACTGACGAGACAACCTCAACAATGGTTTTGGCGTCCTTCGTGAAGCGCCCACGACGTTTGTCAGCAGAATGTGGAATCAGCCACTCATCGATCATACGAATCCTTCATGCCCATCGATGGCATCCATTCAAGATTCAGTTACTCCAGCACCTAGCAGAGGATGACCCAGACAGTTTTGCACGTGGGCCTTAGAGGATCCCTCTTTTGCACAAAGCATCTTGTTCAGTGATGAGGCAAACTTTTATGTCAGTGGTGAAGTTAACCGTCACAACCACGGTTGTTAAAATCTGCAGCTATGCACGGAAACTTCGTTCTCCAGACATCAAAATGATTTCAATTCTCTCCTCCTTGGTCAAAGCCATCTTCAGTTATCTGCAACAAAAAAGTTACGTAACTTTTGAACCGCAACTGCTATTTCAAATCTGTTTACAGGAATGAACTTGTGAGAAAATTCTGATGTTATTTGATGTGTCACACGACCCCCTTTCCATTTAAAAAAATTGACTTAGATTCAAGATGGCCGATTTCAAGATGGCGCCCATGTTCGGTACATACCGTAAAAGATAGACCACCTCACCAATACCTTACTGGAATATTCAGGTTTCCCAATTCCTGCAGAGTTTTTGAAATAAAAGGGTGTACTGCGACTTTTGACTCACCCTGTAGATACGCAGAGTGCTGCGATTATTGTGGGATGAGAAAACTGTGCTCGGAGAAAATATAGTAAAGGATAAGTGTAATCAGTGGCGTAGCTAGCGTGGGTGACACCCGGGGCGGTTATCAATGGTGTCACCCCTTGAAAACTTAAAATATAATATCTTGTAAGTGTAAAATATTATAATAATAAACATAATTAAGTAAACATTTATTGTTATTAAAAGTTATAGTTAATAAAATTGTAATATTAAACATCATTTAAAAAATTCACAAATAAACTAAATACAACTGCTTTCACAATCTCCTCTTTTTAGCTTTAACAGCTGCAAACTCGTAAATCACGTCTTCAAAATTATCAATTTGATTTACTTAATGTTCAATACTCAATATGGCAAGATTTTAGCCACGTGTTGCTCAACGGTGATCTTTAATTTAATTGCAATGGATCACAGGCTCCGGTGGCAATTTCCCTACACCCCCATCTTCCCCCTATCCTACACCCACCAACATTTGCCCTCTACAAATTTTATCTTTAAATCCTTCCAAATTAATCATCATTTCTCTTGGTAACTCATTCCAATCCGTGACACCCTTACCTAAGAAAGAGAATATTCCCACACCTTTGTGACTGAAATCGAGTGCCAACTTGTGGTCATGGACATCTTTTCCCTTCCATGCACTACTTTTCATACCTATAGCAATTTCTTTCCATGCCTCATCGCCAGTATATGCCCTGTATACATCGAAAGTGGTTTTAGATTAATTTTAACTCCTCTGAAGATCGGGCCTCTGTCCGACACTCGGCCGTCATAAGATTGGTTTATGTTTTGACGTTGCTGATCAGTGTCGGCCTGATGGATGTGGAGAAGCGCATAGAGAGAGCTCGGAAATTTTCCTTCCCTTACGACTAAATGTTGTTTTCATGTTATTATTTGCCTTTAAAAAAAGTTTTTTTTAATCCATGTTCATCAGATCATAAAATGTAGGATGAGTCCTAACATCTTCGCATTAAAAAATTAAAGCTTTTCCAGAGTTGAAGATCAATTTTTAATACCCACAAAAATTGCAGCCGAGATCCTCATATGTAACCGAACCTACCACACCCGATCACACGCCGTAACCAGACGCAAGACTAATCTAGAAGTACTGAAAAATATGTATTCAAACACATAAAAGTCGATTCGAATCTTTTGATAGCAAAAATATATGGTATAGAAAAAATGCTTATTTTATCATGTTTGAAAACTTATTTTTCATTACACCTATATTCGGACTGGTGACTCAAATGGTTACGGCGTGTGATTTGGGAACTGAAGGTCCCGGTTCAAATTCCGGTCTTGACTGTAATTTTTGCGGGCATTAAAATTGACATTTACTACTGGCAAAGCTTTTATCTGTTAATGCGAAGGACACTCGGTGGTTCGAATTTCACATTAATCTGTAGGTCTTCTTTTCAAGTTAGGTGACTACGATTTAGGTGCACTGCGAGTTACCCAATAAGAAACTATGTGACTAGAACTTTGAGATAATTATGAAATTATTATTTTTACTATACAAAATCTTTACGACCTATATTTAAATTAAAATATGTTATAATCTCGTTCTTCACTAACAAAAAGTACTGAGTGAATCGAAAAGAACACCAGACAACGTCAAGTGCGAAGTGATTGACATTTCATTGAGATTGCGTTGATACTGTTAATACTGTGCTGGGATACTAAATTTGTACATAAAAGATCAACCAGTTTGGTGATTACGTGAGTCAGATAAGTATTTTAATGTAATTTCGTACCAAAACTGTGCAAAATATTAGTACAGGACTCTGTAATAAAGTAGGGTGTCAAACCTACCCGTCATCCACAACACTGATTCCCTGAAACAATCACTTTAAAGGAGACTAAACACAGGGTAGAAACACGGGTGAGCTATGGAAAAGTGTGGACGCGATGGGGCGAGCCGTCACTCGGCCGACTGTTGTTGCGGTGACGGTACAGGCCAGTATTGGCAAAGTGCAGCTCGACCTTTACACTTAGCAACTGATACACAAACTGGCGCAAATTAAAATCCCAACACCCAGACGGTGTTGTGATAAATGAGTGAAATTTGGCCCCAAATATGCCTGCATGAAGAGTATTAAATGACTAAAAATTGAAAGTTTTATATGTAATAATAAGAAAATTACGGTGCTATTTAATATGTAAATTTCAATATATATATATATATATATATATATATATATATATATATATATATATTTTTTACGCGTATAAGTAGCGAACAGTGTGGTGTAACATGACACCTTGTTGTCCACAAGTTTTTGTTGGCTAAGTATACCAAGTATACAGACTTGTTACACAGTGGATGAAAGAAGGCTCCTAGAGCAGGCATGGGTCCATACAGATGGATAACAGCACATGAAGACCGCCAAATGGTGTGAGTGGCTGTTGCCGGCAGACGGTTGACTGCAGGCCAGATCCAAGCAGTGGTTACAGATAGTCAACCCCCCCCCCTCCCCGAACAATTGTAAACTAATTGCTTGAAACTAGGTCACATTCTCTGGCCCCTGTGCAATGTGTCCCATTAATCTAATTTCATTGTCAGCATCAACTAACTTGGAGTAATGCGAAACACAAAAGGACATGTGAATGGCGTACATTTGTGTTTAGAGACGAGTCTCGATTCTGTCTGTGGCAAAGTGATAATCGACGACATGTTCGCAGGCGTAGTGGAGAAACGACTTATCTGCTGTGATTTCAGAACCTCACGCAAGTGCCGCCACTGGTGTTATGTTTTGGCGGCAATCAGTTTCGACAGCATGGTTGAGTCGGCTGTTGTTGAAGGCAATGACAGCCCATCACTATGTGGACGGGGTACTGCATCTTATTGTGGTACCCTTCGTGTTCACCATCCAAATCCCATTTTCCAACAACATAATGCCCGTCCTCACTGCGGCCATCGTCACACAAGCCTTGCAAGGAGTTTCGATCACAATTTGGACAGCACGGTCCCCAGATTTGTCCCCAATAGAGCATGTCTGGGATACCAGGAGTAGACACATTAGATCACATGGTCACCCAGCACTGAATGCAAAAGACATGCACGCGTAGTGAGACATACACCAAGAAGACATCCGAACATTTGTTGTGTCAATGCCGGCAAGGATCTACGAGTGTATTGATGCTTAAGTTGAGCGCATTTCTCACTGACAACTGTTTCTAAAGGTAATAACTTAGCCTGATTCATTTACATTTATTATCATTTCTTCTAGGTATGGCGCTGGATATATCTTCAAAGGTTCCTAAAATTGTACCACTCATGTATGCGTGTTGTGATTTTAATTTCCGCCAGTGTAACTATAGGGTAACTATTAGATTCCACTATAAATTTAAAAAAAGTCTAAAGCTACCCATTTGTTATTGAAAGGTTAACATAGGCTGTATTTAAATGACTTTGAAACCTCGGTATTTGCAGGAACAAGGGATATTGAGAGGAAAGTTAACAGAAGTGGCTTGATCCAAGTAGAAGCAATTCCAGACCCATTGGTGCAAACCCAGGATCCGGGTCCCACAAGTTGTGAGACCCTGGGGGATACTGTATAGTCAGAGAAGCAACTCTACATTAAGTTCCTTCATAAAAATAGAAGAATAAATAAAATATAAATACATAATTAAACGTAATTAAAAAAACAACGGGTCAGATAATAAAAGAACATGCCTTTGCGATATCTGCCGTCTTTACATGAAGTAATTAACAACTATTTTACCACCCGCCTAAGAAACACGTATTTACAGACTTCTAAATATGACATTGCATGTACTGAAGACCGTCTCCACGAGTAAATTTTAGATTTCTATCACCGCTCTGTAGCGTATAAATAAAGATGTAAACGGCTGGAATTTTCGTTCAGTTTATGATTAAAGCTCAAGTTTTGTTCAAGAGCAGAAGTTCGACATCCCTGTCGATTTAAGGAACCCGTAAGAATTTAGGTAACTGTATTCGACAGAATGGTTACCCATAGTAGAAATCTTCTTCTGTAAATTTATTATAGAAAGTTCTTAGAGAATCATATGCTTATTTATTTCATCGCGATCATATTTGCATATTCTCGATCAGTAGAAAGCAACTTACATGAACCTAGAGTTAAAATGCTTACTAACATTACGATTTCGCTAGCAAGATACGCGGTTCCGACTGTTTTAAACACATGCCCTACAAAAACAAATTACCAACAACAGACGATACCATCAACGAACACTTGGACTCGTTCGGATTGACTTGAAACCTGACAGTATTGCTAGTTTAATGCACAGTTTTCCCAATCATTTTATTTGCATAAATTCGAGCATGATGCGATTTCATGTCACAGAGTGTAAATCGGATAATGCGAAATGTACTCAATTTATACATCACGAATCTGTCAGATGATAAATTCAAAAATTACTATAAAATACTTCAATGCACTTATGAATCATAGCTAGAAAGCTAATAGAATTCTAAATAAGCAAAACAATTTTTAAGCCTAGACAATGCGTATTCCGACATACGCTTCGATTTTTTTTTTTTTTTTCCAAAGGAAAATCTAACATTTTTCTTGAAATAATTTCGAGGATTTTCAATTTAACTGTCCAATTACCATGATTTTAAAAATTTTAGATATATATAATATATCCTTTAATTTTGAAACTACCTCTCTTTATAAAAGAAAACTTACATTATATCCACCGCCGCTCATAACAAACCAAACAACTGTGACGGACTGGCAAGCACAATGAGTTCCTGTGATTGTTGGAGCTACAGAGCGATGCTCTCTTTGTTTAAGGGTGCGGTGTTGCCAATAATTATACTCGACTGTAATGAAAGAGCCCTGCTCCCTGGATCGCATTTGAAAAAGCGATAGATCAACTTAAAAACAAATATTCAAAACATTCAAGGTAGATGTGTTTCGACACCAAAGGATAAAAGAGGTCTATCAACAAAAAACAAAAAAATTGTATCACACTAATTTCGATTAGTAATTTCGAAATGCGGGTGTCACCCCCAAACGGGTGGCACCCGGGCCGGACCGCCTCCACCCCCCCCCCCCCCCCCTACCTACGCCACTGAGTGGAATGGTGAAAAGTGGACGTCATTATGAGCAAAATGGCCGCAGACTGGGAAGATCAATAGTGGACTTAATATTGCAATAAAACAATACCAGAGAAGCACTAAGGATGTAATAATCATGGCAACTGGACACTGTGAATGCATTTGACGGCACGTATAATGGTTTCGGAAGTATTCGAAAGAGAATGGGAAGGAATCGATCGAAAGTTACGAGTTCGTGTGAGAGTTGTGTGAAGCTATGTTTGGAAAGGTCGTTACTAACCTAAGGATGAAAATACTTTCTCCATGCTTCTGTTAATTGGGGAGCGTGCATTAACTACGTGGCTCGGTCTAGAAAAAAGGGGGGGGGTTAGCTGAAGGCTACTCTGCACTACGTGGGGGGAGGGAGGGGTCCAAGCCAGGCCACGTAGCGATCCATACATATCATTTTTCACAATTAAAATTAGGTATAGAAAACACAAAACAGTATGTGAAATTCATTTAATTATCACCGTATGTAATTTAAAATAGTCTGAGAAGAGAAAACGGTAAAAAAAATATTTTCTGCAATCAATAGGGAAAAAAGCTAAGGGGGGGGGGGGGGTCACAGGAGGCCAAAATAGAGCTATGTGGTTTATGGACGTTCGCTTGGTGTGGATAAAATAATAAAGGCGGCAAGAAAGATATAATATAAGAGCTTTTGTGTTGGCAGATTACGTGATAGCTTAGGAAAACAGCTAGTCGGAAGTGCAGGATTGTTTAAATAAATTTGTGCCACGGTTCTGAATTATCGGTGAAGAAAGAAGAGATATTAGTTGAATTAGGACCACAGAGATTGAGTTTCAGGGTGAGCATACTGAATAAGTTGCGTGATGAACATATGAGGAAAAGACGTTTAAGAGCAGAATTTAAGGATCGTGATTCCAGTGGTATGATCACATGAAGATGATGAGATAAAAAGGACGCCAAAGAAAACGTTTAAAGTGAAAGGGAAGAGACCTCGAAGAAGAAGGCGGGATAGATGGATTAAGATAATAAAACATTGTTTAACAAAGAGGACAAAATGGTAGAGAAAGGATAGTTCTCAACCAGTCGCTGGAAACTGCCTCGGATGTTGATATGAGGAAAAGTGCGCATGAACTATGTGGAACAGTTCATATACAGATAGTTATATCATGCAACTATGGCACTGTATGTGGTTCTGTAAACCAAAAAGAGATGCGATGATATAACTTATTTACAGTATCAGTGAGGCTGTCTAAACACGGATCTACTCCAAAGAAATGTAACTGAACTGATAAACTAATTATTAAATGGTTAGGGACAGTGGCCTTGAAGATTTTGTTGGAAGAAGAATTGTTCGAATACAGCGAAACAACCACTAATAACTCAGACTCTATTAATACTAGCCCTAAAGCCCGTCAAAAATGATGGGTTTAAGTGAGTGTTATGGTTATATATTTCTCTGCAGTCGCTTAACTGAATAGAATTGTTATAAAATAAAGTTCATTGTAATTTGTCGTCCCTTGTGCTGTAGCAAAAAAGCTTCAGTTGTCAACTAGGTCCAGGCTGCATTTCAGCCTAACCACAATCTCCGCTAATAGTGTTGATAAAGCTTAATCACGCGCAAATTAATACATTCCCTGCATCGCATGTCAGTGTCATCATGCATCGCGAAATAAACTTGATCCCAAATCTTCACAGGTTCTGACACCTCTCTTTCTTATAACCTTTGATGAAGATTGATATTTTAATGGCTGAGATAGCTTACATCGGCTGAAATAATGATCCCAATGAGAACGGAGGATACTAAAAATAAATCTTAACAACTTAGCTTGTGCCACGTAATATTTAATTGTAGTTTAGGCCACATATATCGCGATCAATTTGGAACTTCTTTCATTCGAACCATGTAATGATTTAAGTTTTTTAAAAAAATTGATAATATACTAATTTAAACGAAATACATACTTATCTTTCAGTGTTCTAACAATTAATGTCTTAGCAAATGCTTAACTAAATAGAATTGTTATAAAATAAAAATCAGTATAATTCCTCGTGCCTTGCGCTAAATAGAATTGTTATAAAATAAAATTCAATATAATTCCTCGTGCCTTGCGCTGTGGAAAATGTTTCAGTTTCCATCCGGGTCCAGGTTGCATTTCAACCTAACCACATACTACGACAAACTTTCCGCCTGGAGAACAATACTTATATCTCACGCATATCAATCCATCAACAGTATCGCGTTTTAGTGGCAATAACATTAATTTGATCAAAATTCTTCAAGGATTTCTACACATTTCTTTTTTGTTATCCGTGATTCAGACCGATATTAAAACGTTTGAATGGCTGACACAGTTACATGTTGATAAAATATTAGCCTTTGTAATATTGCACGGTGAAAGCAAAGAAAATTAAAATGAATCTTATAAACTTAAATTATGCCACATAATATTTGTTTTAATTGCAGTGTAGGCTGCACAGATCGCGATCAATGAGCAACTATTTCCGTTCAAACTATTTAATAATTTCAATTGCAATTTCAGTTGCAATTCTGACCCATGCTAAGTAACAATCTAACCAAAACATTCGCTACATTTATGCTCGAAATACAAAGCTTTTATCTTACATATCTATGGACAAAGAATTTAAGGAAAACTTCTATATATCAAAAGAATGTTACGTAAACATAAGCATCTAACGATTGCTATGTCGATTTTAACGCAATCCATCCTTTTATTTCAGTGTTCTGTCAGTTAATTTACTCGTGGATGCTTAGAAATGTTATTAAATAACGTCCATTACCAAGAATAATGAGGCGAAGCGTGACGTCATTGCGCAACGTCATAGATTGACGTCATGCCGTGACAGGTGTCGTCATACATGACAGCTTGCTTATTATATCAATAGTGAGACTTACCATTCGGTAACATTGATTGAATCCTCCTCCGCTTACTGGATACATTAAGTTCCTCACACTCCAGTAGATCTATAAAAATAGATAACATTCGTCAAAACATTGCATTTTTTTTCTTTCTGTCATCAGTCTTTCGACTGGTTTGATGCTGTGGCTGTCCCTATATGTATATATATAGGATCGTGCTATGCCTAATTAATGGGTGTGCCAGGATGACTGATACGTGGGTTCTTAATGGTTAATCTACAATGCCCTATGACTTGCGCCGACTTTCTTCGTAACTACTGCTCTTGTCTTCTTCTCTCTTGAGCCTATCCTCTTCTTCTCTTGCGCTAGTAAATAAACATGAGCATCGGAGGTAACTTGTAATTAGGAGAGGGAGCGGGCAGCTACGAGCTACTTGAAATAAAACAATGTCTCTGGAAACCCCATTTAATTGCACTGGACCATAAATCAACTACAGCCGATGTTGTACAAATTCAGAGGTATCCCGTAACCCGTAATACTGACCCTAGGGATGAAACTTAGCCCTAAAGCTCACAACTAACAGAGAATGGTGAGGTTGGTGCAGCGAATATCTATCTCCAAGGCCTAGATGTTATCTTGTAGATCGTCAGTCAAGAAGTGAGAGTGATCAATGTATTCTAGTTTGCTGGAAAAGTATTGGCTTGCATGCTCAGCACTGCACGTGTAGCTTGTAATCCGAACTGTCGATCGGCAGAAAGTCGAACAACAGGACGTGCTTTCTCGACGTCTGGCTGCAGTGAAACTTCGAAAACTTACATGATTTCTGTATTAAAATATTATAATAAATGACGTCCCGTCACATATCCCCCGGTGTTGAAAAAACGCGCTACTCCCGGAGCGCGGGAATAACATCAAACACTAACAATCAAAATTTGGCACCACAGTGTATAGTAATTTTTTTTTGGAAAAATTGTATAAATGAGACTGGTGATAAGTAAGGATCAATATATGCATGCTAACGTGTTACGAAATACCTCTTGCCTTAAATATGGATTCATAAACATAAATAGAATCTTAGTAAAGCAAAACAAAACATGAAATATCAAAGATATGAATACCCATAAAACCAAATAAAAATAATCATAAAATATGCAAAAGAAATAATAATGAAAAGTTGAAAATATATTAATTATGTGTGCTGGGTGTTTCCCCATTGGAATTAGTAATTGGCGAGTCCGAAAACGTACAATAATCTGACTGCCTGTTGGAATTGTATTGCCCATAATGGAACGTTTGTGAAACATCTTATTAAGCTGGCGTCTATATATAAAAAACATGATTGTAGAAATGATTAGAATACCAATGATTGTGGAGACACTTATGGAAATAATGAGAATTTTTTGGTGTGCTTTGGAGTGAATTTGAAATCTTAGGTGAGTGACAATGTGATTAAGTTTTACAGAATCTTGAGCGTTTTGTAAATATTTATGCACCTCATCTTTGAGAGGTAAGTCATGGGTTAAATTTAAATTAACTAATTCGGTATCATGACAAATTTCATGAGTAAAAGTAGGTAAAAAATAGTTTGGATAAGATAATGAAGAATGAATCTGAGTGATGTAAGTTGCTGGTATTGTAAAATGTGTTCCTGAAATCTGACAATTGGTTGCATTAACAAGTAAACCGGATCCTTCTAACAACAATTTATGAATATCTGGTTTTGTTCGATCTACTGATTTACAAGTTGCTGTAATAGTATATGGAGATGGTAATGAAAATATCCAATTGGTATGCATCTTAGAAAAATATGGTTTAGTTAATTGTAAAAACTTCTCTCTGAGTTGATTTAAAATTTTGTCCTAAAAAAAACATATCAATTTCACAAGTATGGACTCGCACATCATGCAATGACATTACTGGACAAATTGTAAGGACATTTGATTCACAAATATGTAACTCATTGTTTTTAAAAGTTTTGATCATTTTATGATCTCTGCTGAGTAAAAGTGTGTCCTGCATAACCCATCTTCATTCCAAAAAACAGGAAATGTGTGAATAGTATAATATTCTAGCACTGAATCTATTGTTCCTAAAGGAATGTTAACAATTAATCTTAAATTATCTCCCATTAAAACTATGTTGACTTTTGATAGTTGGTAATAAATATATAAATTGTGTTCTGTGCAAGGAACAATCATGAATGAGTTGGAATCTAATTGATTCTGAATTAAATGCAGATATTTTTTTAAAAAAAAGTTTAGGGCCTTAAAGAATGTCATTTAATTTACCATGTGAATCTTGAAGTAAGGCCATTCTTAGCTTAATTAATTCAATTCGCATATGTGTCAATCCAACTATAAGTTCTTGTAAAGTGTGAATACTGAATACTTGATATTGCAAAATATTTTAAATATTATGAATACTGTGTGTTAGTCCTGCCTGTATCTCCTCAGTTTGTGAAATGAAAACATTAGCCAGGAATTTGATTGCTGCAGAATGATTTGAGACCGCGTTTTCCAAATTTTGGATGAGAATTAATTGAGAATCAATACTAAGTTGAAAATCCTGATCAGTAGATTCTAAAGTTTGTAACCTAGCTTGAATTTGTAATAACTCGTCAGAATCGAGGACTCCAAATAAAGTTTTTAGAGTTTTACCGCCAAGGTCGAACCAAGATCGCTTAGTTCTAGTTGGTTTATGTGGCAATAATTCTAAAATGATGCTGAATTCTTCTTGGAGGGAAAAATGAATACCCTTGAGATTTGAAGAAATTGACTCTAGAATGAAACTGTCGTAAGAATTGTTTGCCTTAAGAATTGTATCTAAATCATTGAAAATACTATTAAGTTGTATGCTTTCATCTCTCAAGGCTTGTAGATCGTAATCAAGAATGACTGACCAATGATTAATAATGGCTAAAATATCATCTTCTCTTGAAAAAACTACTCCATTTCTTAGATATTGAACATCCAATAATTGCACGTAATAAGGAAACAGAAATAGCAAAAATGTGTGTAAGAAAATAATTCTAATAAAAACATGTTGAACATCACAAAAAAAATAAAGATAATAATGAAAATTATTCCCTCAACCAGTAGACTTTGAACTTAAAATAATCCCGTGTCACTATAAAATATTTCTCATAATCCCTACATTCAAACTAAAAATTTAAAAAAATATACAGAATTGTGTGCATTAAAATAGTGTGAATACAAAAAAAAAAAAAAAGTCCCTTGAATCTAATATCTAGAACAAATGATTGAGTGACTCTAGTCTCTGTAGTTATTAACGACAACAACAACAAAATAACAAAATCCTGAATATATTACAAAAAATAATAATAATATTGTCCCTGAAAAAAAGAAAGAACCGTTTCACTAGCACATTGATTGAATGTTACTTGGATGACTGGTATTTTACGGTCGCTGTCTATGTGCACAAGTGTAGAGCGCGGACAGCGCGTCTCTGATTACGCTGCGTGCGTAGGAAGATAGCCCGTCCGGCCGCTTGAGGCTGTAAGAAATATAACTGCAGCAGTATTGTGCTTGAACTAATGATTGCCGACAGAGTTTCTAGTAAGCCTGAAATCATCAACTCTGTCTGCAATTACATATAAAATCACAGTAAAAAATGAAAAAGATTGATATCCATAAAGACATATGCAACTTGAAGGTTCTTAGTTCATATCCAGCTTCCACTACTTCAAGACAAAATTAATTTTGAGAGTTACAAAGTACATAGACATAAAATAATAGTTTTGAATTACATTATAAAATAGAAGGAGCTTACTTTCTTGGCCTGAGGCTATAGTTTGCAGTTTTTTTGTGGTGGAATATCCGGCTTAAAGGAAGGGTTACTTCGTAGATTATGTGAATGTGAAGTGTTGGTTTTAACAGGTGGAGCAACGAATTTAGAAGATGATGGCTGTGTTGTGGTGTTTGTATTGGTTTTTTTCGGATGAACTGAATCTTTAGGTTCCCAGAAGTATGGTCGTAACCTATTCTTGTTTACAACAATTTCTCGATCGGGAAGTTTGATTCGTACATTAACAGGACCAAGAGATTGCGTTACCTGATACGGACCAGTGAAATTAACTCTTAATTTTTTGGAAAGACCTTTTTCTGATAGGGTTTAGACAACATAACATAACCTCCTACTGGAATATCTTGTGGTTTAGCTTTTTAATATGCTGCTAAATTTTTCTTCCTAACTTGATCCCATATTCTTTTAAGTGTGAAAGCAAGACTTCTAACTTCTGGATTGTTAATTTCTTTGGTTGTTTTAAATGAAAGGAAGGGTGAGACCATTTCTGAACCATACAAAACTTCAAATGGTTATTTCCCAGTACTGGAGTGGGTGTTTCCATTATAACTCGAAACTATATAGTCCAACATGGAGTCCCAATTGGCATGAGATTTATTTACATAATAACTTAGTGTTTTATCAATAGTTCTGTGCATCCGTTCGACTTTTCCATTCATTTGGGGATGCCAAGATGTTGTCTGTAATTTTTCAATTCCTAACAGTTTACAGGTTTGTGTAAATAACTTAGATACAAAATTTTTCCCTTGATCCGTTAATAATTTCTCAGGGACACCGAAGCGGAGAATCCAACCCTCTAGAAACGCTCGAGCTATGGTTTTTGAAGTTTGTTCAGGCAAAGGAATCATTACCAAATATCTGGAGAAGGCATCGATCATGGAAAGTACGTAAATATTACCTCGTTCTGTACGTCTGAAGGGGCCCATTAAATCGAGATGAATTCTTTGAAAGGGTTTTACTGTTTCCAGTAAAGGATGTAATTTTTCTTTTCATTTCCCGAAATTTGTCTTTCGTTGCATGGTATACAACTGAGTACGAAATCACGTACGGATTTCCGTCTACCTGGCCACCAATACTCTTTTGCAATTTTTTTATTAGTAGTTTTCCATCCGCTATGACCACTAAGCAGGTGAGAATGATACAGTTTTAAAACAACTTCTCTTAATGTTTTTGGAACAACAACTCTTTCCCCTAGTTTTGTTCGTCTGTATAAAAGATCGTCATGAACAACAAACCATTTGTTTTTCGCCACTTATTACACTCTGAATCCTTTGACAATTCGATAGGTAAATCAGCAAGTTTGGAATTTCTTTATTCTCAATTACTCTTACCATTCTACTTAATGCGTCTGCATTTCCTAATAATTTACCAGGTGTATGTTCAATTTCGTAATCATAAGCAGATAATTTTAATGCCCATCTAGTGAGACGACTGTTTGGATCTTTGAGGTTTAATAGATAACGAAGGCTGGAATGGTCTGTGACAATTTTGAATTTTTGCCCAAAAGTTACCATCTAAACCAGTGTTTCCCAACGTGGGGCCCACGCCCCACAGGGGGGCAATTTGGTTTTTTTAGGGGGGCAATTTAGAAATTGACTTGATATGACTTTACCACTTTCTCTTCGGGTTATTTAAATGCAATGCTAGATATAGGTACAAAATATAGCAAAAAAGCAAATTCTTAAAACAGTGCTGTAAATAATTATTAGGTATAGTTTCGTTTGATGTTAGCAAAATATATCATCTGGATGATTTGAGTCGTGAACTTGACCTTTTTGGGCTTCACCGCGTAATGTGCCGCCTGTCTCGGCCTGTTATCAGTAAATGATTTACTGATAAAAAAAAAAGGAATCGACTGGATATATCACAACTTGGAGACTTGAGATTAAAGCTTACTAAATTGGAGCCTAATATAAAATCTCTATGTCAAGCATCAAGCACAAGGATCACACTAAATTGCCATAATAAATCTTTATTAAAAATCTTTTGAATTTTAGTATTTCATTATATGTTTTTTAATTTTACTTACTGTGTTTTATGACAATATTAAGGTGTTATCTTTCAAAAATCATCCTATATGATTTTCATTAATAACAAATAAATTTTTTATTTAAAATTATGTATGGGGGGGGGCAAAAAAATGTTAAAAGTGGGACATGACCCAAAAAAGGTTGGGAAACACTGATCTAAACTGAGTAACTCCAAAAATGACAGAAACCAGTTCCCGTTCTATGGTTGTATATTTACATTCTGCTTTATTTAATTGCCTAGAAGCGAAAGCAACTGGTTGTTCAATTCCATTGATTTTCTGGCTTAAAATGCATCCTAAAGCTGCCTGAGAAGCATCACAAGTTAAAATAAAATATGCTGAAAAATTTAATATTCTTTTAATGTATTCATAGCTTTAGCACATTCAGGTGTCCAAACAAATTTAACTCCTTTCTTTAGCAGGTGGGTGAGAGGTCTAGTTTTTTCAGCATAATTTAAAACAAATTTTTGGTAATAGTTGGCAAGACCAAGGAAAGATTGCAATTGTTTCACATTGCTGGGTACTGGAAAATCTTTTACAGCTGATACTAATCGAGGGTGTGGCTTGATTCCATCGCTAGAGATTATATAACCAAGATAATCAATTTCTGAAGCAGCAAAAGTACATTTTTCAAGTGAAAGAGTAAGATTAGCTTTTTGTAAGCAGTCAAACACATTTCTTAGCCTAACAATATGGTCTTCAATTGTTTCTGAGAATATTATTAAATCATCAAGATACTGTATATTAAAATAGTAAAAGGCTTTAATCCATGCATCAAATGGTCCAAGAAGCGCTGAAAACAAGATGGTGCGTTTTTTAGGCCAAAAGCCAAATGGGTAAATTCATAATGGCCAAAAGGAAGGTTTATTGCGGTTTTTTGAATATCTTCTTCTGCAATTTTGATTTAATGATATCCGCTCTTCATATCCTAAGTAGTAAAAAATTTAGAGTTCCCTAGGTAGTCAACCGTTTCAGCTATGTTGGGTAACGGATAAGGATCAGTAATTGTAACTTTGTTCAAACCTCTATAGTCTACACAAAAACGGTATTTGGTTTCCCCATTTTTAGACTTCTTGGGCATGACTATTACTGGTGAGCAGCAAGGGCAAATACTTTCCCTAATTATCCCCTCTTTTAATTGCTGATCAATAAATTCTTCAATTAATCATCTCTGATGAAATGGAATTTTGTAGGATTTTTTGTAAACAGGTTTCGCGTCCCCAGTTGGAATTCTATGCTCTACCAAATCTGTAGCTGGTAATGTGGGCTTTAGAATAAACAAATTCTTAAATTCTTGTAACAAATTTTCAACAGCTTCCGCATCATGACTAGATAAATGACTTAGCTTATCTTTAAAACAAATATCTGATTCTGCTTGGGCTACAGGAACACACTTATTTTCTACCCCAGAATTATTTACATCCTCCCACAAAAAATTACTACTATCTAATGACTGATCTCCTAAAACTTCAATCTGCCCCAAATAATGACCCTTTGGTACGTCAACATCACTTCCGCTAAAATTTTCAATTACAACAGGTAAATATTTCTTCCCAATAATTATTCTCACTTTACAAATACTGCTCTTAACATAGCAACCGTTTGAATTCAACCATTCTGAGTCTTTTGGTGATTCAAGTAAAATACTAGAATTTTCATCACAAGTAAGATCATTCTGAATGGGTTCAAAAAAATCTTTTCCTGAAGTTTTTGGAATATTCTGCTTAGCTGTAGACTTGACAGGAGACTTATAGATCCGGTTAACAGGTAAATTTAGGGTAGCCAATCCTGTATCTGACCATGAATCTGTACTGCAGTATTTTAGCGACATAAGTGGGTCTACACGCGAGTGTTTCCTCAAACCGATTGAACGCTCTGTCACGTTTATGCTAGCATTATATTTTGTCAAAAAGTCTAAGCCTAATACACCATGATAAGAAGAATTCAATGTTGAAACAACATACATCTTAGTATTATATTTTTCATCTTCTATAATTATATCAATATTTCTCATACCATAAGTTTTAATTTCTTCATTTCTTGTTAAACCCGTAATCTTACAATCTGCTGGTTTCAGCGCTTCAGTACCACATTTAGCTTGTGATAAAAGAGAAAGTTCAGCACCTTCAATTACAATATCAATTGTTAAGTCTTTTATCTCTGAATGACCCTTAAAGAAATTATTGGCACTTCTCTTATTGTTGCGGGTGCGCCAATGTGCCTTTGCCGTATCCCTGAGCATTTAAATTACTTTGTGCATTACCACCCATAGTTTTATTAAAGAATCCTCCCTTGGCAGCTTCATTTCCACTCATATCATTACCTTGCCCCTCTTGGCGTACTGCAAAATTACCTCCTGCATTTCCATTTCTCCCAGAAAATGCACCATTAAATCCCCCTCTGTTATTTCCATTAAAAAATCTTCCACCATTATTTCCTTGATACTGATAATTATTTCCCCCATGATATCTTGCAACATTGTTACCTGCATACATCATGAAATCCTCTGTTAGGGTTTTGCACGTTAAATCCATTAAAACCTCCTCTGTTAAATCTACTAGAATTACCACAATACATATGAACATTAGCACTACGTAAAAAGAAGCAATTTTTCTAGAGATGTCAATTTTTTCCACAATTGTAACAAACAATTTCTTTTTTAGCATTAAAAACATGTTTTACATTTTTATGGCCAGCTGAAGGCTTGTTCTTTACTTGTTGAAAATATATCGCGTAGTCAATGGCCTCCCGCATTGTTTTCGGTTTTTGCAGTGTGACATATTCCCCAATTTCATCCCCTAACCCATTTAAATAGCAGTCCAACTCTTGATCTGATTCCCATAACAATGCAAGATTATAATCAGCTTTATCAGTTAAAGTGACTGTGTGACTGTTTATCTCCTTTATACGTTCTGCGAATTTCTCAACATCCTCATTTGGAAATTTAGGCTAGTTGCGTAACTTTTCCCTGTAAAATCTAGCAGTATTTTTTTTCTGAAAACCTTGAATTAATTCTTGTTTAAATTATTCATATGTCAAACACGCTTTACAGCTTGAATCATAAACTGTGAATCTAAACGCTTCATCCGTTAGACGAGTTTTCACCAATTTCAATTTTTGTTCACTGGATTAATCGGCAAACAAAGTCAAATTTTCAAATTTATGGAAAAACAATTCAATATCTTCCTTAGCACTACCCCCAAAAAAAATTTGGTCAAGCAATAATGGACACTGAATAATGGCATTTGCAGAACTTGCTTCCTTACTAGTAGCTGCTTTTTGAGAGGTTACTTTCGCCAATTTTTGACTGAGAATGTTCACCGCGTCTTGCAAACTAACTTCTTTCCTGTCTAAATTTACAGCCATAGTTGATGGTTGCAGACTTACCTTATTTTAATTATGTATGTGGAGTGCTGTGATGAACGCGCCTAATCGCCATGAAGCCGCCACTGGACTGAGTCTGCTATCAGCGCACGGAATGCTGAGTCGCCTGGAGTCGTCCGCCGGTGTTGCCGGGCTGTCCAGCACGATGCGCAGCCCGTAGCTGCTGATACCACTTCCCGCAACTGCCTGGCTGCCTCCTTGAAGATCCCGTAGCGCCCCGCTCTTCTTCTTCGGGTCTCGAACTCAGGTCCCTCCGACTGCAGAGACTGACTGCCAAATTTCGCTGTTGCTGATACACCAACCTCAACCAACCCTGTGAGCTGTTCCCTACTCCTAATCAAATACAAATAAAGCTTCTGACACCAGTGTGGCTGACCCTATATGTACTTATATAGGATCGTGCTATGCCTATTGAAAGAGTGTGCCAGGATGACTGACACGTGTGTTCTAAATGGTTAACCTACGATGCCCTATGACTTGCACCGACTTTCTTCCTACCTTCTGCTCATGACTTCTTCTCTCTTGAGCCTATCCTCTTCTTCTCTTGCGCTAGTAAATAAACATGAGCATCGGAGGTAACTTGTAATTAGGAGAGGGAGCGGGCAGCTACGAGCTACTTGAAATAAAACAATGTCTCTGGAAACCCCATTTAATTGCACTGGACCATAAATCAACTACAGTCGATGTTGTACAAATTCAAAGGTATCCCGTAACCCGTAATACTGACCCTAGGGATGAAACTTAGCCCTAAAGTTCACAACTAACAGAGAATGGTGAGGTTGGTGCAGCGAATATCTATCTCCGAGGCCTAGATGTTATCTTGCAGATCGTCAGTCAAGAAGTGAGAGTGATCAATGTATTCTAGCTTGCTGGAAAAGTATTGGCTTGCACGTGTAGCTTGTAATCCGAACTGTCGATCGGCAGAAAGTCGAACAACAGGACGTGCTTACGCGACGTCTGGCTGCAGTTAAACATCGAAAACTTACATGATTTCTGAATTAAAATCTTATATATATATAAAAATAGACGTGTTTTTTCCTATATTTCAGTTTTCAGCCACCACTACCTAGCACAGATCACTGATGTTTGTGGGTGGAAGTAGCATGGAGTTTCCTGTCGTGCACAACGTTGGCCGAATGCCGATAGCTGTGGGGATGTGGGAGATATAATGATTAAAGTTGGTCAGTGCAGGGCGTTTTCATATTTCGACCAAAAATTCGTATCTCCATATACTTCTCTTTCCTGCCACAACTACATAACATAGACCTTTGATGTTTGTGTGTGGTAGTAGAATCGTCTTTCCTGTCGTGCACTATGGTTGTTAGATGTCGGTAGCTATGGGGGTGTGGGAGATATGGGGGTTGAAAGTGGTCGACCTGTGGCAATTTCATACTTCTGCCAAAGACAAAAGTGTCATGGTGTATCACTTTTAAGCGAAAACTACAGATCACAGATAACTGGCGTTTGTGTGTAGTAGTAGCACAGAGTAACCTTTCGATCACAACAGCGGCCGAATTTCAGAAACTGTGGTACTGTGTTAGATATGGTGGTTGTAAGTGGCCGACTAAGGATATTTTCGTATTTCGACTGTCTCCGCATATGTCACTTTACTGCCACAACTACATAGCATAGAGCATTGGTGTTTGTGTTTGGTAGTAGAATCGTATCTCATGTCATGCACTATGGTTGTTAGATGTCGGTAGCTATGGGGGTGTGGGAGAAATGGGGGTTGAAATTGGTCGACCTGTAGCAATTTCATACTTCTGCCAAAGACAAAAGTGTCATGGTGTATCACTTTTAAGCGAAAACTACAGATCACAGATAACTGGCGTTTGTGTGTAGTAGTAGCACAGAGTCACATTTCGATCACAACAGCGGCCGAATTTCAGAAACTGTGGTACTGTGGAAGATATGGTGGTTGTAAGTGGCCGACTAAGGATTTTTTCGTATTTCGACTGTCTCCGCATATGTCACTTTTCTGCCATAACTACATAGCATAGAGCATTGGTGTTTGTGTTTGGTAGTAGAATCGTATCTCATGTAGTGCACTTTGGTTGTTAGATTTCGGTAGCTATTGGGGTGTGGGAGATATGGGGGTTGAAAATGGTCGGCCTGTGGCAATTTCATATTTCTGCCAAAGACAAAAGTGTCATGGTGTATCACTTTTCAGCGAAAACTATCGACCACAGATCTCTGGCGTTTGTGTGTGGTAGTAACACAGAGTCACCTTTCGATCACAACAGCGTCCGAATTTCAGAAACTGTGGTTGTGTGGGTAATATGGTGGTTGTAAGTGGCCGACCAAGGATATTTTCGTATTTCGACGAAAGGCATGTGTCTCCGCAGATTTCACTTTTCTTCCACGACTACATAGCATAGAGCATTGGTGTTTATGTGTGGTAGTAGAATCGTGTCTGTTATCGTGTACTATGGTTGTTAGATGTCTGTAGCTATGGGGGTGTGGAAGATATGGGGGATGAAAATGGTCGACCTGCGGCAATTTCATACTTCTGCCAAAGACGCATGTGTCACGGTGTATCACTTATAAGTGAAAAGTATCAATCGCAGATCACTGGCGTTTGTGTGTGGTAGTAACACAGAGTCACCTTTCGATCACAGCAGCGGCCGAATTTCAGAAACTGTGGTACTGTGGTAGATATGGTGGTTGTAAGTGGCAGACCAAGGATATTTTCGTATTTCATCCAAAGACTTGTGTGTATCCGTAAATTTTACTTTGCTGCCGGAACTACATCGCGCAGAAGACTGGTATTTGTGTGTGGTAATAGTATCGAGTCTCCCATCGTTCACTATGGTGGTTAGATGACTATAGCTGTCAATATGAATTCTTTACAATCACGAACTAAGTCGTGGGTACCAGCTAGTATTATAATAAATGACATCCCGTCACAATGCAATCCTCCATCCCTTCCTGTCTTGTGCTAACCTCTTCATGTCTACATATCCCTTACAACCCACATCCTCAATTATCTGCTTCATATATTCTAATCTCCGTCTTCCTCTACAGTTCTTACGTTCGACTGTGCCCTTCACTAACCAATTAACCAATCCAGTATGTCTCAAAATATGACTTACCAACCTGTCACTTCTTTCTGTAAGCTTCTTCCACAAACTTCTTTCCTCACCCATCATTTCCAAAACTCGTTCATTTCATACTTTGTCCACTTAATTTTCACCTTTCTTCTGTAGCACCACATTTCAAATGCTTCAGTTTTCTTTCTTTCTGGTATTCCTGGTAAGTCCATGTTTCGCTGCCATAAAGTGCTGTGCGCCACACGTAGAATTTTAAAAAATTCTTCCTAATTCCTAAAACATTTCTCTTTTTCATGAAGGCTCTTTTTTTCTAGTGCTATTCTGCTTTTAACATGATTCTTGCTTCGACCATCGGTTGTAATTTTGCTTCCCAAGTAGCAGAAATCACTTACCTCTCCCATTGCATCCGATCCTATTTTTATATTTCATCTACTAGTATTGGTATCATTTCTGCTACATTTCATTACTTTTTCTTGTTTTGATTTGTATTCAGTTCAAAATCATCCTTCATTATTTTGTTCATGCCATTCAGTAACTTCTCGATATCCTCAGCACGTTCTGCTAACAGGACAATGTCATCACCAAATCGTAGCATACTGATTTTTTTCTCCATGAACAAGTATGTCACATGAAATTTTTTCTTTTATTTCCTTTGTTGCTTCTTCTACATACAAGTTGAATATTAACGGGGATAGATTACAACCATGTCTCACACCCCTTTTAACTGATGCATGTCTCTCGTGGTTCTCTACTTTTATGATAGCTTCTTGATGCTGATATAATTTTTATACTATTCTTCTATCTTGATATTTAAGACCTTACTTCTTTAAAATTATTTTTGTGCCTTCTCCTCTGATCCATCAGCTCCAAAACTTCCTCTGTGATCCAAGGTTTTCGGGCGGCTTGTTCCCTAAAGCCTAATGTTTATTTACCAGCTTTCATTATTTCGTTCTTTAATGCATTCCATTCATCCTCGGTTGAGCTATTTTCAGAATTACTTCTTAGACCTTATTCTACCATTTCTGCAAATTTTTCTCTCGTGCTAGATTGTTTCAGCTTATTCACTTTCAGTCTGTTATGCTGCAATGCTTCCTTATTCGCTTTAATTTTATCCTGCACTTCATTACTACCAAATTATGGTCAGAGTCTGTGTCTGCTCCTGGGTACACTTTACAGTCTAGAACTTAATTCCTGAATCTCTGTTTGACCATGATATAATATAATGTCTGCCTGTATCCCCAGGACGTTTTCAAGTGTATATCCTTCTTGCATAGTTCTTAAACAGTGTGTTTGCCAAGACTAGCTTATATCTTTCACAAAATTATAACAATCTGCTTCCTCGCTCATTTCTTTCCCCTAGACCAAAAGATCCTACAGTATTCCCCTCTTTTTCTTCTCCCACTCTTGCATTCCAATCACCCATGATTATTAGATTTTCCTCCCCCTTCCCATATTGGATTAGTTCTTCTATTTCGGTGTATATTTCCTCTATTTCTTCTTCATCTTCCTGTGAGGTGGGCATATACACTTGTAATAATGTCGCTGGGGTGGGCTTAGTTTCTAACCTCATCAAAATATTCCTGTCACTAAACTGTTTATAATAACTCACACATTTCCCTACTCTCTTATTTATTAAAAATCCTACACCAATGACTCCATTGACAGCTTGTGTGCTAATTATCCTGTGTTCCCCAGACCAGAAATCCTGTGCGTCCTTCCATTTAATCTCACTAATGCCAATAACATCTAACTTAAGTCGTTCCATCACCCTTTTTTAGTTTTCAAACTAACTGCCCTATTCAGAGTTCTAACATTCCACGCTCTGCCTTGTAGAATATTTCTATCCATTCTGATGAATCCTCCTTGAGTAGATATGATCGGGGGACTATTTTACCTCAGGAATATTTTACCCAGGATGAGGCCATCATGATATATGTAATTTGGAAGGATTACATGTCCTCTGGATACCCTTTGGATCTTTAATGCAGTGGTTTCCCGTTGCCTTTTGCATTTCTGTCTGATATATTCAGTAAATCATTAGAAGAGCGAAAAGTACCTTCAGACTGGAAAATCGCGCAAGTAACTCCGATTTTCAAAAAAGGTGATCGAAGTGATCCTGGAAACTATCGCCCCAATGTCCCATATCTATAACATCTGTTTGTAGTGGAGTTATGGAGCTTATTATATGCTCAACAATTATGAATTTTCTAGATGATAATAATTTGCTTACAACAAATCAACACGGATTTCGGAAGAAAAGATCACGTGAAACACAGCTGGCCCTATTTACACACGAGTAATGAAAGTTATCGATGCAGATTCACAAGTAGATGCAATATTTTTAGATTTCCAGAAAGCCTTTGATTCTGTACCACACAACCACCTTTTAGCGAAGCTTCGAGCGTACGGTATATCGGATCAGCTTTGTGAATGGATAAAGTATTTTCTAACTGGTCGGTCGCAGTATGTTGTCGTTGAAGGAGAAAGTTCTTCTAATCTAGATGTTACATCGGATGTACCTCAAGGAAGTGTAATAGGACCACTTCTTTTCTTAATTTTTATAAATGATTTCGGAGACAAAGTGAAAAGCCTTTTTAGATTGTTTGCTGATGATGCGGTTATTTATAGGGAAGTAAGAAATTTGGCCGATTGCTTAGAAATTCAGCGCGATCTGGATGTTATTTTGGCTTGGTGAGCTGAGTGGCAACTTACTCTAAATTGTAAAAAGTGCAAGACAATGAGCATAACTAACAAAAAGAATCCAATTGTTCAGAAATACGAGTTAAACAATACAGTTATTGATATGGTCGATTCTATGAAATATTTGGGAGTAACAGTACAAAGGAACATGAAATGGGACATACACATTAATTCGTTAGTAGGTAGAGCAAATTCTAGGCTGCGATTCATAGGTCGAATCTTGAAAAATTGTAACGAACAAACAAAGGAGACGGCGTACAAATCTCTTGTGCGTCCACATTTGGATTATTGTTGTGCCATTTGGGCCCCGTTTCGTTTACGAAACGGGATTGATCGAAAGTATAGAGAAAGTACAGAGAAGAGCCGCTCGATTCGTGACTACTTGCTACAGTCATGAAAGCGTCACAGAACTGATTAGTTGATTAGGTTGGGAGTCTCTGGTAGATAGACGACACACGTTTCGTTTAAACTTATTGGTAAACATGCGTACTCCCACTTTCACTTTTGAGTGTAGTGAAATACTTCTTCCACCAACCTATTTGAGTAGGAAGAACAGGAAAGATAAAATTAGAGAAATAAGGTGCCGGACTGATTCTTATATGAATTCTTTTTTCCCTCGTACCATTAGGGATTGGAATGCACAACAAAGAGATTAGCTTTGGTGCTGAGCACCCTCTGCCACCCACAATTTTGTGAATTGCAGAGTATATATGTAGATGTAGATCCCCATGCCGTTGATCATTTCTGATTCTTCCACCTTTAGGGGCCGTTTCCAACCCCAAGGACAAGAGTGTGCCATGGACCGCTCCCTGCTCTTTCGCCCACCTTTCGGAGGCCGTTGGCAAGCAGTGGGTGACTCCTTATACCGGGAATCTTTCAGTCTCCAGAGCCTCGCCCGTGCAAATAGGGTGCGCCACGTGAAGGAGAGGTTAACATTTGGTTGGATAAGGTTAATATAGCCATTCCCAAAACCCTTACACCCCAACATTACATACATTTGTTAAATTAAAAAAAAATTAAAGCATACTGTATTCACTATTAGATAATTCTTCACTCGGTAAAGCATCATACTCCACTAAATCTATATAAAAAAAATTAAAACAGTACGTGGATTTTGTTTTTTAAAAATTATAAAGCCTACTGTACTCACAATTAGGGATGTAACGGATATCCGCATCCGCAAGGGCGGAACTTTCGCGTGAAATCCTACATCCGCTATCGCATCCGCAATTTTTAATGCAGATGTTTTGTTTACATTGAAATATATATCACTCTTCTCTCTTTATATAAGGTTATGCCCATCGTCGCAATAAAAGTAACAATGGACTAAACGGTGTTATTACCTAAGTGACGAATTTACAAGTTTGAACTTGCGTGTAAAGTAAAGGTCGGGATACAATAGACCACAAGGAGCCAGCACTGTCACCGACCGACACTTTTCTTATTATTGTCGCTCACTCGATTGAAGTGAGATCAAACGACACCGCACTGTGCGTCGGCCGTCATTAGTTTGGTTTAATTTTTGATGGTGCGGGCCGGTGTTTGGCTGGTCGATATGGAGAAGCGTATACAAAGAATTCAGAAATTTCTGGTCCTTTACAATTAAATGTTACTGATTGCTTTAGAAAAGTGTACTTTTAATTCAGTCCTACTTTAGGTTCATCAGATGTTCGTAAAATGTAGGTAGAGTCCTTACATGTTCGCACTAACAAATCAAAGCTTTGCCAGAGGTGAAGGTTGATTTTAAGGCCTGCAAAAATTGTATCCGAGACCCGGATTTTGAACCGGGGACCTTCCATATCCGAATCACACGCCGCAGGCATCTGAATTTAGAAGTACTGAAATATACATATTCAATTATGAACATTACATTTGTGTTTTGGAATAACAAAAATAAATTATATAGAAAAAAAGTAAGTTGATTTTACTAGGTTTGAATATTTATTTGTCATTAGGTCCAGATTTGTCTCTTGACTCAGATGGATACGGCGAACGATTAGGGCACTGAAATTCCTTGTCCAAATCCCTGTCTCAGCTGTAATTTTCATGGGTCTTTAAATTGACAGTCACCTCTGGCAAAGCTTTATTTTGTTAATGTTAAGATTCTGGGTCGCTCCACGGTTCGAATTTCACGTTTAAAAATGGTGACAACGATAGAGGTGTACTGCGCGGCTGATTTGAAACTCTGTGGCCAGAATTTTTAGGTCACGTGAAATTATTTCACAGAATCTTTGCAGTCTGTATTTAAATTAAAATGTATAATAATCTTATTATTTTTTGTTAAAAATATTGAGTGAATCGAAAGGAACCTCAACCAAAACAAACACGTTAAATGTGAAGTGAGTGATGCTTGACATTTAATTGTGACTGTTGATATACAGGAGAATCTCTCAATCCAGTACAGTGATGATCATTTGTCAAAACTGCGTTGGGATACTATTTCCGTGTATAAGAGATCAGTGAGGTGATAACAGGAGACAGTACAAAAAAAGTATTTTAACGAACTTTATTACCTTCGTAGATCATAACGTACGTCTACATAAAATACAGTACTCTATAATATAGTACGGGTGGTAACCCTAGCTGTGATTCCCGAATCACTTTAAAGGTAATTTTTTAAATTAATTCCGTGAAAAACGAAGTGTATACGTTATAGGAAACTGAAACCGTCCGTCACATGCGAGGGGGACGAGCCGTCGTCCGAGTGTCGGTGCGGTCTAGAGTGGCTCGACCTTGAAGCGGCTCATTCACGGTACAACTTATATGACATCCGTGTAGAACTACCGTAAGATGCGCGCACCCATTTACGCTACTGTAGATGTTCCAAGCAATACATTCCACTCGTACTTTCTCGAGTCACACTATGTGTCCTTATCGCACACTCATAGGATGTTTACTCCAATATCTATATCTTGTTGGACAGCAAGGAACCTTTTTGGTTGCCTGGGAGTCCAACAACATCCAACACCTCTTATATGTATTCCTGTAACCGCTTTCACGGATCATCAAGAGTTCTTTTTATCGAAAATTGGATCTTGTAGGTCCTATAAGTTGTACTGTGAATACCACACTAGAGCAGTGGGAAGGTGGGTGGCGAGCATGGAACTGAGCGTGGCAGGTAGGCGGTAACGGCCTAGCTTGGTATTCGGGAGGACGCCGGTCCGAATCCCCGTCCGGGAATTCAGATTTTGGTTTTCCATGGGTTCCCCAAATCACTCCAGGTGAATGCTTCCTTTAAAAGACCATGGCCGAATTATTTCCAGTTCCTAGCCCCGATATTTTCACACCTATAATGACCTCGACGTCGACGAGGCGTATAGTTATATAAGACAAAAAAAAAGACAAAAAAAAAGCGAGAGCGGTAGCGTGGCTTTGTGCTTGACGATTGAATTAGTCTAGCCACGAACTCCGCAAAATTCCTGTGACAAAGACTGGTTTTTAGATGCGTGGGTAGTTAAGTAAATTATTTAATTCACTTGTGAAATCGTCCCACATTTTTTCTTGTTGAATGATGAAGCAAAAATAAATAAAAATGGCAGTATTGTATGAAAAAAAGATTGATTTTATATTTATTTTTGATAAAATATTAAAATCTAAATAATTATAAATTTATTTATCCGCTTCCGCAAAACATCCGCATCCGCGGATGTCAAGCACTGAATATCCGCATTCGCAAAGATGAATTCTGCAACAACCCTACTCACAATCAAATGTTTCTTCGTTGGGTAAACCATCATATTCCACAAGCTCTGATCCTGCAGGTGGTAAACACATGGGTGGAGCAGGTACGCAGAAGCATCTGAAACAATAGAGACCAATGAGGATATAGCTGGTACCATACTTACATGGAATATATGATTTATTTTTTGCTTTCGTCAGTGTTTTGACTGGTTTGATGCAATCCTCCATCCCTTCCTATCCTGTGCTAACCTCTTCATGTCTACATACCACATATAGCCCACGTCCTCAATTATCTGCTTCATATTTTTAATATTAAGAATAATACTCGTTTTTATATTTAGTAACCACTTTTATTAAAGAAATTAAATCAACTTTTGCTTACACATCTTTTGTCTTCTTGCTGTCAACCATAGTATAATAGAGCATAGAGTATACAAAGGAATGAATGCATAGATAATATATTCCTATAGATTTGCCAATATAAATGTATAATTACCAACACGCCTCCTTACATATATATTGCAATCTATAGGTAACACAAGTAATCCGAATCTTAAAATTAGATTAAAGAACAGTGTAACATAACAAGCGTCTGCGCCAGGTGTCTGCAGCAGACGACGCTTGTTAACGATGTATTATCTTTGAGTAATAGTAAGTCAGTCTGTCTCTGACCGCCGGACGAGATTGTTAGCGCGGAGGCACATTTCGGTCTAACAGTTTGGAAATTGTTACAGACTCAAGTAAAGTAGTAAAGTGATTTATGTAAGCGTATGATGAATAGAATTTGTGATTCGGAAGAAAACATTTTTCTTAAAGTGGCTACATGTAGTGAGAGGAACTTTAATCAATGTGGTAGATCATTTTGTTGTAGAAACTCTTTATCCTACGAACTTGTAATTTTCGGCGAAGTCCAATACCTTATCTAAAATCTCATATTAGGTGGTGGTATTTTTCCGTTGGGTGAAATAGCTTCATCTTAACTATTACAATAAAGTCACTTTGTGTGAAGTTGCATATAAACTGTTGAACTGTTCTTTTTATTTAGTGAAACAAACGCTCGAAATTTACCTAAACCTGGCGACCGCGGCATAAGAATCTCTTTGTTATCTGTTTAATGAACTTATTTGTGTTTCTAAGTAAGTGACTGTGTGCTCAAATCAGTATTCAAAATTTAACCCAACATAAAGCATTTGTACCTTTTGCATGGCGACTCAGTGACAGGACGTGTGGTTAAATAGGCATCTGGAGGAGAAATTAACTTTCAATTCCCGAGCATACACACGGGGATAAAGAGGACAAAAGATAAATTACGGCGAAGTGTGAATAAGGCGACAATTAGGCGCGAAGACGACAATAGTCAGAGTGGAAGATATACCACTACGACGACACGAGCCAGTGAGTCAAAGACGGCGAGTGAAGATAATCTACTTAGAGACCAGTTGGAGGTGGCGCTGCCCAGCGGAGAACGGAGTAACTCGACGAGAACTTCCGAGCGGAGCCGACAGCAGCCGACCGGTCGGCCGTCGTCTACGCGGAGCGGACTTTCACGAGGGTGTCCGGGACCAGCCGAAGGAAGCCGAGCAGGAACAGCTGATCCGAGACAACCCGGGGCCATCCGAGGGGAGCCGAGCAGACCTGAAGGAAGACACCGGAAGCTAAGTGTGGGCTGCTGCTTGCAATTTGCCGCCAAGCGTCTTTTCCTGTCCGTCCCGTCCTTTTAATTTTTTTCTTGCTATTTCAAGTCACGCATAGGAAGGAAAACTGAGTTGAGTTTTTCTCTCCTTTTTGCCCATTCCTTTGTCATTCTGGTGACACTTACTGCATGTTGACGCTGCAGAAGTAGTTTGATTCCAGTTTGCATGCGCTTAGTTCTGATCTAGTGAACGCGCTTGTGAAGAGCGGCGTTGTTTTGAAAGCGACTAAGTAACTGATTTTATTGGAGTTTTCCCGGTGCATTTATAATATAAACTTACTGAAATGGGGGAAGAGACGGAGCCAAAATTGGCTGAAATGCTGGCTAGGTTTGTGGAAACTCTTAGGGACTCTAATGATAAACTTGATTCCAAATTTGAAACCCTAAATAATAATTTTGATTCTAAGTTTGATTCCAAATTTCAAACCCTAAATGATAGTTTGGATTTTAAATTTGATTCCAAATTTGAAACCCTTAGGGACTCTAATGATAAACTTGATTCCAAATTTGAAACCCTTAATGGTAAACTCGAAGTGATGGGGAGGGAGCAGAAATTGCACATAGCAGAGTTAGAAAGAAAACTTGTAGAGTATAGTGTTAGGTGTGTTGGGCGGACGGAGGAGTTGTCCTCTCAAGTTTCCAAGTTAGAACAACAGGTTGAGCAGGAAACGAGTGGTTTGCGCCAGGATACCGGTGCCTTACAGGCGCAATATTTACAGCGACAGTCAGAGCCACCGCGTAGGGTGCCTTGAAGATCAGATGCAAACATTTCAGGGTAGTGTCCAACGGAGCTATGCGGAACTGAAGTGTGATGTCAAAGGGCTGGCAGCTGACGTGGAAAAGGTTTATGAAGATGTTGAGAAGGTGAACTACATACCCCTCTAGTGGTGAAACAAGAACTAGTAAAACAAGTCCCCAATGTAGTGAGGGAAGAGCTTGTCAAGTACCAAGAAATTATAAAGACCTCAGCTTTTCCGGTTAAAGTCAATGATGAGATTGGGAGGAATTTTCGGGAAAGAATTGTATACATCCTGTAAAGTTCATTAGAAATTTTGAAAATTTCGCACCTTTCCTAATGGCTAGTGAAGAAAATAAAATTAGAATGGTAATTAAACATTTGAGAGGAGAACCTCGTCTTTGGGCAGATCAATTCGAAGGCCGATTTGAGACGTTTGCTCAGTTTAAAACAGATTTTTTAAACCTATACTGGTCAGCAGAAAGACAGATTGCCGTGAAATCCGAATTAATGTTGGGCGAGCATTACGATCCGAATAAAGAAACACAAACCAATTTTTTTATGAGGTGCTACTCATACTGTAGGTACCTAGATCAGCCCCACAGTGAGGAAGAATATGTTAAAATTATTGCGGCTCGTTTACCAGAGCATACTCAATTCATTCTTACCAGTCATAAAATATGCTCAATTAAGGAGGCCATTGACATGTTAGGGAGGTTGGATGTACAGGAGGAGCGGATTAGAAGAGAGAGATCGAAACCACGGAATGGGTATAGGCACTTTCAAGATAGAAATACGCGGGGAGGAGGCTACTGGAGAGAAGAAGGAAGGAATAACCGACAAGGGCCGATAAACACATACCAACACGGGGGCAGACAGAAAAACAACTTTGGGCCGAATGATCAAGTAGGAGAGACCGAGAATAATAATAAACACCAACGGTACCATGACAGCCAACCTCGTGAACGAGAACAGAGGGTAGCCACAGTAGCTGCGAGTGGCGAAAGTTGTTTAAACTAATTTCTGCAACTGTCGTGGCCTCATCAGGGGCAGAACTGGTTAAGAGGCCGAATGCCGATGTAATTTCACAGACAAATAGTAAAGGATTAAGGGAGAAGAAAATTCAAGAAGAAGTCGTTATGTCTGATACTGTACTAGGGAATGCCTTAAAGAATGAAGATGAGTTAAATTGTAAAGTTATTGCAACTGCGGGAACAGATGTTAAAGAATGTAGAGAGGGATTTGCGGAAAAAAATATAAAAGAGAAATTTTTTGAAGTAGCGGATGAAATTTTTTATGATACTCTTACAAAGGAGAAGTCAAAATTACGGGAGAATGAAGTTATACAAATTCAAGTCGAAGGATTGTTCACGGTAGCTACCGGAGAAGTAAAGTTGAATAGTATTAGTGTAGCACGACAGCCATATGGCTTTGACAATAGTAACAGAAGCGGGTGCAGTGACCGGCAGCCGCCACGCAGTTGCATATGCAGGGACACTGTTGACACCCGGGCCGCAAAAGTTTTGACCACCGCAACACTGGCGAGCGCGGAAGAACAAGCAAGCGAGTTAGGTCACACACTCGGAAGCAATAATTTAGCAGAATCAGTCACTTTCGATGGCGGGAGATATGAAGAAGTAACTGGTAGGCCAAAACATTTCAAATTTGTAGATGAAGAAGACAAAATTGACAGAAAGTCTATAAGGTGGAAGACTAAGGAAGATGATCGAACCAGTATCAATTTTCCCGATTGTGATCAGACGCGAGGAGAGGAGAAGGGTTTCTTTATGGACGAACTAGGTGAACAGGAAATATTTCCATCGAGAAATTTACAGAGCGTGTCGGTTTACCATAATGATCCCAGAGAAGACTTGCTAGAAGAAGAACGAAAGTTAGGTAGGAGAGAGGCACAAACACCTACTGTTGTAATAACATTTCGGACTAAGATGGTGGAAGCTTTGGCGGATTCAGGGGCTGAAGTATCATGTATGTCGGAAAGCCTATATCTGACACTTGTTAACGAACCGGCTGCTTGTGTTCACTCGGTATCCGGGATGACGGTGACAGTGGCGAATGGTGGCAAGATTAAAAAGATCACAAGACAAATTCGCGTGGATGGAATGATCGGAGGTCAAACAGTCGAAGTTAAAGCATTCGTCATTCCCAAGTTAACAGTAGATTTGATCCTAGGAGTGTACTGGTTTGAAGAGAAACAGGTGATGTTAGATTGGAAGGATCATAGTTTACAATTTTTAACAGGAGGAAGAGAGGTGAAGGTCCCGTTTGAAGGAAGATGTCGTGGGGAAGAAGAAGGATCTTGCCAAATTAGAGTTATTTCGAAAGGAACGGTGAAGGAGTCGGTAGAACAAAGGGAACTTAAGGAGGATTCCCTACCCGTTTTACAGGAAGAGGATAAATTAGTACCGCAGTTGGAGTATGGGGAAGAGGATTGGAAGGGAGTAGAGAAGATTATTCAGGAGTTTCAAGAGGTTTTTTCCGATCGGCCTGGATTAATTAAAGGTTACCAGTGTCATTTTAACGTTAAAGAAGATGTACCTTTTGCTGCCAAACCTTATCCTATACCATTTGCAATGAGAAGAAAGGCACAAGAAGAAATAGACAGGATGCTTGAATGGGGTGTAATAGAACGGTCAAATAGCGAGTATGTGAACCCCTTAGTGGCTGTGACTAAAGCGGATAAATCTCTGAGGCTAGTACTCGATGCCAGGTCACTTAACAAAATTCTAATCACAGAAAGGGACCACCCTCTCCCCGTCGACGAAATATTGCAGAAATTCCATGGCGTGAAATATCTTAGTTCACTGGATATCACGGCTTCCTATTGGCAGGTGACTATCGACGAAGCATCTAGAAAGTATACAGCTTTTCGTTTCGAAGGGAAATGTTTCCATTTTCGAGTCCTGCCATTTGGAATTAATAATGCTGTGGCGAATTTTATAAGAGCTTTGGACCAGGTGTTGGGAACATCTTTGCGAGATAAAATTTATACCTATGTCGATGATATAATCATTGCATCACAGACTATAGAGGAACATCTTGAAACCTTGCGTGACATGCTTAGCGCTTTGAAAAAAGGAGGTGTGACTTTAAAACGAAAGAAGTGTGTGTTCTTGCGAAAGAATATAAATTTTCTCGGACATGTCATCTTACCTGAGGGAATAACGGTAGAAGATTCAAAACTAGAAGCTATTAATAAAATCCCGAGACCATCTAATAAAGTGCAGTTAAAGAGTTTCCTCGGTCTTTGCGGGTACTACCGAAAATTTATACCCGGGCAAGTGCTTAATAGTGTACACCTTAGAGATCTGAGTAAATCTCGGACGCCTTGGAATTGGACAGAAGAATGTGGGGAGGATTTTAAAAAGATAAAACAGGAACTTTCGCGGAAAATTGTGTTAGCTCACCCAGATTGGAATCTCGACATATGCTTGGCTGCGGACGGCTCACACTATGGGCTAGGAGGTCAAGTCTTTCAGGAACTAAACGTAGGGGGACGAGTAGAACAAAGGACCATCGCTTTTGCTAGTAGGATGCTGAACAAACATGAGTTATCATATAACATCACAGAGAAGGAAACGTTGGCGGTTATATGGAGTTTTCAAAAATTTCGAGCTGTGTTCCTAGGAAGAAAAACTATAATCTATACTGACCATAAGGCCCTATCATTTTTAATGAATTGTCGTCTAGTACACGGTCGACTTACCCGATGGGCACTTGTAATGCAAGAATTTGAATTCGAGATTCGGTACCGGCCAGGATCGGAAAATGTAGTAGCTGATTGCCTCTCCCGGTTGCCAGTTGGTTTAATGGAGGGGAGAAATAATATTCAACCTGCTCAGGAAGCTAATTTATACTATATTCACGGAGTGGCCGAGGAGGATAAGATAGTAAATTTACTAAAAAATATGAAGGAGCTACAAGAGGAAGATGAGGTTATAAGGACAGTTAAAGATCAGATACAATGTCCAAGTTACCAAGGGAAGTTGAGGAGATATTACTGTATCCATAAAAACGTAGTCTTTTGGCGAAATTCGGATATGAACGAAAACTGGAAAGTGTGGATTCCGGAAGGGAGCATAGACGCACTAATTACTTATCACCATCTAAGCTACGGGCATTTTGGGCCTAGCAAGTGTTACCGGGTTATCAAAGAAAGTTGTTATTTTAATAATGTGTCAAGAAGAGTGGCGAAATTGTTGTCTACATGTGATATTTGTCAGAAAACGAAGGTGGACAGTGTATTGAGGAGGGGTGATATGGAGTGCATTTTGCCGGAGAGTGTGCTAGACTTACTAGCAGTTGATGTGTGCGGCCCACTACCGAGATCTAGAGGCGGAGTTACGCAGATAATGGTAGCCATTGATATTTTCTCGAAGTATGTTAAGCTGTATCCTTTAAAGAGGGCAACAGCCAAGGTCATGGCTAACAAAATTGTGGAAGATTTTATACCAAAAGTGGGAAAATCTCAGAAGGTGATTTCGGACAGTGCTCCACCATTTTGCAGTCGTAGGTGGGTGGAACGCCTGGAGCGAGAAGGAATCGAAGTGGTAAAAACATAATTATATCATCCTCAGGGTAATGTATCTGAGAGGGTAATGAGAGAGATAGGGAGGTGGCTGAGGTGTTATTGTGTGGATAATCATCAGCGGTGGGCGCTAGAAATAGAGTCACTGGAAAGGGTACTCAAAACTTCTCCCACAATTCCACTTCAGTGGTACCATATGAAGTGATGTTTGGTGAAAAGGCTCCGCGGATAGTAAATGAATTGATAGAATTTCCTCAAGTTACCCCAATAGATCGGCAAGAATTAATCACTACCGCCAGACTTAAGATGAAGAGTGAAGCGCAAAGAAGAAAGGCGAGGCACGATAGCAAAGGGAAGGCATCTGACTATAAGCCGGGGGACCTGGTGTTGGTGCAAACCCACTATAAATCTTCAAGTCTTAATAATGAAATTAAGAAATTTCAATTCCTCTATGAAGGGCCATACCTGATTTCTAATTGTCCGAGGAATAATTCTTTTGTGCTTGTCAACCCTGTCGACCAAAGTGTCAGAGGTACATTTTATATAATTGCACTCAAACCCTACAATTCTTTGCAAGAGGATGGAGGTGGCGAAGAAGTGTAATCCTATCCTGTTATTTCTATGTTTTTTCTTCTTTTTTTCAATTATCATTCCTTTTTCTGAGAGAAAATTTCTGTACTACTATAAATCCTACTTTTTCCTTACCTTCGAAGGCGCTAACAGCGGTATAGCAGCCCGAAGAAGTGTGGTAACGTGAATAAAGTGATGTGAGTGATGTGGTGACTTAGAGCAGAAAGGTGTACAGGTCATTGACCTGTGTGTAGCTGGTGTTTACATCAGGAGCAATGCTTCTGACAGCAAGTGGTTCGACTTGCGCTTGAATACTAATTTAGGTTGTCTTATTATTTTGTGTGCTGTGTTTTTTTTTGGTTCTACCATTTTGCGTTTTTTTTCTTATGTTTGTTGTTTCTTATTTCTCATGCACATAACAGTTTTCGTTTATGTCTCTTGAATTTAATGTCTAAAATGTTGTCTGTGAAAACCGGGAAACCACCAGAGTAGAATTTAAATTAATTTTTTTGTTCTGATAATTGATATGGCCATACATGATCAATTATCACAAGCTGTTAGGGAGGGAGTGTAACATAACAAGCGTCTGCGCCAGGTGTCTGCAGCAGACGACGCTTGTTAACGATGTATTATCTTTGAGTAATAGTAATTCAGTCTGTCTCTGACCGCCGGACGAGATTGTTAGCGCGGAGGCACATTTCGGTCTAACAGTTTGGAAATTGTTACAGACTCAAGTATAGTAGTAAAGTGATTTATGTAAGCGTGTGATGAATAGAATTTGTGATTCGGAAGAGAACATTTTTCTTAAAGTGGCTACATGTAGTGAGAGGAACGTTAATCAATGTGGTAGATCATTTTGTTGTAGAACCTCTTTATGCTACGAACTTGTAATTTTCGCCGAAGTCCAATCAATACCTTATCTAAAATCTCATATTTGGTGGTGGTATTTTTCCGTTGGGTGAAATAGCTTCATCTTAACTATTACAATAAAGTCACTTTGTGTGAAGTTGCATATAAACTGTTGAACTTTTTTTTTTATTCAGTGAACCCAACGCTCGAAATTTACCTAAACCTGGCGACCGCGGCATAAGAACCTCTTTTTTATCTGTTTAATGAACTTATTTGTGTTTCTAAGTAAGTGACTGTGTGCTCAAATCAGTATTCAAAATTTAACCCAACATAAAGCATTTGTACCCTTGCAACAGGTTCATAAAACTTGATAGTTTCATATAGACAACTTACTAATATACTATTCTCTAATTTTTAATGTTTAAGGATTCTCTGAATTTAAGAAATTTGACACTTCCCAAAGCTTTAGTTAATACAGCTGCAATATTATTTTCAGACTCTATTTTAATAACATCAATAAACTTTTCTTTGACATTTTCATGAATATAATGGTATTGGACCTCAATGTGTTTAGAGTTCTTAGTAAAATTTCCATATTTACCTATTGCTACAGCTCCTGAATTATCTTCATACATTTTTACTGGTTTACAAATTTTAATAAATACATCATTAATTAGACTTCTTAGGAAATTGATTTCAGTTTCTGCTTCTGACAGGGCAATATATTCTGCAAAGGTAGAAGATTTTGTCACACAGTTTTGTTTTTTAGATTTCCACAAGATGCCATTTCCATACAATCTAATTACATATCCGGTAGTAGATTTTCGGTCTAACACATCTCCTGCCCAATCAGAATCAACATAGCAATCCAATATATCAGCATCGTAGTTTTTATAATATTTTAGTTTTAATGTCTTAGTCAAAAACAAATATTTCAACACCCTAAGAGCATACTTAAAATGTGTCTCATTACAACAGTTTTGAAAACGACTTAAATAGTTTACAGAGAATGATATATCTGGTCTAGTACCATAACTAACATACAACAATGCTCCTATTAAATTTCTATACTTGATGTAGTCATTTAATTCACATTTTTCTAATTTCAAATTTATTTCCATAGGTGTTTTGTATAATTTAGCATTTTCAATATTATAGCGTTTTGCTAAAGATTCAATGTAACGTTCCTGACTCAGAGTTAAAATGTTATTTTGTTCATAGTTATACTCAATGTCTATACCAATGTAATTTTTTACTATACCTAAATTTTTCATTTTGAATTTATCTGAAAGCTTGTTTTTAATATTGTTAATAACATTTTGGTCTCTGCAACAAATCAACAAATCATCAACAAATAACAAGATATAAACAGTTACATCTTCTTCTTTTTTGAAATATAAACAGTAATCATATCTGCATCGTTCAAACTCTAGTTCAGTCAAAAAAATGTTGAAACATTCATACCATGCGCGTGGGCTCTCTTTTAGGCCATACAAGGATTTGTTTAGCTTATAAACTTTATCAGAGTCATCTTCATAACCTGTTGGCTGCTTTACATAAACTTCTCAGAAAACTTTACTATTTAGAAATGCTGTCTCTACATCCATTTGATGGATTTCCATAGAATTTTGACAACAATATGACAATAAAAGCTTTAAGGTTGGCATTTTTGCTACAGGAGAATAAGTATCATCTACACAGTCAGTTTGTTAAAAACCTCTAACTACTAATCGGGCTTTATACTCACTTTCACTCTTCTTTTTGTATACCCATTTCACATCAATCACCTTTTTGTCCTTGGTTGGCTTGTCAACGAGTGTCCATGTATTGTTTTTCACTAGGCTGTTAATCTCATGGTCCATGGCTGCCTTCCATTCATTTGCATCATCGCAGTTCGCCGCCTCCTGAAAGTTCTCTGGTGTCATAGCATCACAGTAGTTTACACTGATACAATAATAGCCAAACTCATCAGCAAATCGCGTTGGAGGTTTAACTTGTCTTTTTGATTTCTTTCTGTCCATGTCTTCATCAATTTCTACATCATTGTTACTGTTTGGTGTATCTGTATCATTTCCTCCCACACATTCTGGATTATCCTTTTCAATTTCTTTTTCCTCTTCCAAATTTTCCGTTTTAATTCCTTTTCCTTCTTACAAATTTTCATCTCTCTCATCTTGAAATCCACACAATGTCACGTCTTCTTCCACAATATCACAATGTCTGGCTACTATTACTTTGTTGTTAATTAATACTCTATATCCAGTGTCTGTATAGCCAAGTAAAATTCCAGTTTCTGCTTTCTTGTCCCATTTAGATTTTCTTCTCTCTTCTGGTATTCGTACAAAGACTCTACTGCCATACATTTTCAGATACTTCATTGTAGGCTTCCTTTTGAAAAATATTTCATATGGACTTTTCTTTTCAATAGTATTGGTCAAGGTTCTATTTTTGAGGTAGGCAGCTGTTTTAATTATTTCTGGCCAATATTTTCTTCCAACTTTAGCTTCTGATAAGAGACATCTTGCCATATCCATTAGAGACCGGTTATACCTCTCTGCAGTTCCATTTAATTCGTGAACATATGCTGGACAAGGTTTTATAACGATTCCTTTCTCTCTTGCAAATTGAAAAACTCTTGAATTTATATATTCGGTACCATTGTCACAACGTAATTCTTTTATTGTCTTATCAGTGAGGTTTTGTACTTCATTAACATATTGCACCAAGCAATCATATACTTCATCTTTTGTCCGGATACAATAGACTTTTAACCAGTTTGCTGTAGTCATCTATAAAACTTAAAAAGTATTTTTCACAATGGTCTCCTACTGTTTGATGAGGACCATTCGAATCTGTATGAACTATTTGTAGTATATCATCTGCTTTTCTTCTGTTATTATGAAAAGGTAAGTTATGCATTTTATTTTCTATGCATGTCACACACCTAAAATATTCTTGTTCAGTCTCTTTAGGCAATTCTTGCAATGTTTCATTCTTGCACATCATTTCTAAATTATTGAAGTTTACATGTCCCAGCGTACGGTGTAATTTCTCTTTCACAGTCATTTTACTTTTACTTAAATTTGCTTCCAAGGTATTTTCATTCACATAGCTTCTCATCTTATATAATCTTTCATCTTTAATTGCAACCCCTATCACCTTCCTATATGGGTTATATATTTTTGCCAATCTCCCCTTTGACACAATTGAGTTTTTGTCTGTAATTCTTGAGTAACTTAATAAGTTCGCTTTCATTTCTTTAACATAGAACACATTTTTCAACATCTCTTCTGATTTTTTTCCACAAACCATAAAATTTACCTTTATATTTCCAATCTTTTCAGCTTGTAGTATTCTACCATCACCAATTTTGACTTTTACAGGTTTCTTTAATGTCTCACAAGATTCAAAGTATTTATCCGTGTTAATAATATGGTCTGTACAGCCGCTGTCAAGTAACCATTCTATTTCTCCTTTTTTTGTCTCATTTTTTTCATTTGTTGTTGTGTTATTTGCGATAGTTGTATGAAAACTATTCCCATATTGCTCATGATGATCATTTTTGGGTCACTCATTATTATAATGTCCTCGTCCATGAAAGTTTCTTGCATTATATGTACCTCGTCCTCTACTGACGGAATATCCACGTCCTCTACTTCCAAAATATCCGCGACCTCTATTCATAGAATATCCACGACCTCGACCTCTTTGTGTATATTCAGTACGAGTACGACATTCTTTTTGAAACTGACCTGGTTTAAAACAGTTTGTGTGTGACGCTGATGATGTCTTAGTTTCTGCTCGAAAAGCATTAGAGCTGTCACGTGATGTCTCATTTGATTCTTCTTCGGTCCTTTTCAATTTTATTTTACTTTTCAAATAATCTACTGTTCTGTCCTTTTCAGGGAGCACGTCAATCAAGTCCCCAATATGACTATAATTCTGCGGCAAAGATTTCAGAATAAAATTCAGTTTTTCTTGTTCTGATATTACCGCCCCGGCTTGCTTCAGTTCGTTTACACACTTTTCAAAGTCGTCGAAGAACAAAGACACTTCTGCGTAATTTTTCAATTTGACATTTTCGAGGTTGTGTCGGCATACAATTTGCAAAGCCGTCGACTATTTCAGATACATTTCATCAAACTTTTGAATGATTTCGTAGGCCGTCTCTAATTCACTTATGTATTCCAATTGTCTGTTCGTTATTGCGCTGTAAATATAGTTGGTAGCTTGAATATCACGATCGTCCCATGTGGCATCGTCGGCAGATGTTTTAGGTCGCATTACTACATCTTTACACTTTTTGAATTGTAGGAACTTGAGAATACGTATTTTCCAATTGCTATAGTCTGAACCATCGAAAATTGGAATATTAATATCACTATTTTTCGTCGCCATTTTCACGTAGATAAGCTTTTTATATTTTTCTTGTTTGCACACAAAAAATCCTTGTTTTCACTTTAGTCCTTTTAAAAACCACGCTCTGCTACCATTTTAATATTAAGAATAATACTCGTTTTTATATTTAGTAACCACTTTTATTAAAGAAATTAAATCAACTTTTGCTTACACATCTTTTGTCTTCTTGCTGTCAACCATAGTATAATAGAGCATAGAGTATACAAACGAATAAATGCATAGATAATATATTCCTACAGAGTTGCCAATATAAATATATAATTACCAACACATATATTCTAATCTCTGTCTTCCTCTACAGTTCTTACCTTCAACTGTTCCCTGCACTAACAAATTAACCAATCCTGCATGTCTCAAAATATGACCTACCTGCCTGTCTCTTCTTTCTGTAAGCTTCTTCCGCAAACTTCTTTTCTCACCCATCATTTCCAACACTCGTTCATTTCTTACTTAGTCTGTCCACTTAATTTTCAACATTCTTCTGTAGCACCACATTTCAAATGCTTCAATTTTGTCTCACACCCTATTTAACTGATGCATGTCTCTCGTGATTCTCTACTTTTGTTATACCCACCTGATTCTTATATAGTTTATAGAGTTTTCTTCTATCTCGATACTTTAGACCTGACTTCTCTAAAATTTTGAACATCTTGTCCCACATAACGTTATCAAAAGCTTTTTCTAAATCAACAAATGCCATAAAAGTATCTTTGTTTTTCTTGATCCGCCCTTCAAGTATTAATCTTAAAAACAGAATTGCTTCCCTTGTACGGCGATTTTTTCTAAACCCAAACTGAACTTCACCTACTATCTCTTCTACTACCCTTTCCATCATTCTGTATATTATCCTGGTCAATAATTTTGAACCATGTGTTGTTAGACTAACGGTGCGATAATTCTCACATTTGTCGGCTTGTGCTTTCTTTGGAAGTGTGAAGATGATATTTATATTAAAATCAGTTGGAATTTCTCCTGTTTCATAACTTTTTGATATCAGCTTGAATAATCTTTCGATTCATTCCTCTCCTAGGGATTTAAGAAGTTCTGCAGGGATCTCATCAATTCCAACTGCCTTATTTGCTTTCACGTCATTCAGAGCTATATTTAATTCTATCCTCAAAACAGGATCTCCTAAGTCATCAATGTCGACATCGCCCTCCTTTTCCATTATTGTTAAATTCGTCCCTAACATACAGTTTCTCAATGTATTCCTTCCATCTGTTAGCTCTATCTTCTGACCTTAAAAGAGGTTTCCCATCGGCAGCTTTAATGTTCATACCTCTTTTCTTCATTTCTCCAAAATTCTGTTTGATCTTTCTATATGCAACATATACTTTACCTACGACTATTTCCTTTTCTACTTCTTCATACTTTTCTTGTAGCCATTTTTCTTTTGCTATTTTGCATTTCCTATTTATTTCATTTCTAAATTGCCTGTACTGCTCCCTTCCTGTTTCATCCTGAGCATTTTTGTACCTTCTCCTCTGATTCACCAGCTCCAAATTTTTTTCTGTGATCCAAGGTTTTCGGGCAGCTTGTTCCCTAAAGCCTAATGTTTCTTTACCAGCTTTCATTATTTCAGTCTTTAATGCATTCCATTCGTCCTCGGTTGTACTCCTTTCAGAGTTACTTCTTAGACCCAAGTCTACCATTTCTGCAAATTTTTCTCTTGTGCTGATTGTTTCAGTTTATTCACTTCCAGTCTGTTCTGCTTATACTGCATCCTAATTCGCTTAAATTTCAGCCTGCACTTCATTATTATCAAATTATGGTCAGAGTCTATGTCTGCTCCTGGGTACGCATTACAGTCTAGAACTTGATTCCTGAATCTCTGTTTGACCATGATATAATCTAGCCGATATCTGCCTGTATCCCCAGAACGTTTCCAGGTGTATATTCTTCTTGCATGGTTCTTAAACAGTGTGTTTGCCACTACTAGCTTATATCCTCACAAAATTCTAGCAACCTGCTTCCTCGCTCATTTTTTTCTCCTAGACCAAAACGTCCTACAGTATTCCCCTCTTTTCCTTCTCCCACTATTGCATTTCAATCACCCATGATTATTAGATTTTCCTCCCCTTTTACATATTGGATTAATTCTTCAATTTCGGCGTATATTTTTTCTATTTCTTCGTCATCTTCCTGTGACATTGGCATATACACTTGTACTAATGTGGTTGGAACGGGCTTGGTTTCTAACCTCATCAAAATAATCCTGTCACTAAACTGTTCATAAAAACTCACCCGTTTCCCTACTTTCTTGTTCATTACAAATCTTACACCAGTGACTCCATTGACAGCTTGTGTGCTAATTATCCTGTGTTCCCCAGACCAGAAATCCTGTGCGTCCTTCCATTTAATCTCGCTAATCCCAACAACATCTAACTTAAGTTGTTCCATCTCCCTTTATAAGTTTTCTAACCTACTTGCCCTATTCAGAGTTCTAACAATCCACGCTCCGACTCGTAGAATGTTTCTATCCATTCTGACGACTCCTCCCTGAGCAGTCCCCACCCGGAAATCCGATTGGGGGACTATTTTACCTCCGGAATATTTTACCCAGGAAGAAGCCATCATGATACATGTAATTTGAGAAGATTACATGTCCTCGGGATGCCCTTTGGGTCTTTAATGCAGTGGTTTCCCATTGCATTCTGCATCCCCATGCCATTGATCACTTCTGATTCATCCGCCTTTAGGGGCCGTTGCCAACCCCAAGGGCAAGAGGGTGCCCTGAACCACTCCCCACTCTTCCGCCCTCCTTTCGGTGGCCGTTGGCCAATAGTGGGCGACTCCGTATACCCCGAATCTTTCAGTCGCCAGAGCCTCGTCCGTGCAAACAGGGTGCACCACGTGAAGGAGAGGTTGACAATTGTTTGGAAAAGGCTAGTATAGCCTCTCCCAAATGAATATATATATCTATAAAAAAAAAAAGTGAGACCATTCAGTTGCATGAGTACATCATAGGTACTAGGAATGAGTAGACCCTCAAACTCCGGTCCTTCAGATGGTATATCTGTAAAATTAAAACAAAAAGTTTTAAACATATATTAAACAGGGTTCCCACAGGCCTTAAAAAGGCCTTAATTTTCATTTTGATTTTTAAGGGCCCTTAAGAGGCCCTAAAATTTGCTCAAAACCTTAAAATCTTTGAAAAAGCCTGATTTTTTTAACACCGAGATACGGCGTAATAAATTTCATTATCCAGCGATGCGCTAATCGGCAGATTTCTCTCTGGCTCGACGTTGACCAAGTGTGAGTCAAAGTGCTTATATTTCAAGCAAGTAGTAGAGTCTCTGCACAGAACCTCTCTTATGTAGTTTTGCTTCTGACATGCCTGCGTCTTACATGAGAGCTTAAACAACTTCTTACAAAGTAAACAACTCGATGTCCATGTGTGAACTGGAATGAATGTTCAAACATAATTGAAACCTCATATTTAACTTCTGTTTTTATGGGCCATGCCAAAGCTGAAGATTTGATTGAACTTTTTTTGGAAGCAGTTGGGAAGTTCTCTTTCCAAAAAGTGATACAGGTTTCAATGGATGGTCCATCCCTAAATTTGAAATTTTTCATTATGTTGCAAAAGAAATTAAGAACTGGATTTAATTGTGAAATGTTGGATGTGGGAACATGTGGTTTACATGTTGTAAATAAAGTATTTAAATATGGTTGCCAAGCTTCTGGCTGGCACCTTGATTCAGTCTTAGTTTCCTTATTTTGGTTATTTAAAGATTCACCCGCGAAAAGAGTGGATTTCCTCAATATTTCCACTTGTAAAAAAATGCCCTCAAAATTTTGTTTGCACAGGTGGTTACCTGTCGCAAAAAGGGCATTAGAAATATGGGATGATGTTAATAGCTACATACAGAAAGTGGAAAAGGGCTCTTAACCTAAACCTACATGTAAGTCCTGTTTAACAATTCAACAGGCAGTGAAAGATAATCTTATTTGTTAAAAACTGAAATTTTTCATTTTGGTGTCTAAAATGACAACCCCATTCTTGGCTTTTTGTCAGAGCACAAAACCTCTCTTGCCATTTATGGCAGAGGATATAAGAAAATTTATTACCAATTTCAGTGTTTTCTTCAATGTTTTTAAGAAATAACACACAATAGTATTGACTAATGTACAAAAAGTGTCAACATTAGACCTGAGTGTTGTGTCAAAGTTTTCCTGTGTTAGCATTCTCAGTTTAGGAGTTGCAGGCGATAAACTTATCAAGGCTATGATATTAAACGAGAAAGTGTCTGAAAAAAAAGTTTTCGAGATGAAAATGGAGGTCAAAGACTTCATTTTTACTAAGATTAAGCACATACTGGACAAATCTCCTATACATTATAGAGTTGTAAGAAGTATGACTTGCCTTGATCCTAGACAGATGGCGCTAAATAGTAGCAACTGTTATGAAAAGATGAAATATCTTCTGATTCACTTGTCAAAAATAAATTTAATTGGAGAAGGAGACTGTGATGAAATTCTTATACAGTATCACAGTTTTTTATCACCAGTTGCCTCAAATGCTTCGAACCACTTTAGCTCATTTAATCCACATGATGAGCATTCACGATTAGATATCTTTTTAGAGATGTATCTAGGCAAAGAAGATTATAACAGAATACACAAAGTAGTAAAAATATTGTTGCTGTTATCACATGGACAAGCAGATGTTGAACGAGGCTTCTCTGTGAACAAAAAGTTGGAAGTTGAAAATCTTTAGTGGCTCAAAAATTAGTCAGTCAACATTTCAAAAACAGCAAAAATTAGTTGTTGATAACTAAGGAGTTAAGGATGTATGCAGCTATGGCTCGTCAAAAGTGTATTGCGTACCTGGAAGAGAAAAAAAATGCAAGGAATACAGGGATTCAGGGAGTGAAATGCAAATCTATTTTAGATGATTTGGAAAATTTGAAGTGTAAAAAGGCACATCTAGAAACTGCAATTAAAGGTGTTGAAGATAATGCTGATAAACTAACAGATAAAGCTGAGGTTATAGGGGATGTTAAGTACATCACACAGTCAAATAGTTTTCGACGAACCGCTAAAGTTAAAAAAGCTGAATTTGAGGATGTTGAAAGTAAAATTAAGGCTCTATTGAAAGATTTACAAGAGGATTGACCTTTGTTTTAAAACAATGTGAAAATAAATAAAAAATATCATTTAAAAAAGTATATATTTTTTTATTTAACCTGCATACATATTAACAACTCTTACCAGTATGTTTTATGTTTACTCCTATAACATGTTGTAGCTCATCTGGTAAGTAAACTTTACTCATATCAGAAAATATTTGATCAAATACCCAATAGGAACTACTGCTGTAACTCAAAAGATGTTGAAAAGGTTGTATTTAAACTATTTCTTATACCTATGGAAAATGTTTCATCTTTAACGGGTCTTTTGCATGTAGCTTTCAAAAAAGGGGGGAGGGGGGAGTCTTCCTCATTCAACATTATACCTGAAATCTAATAAGTAATTGAGCTGACAATTTGGTATTCTTTCTCTGATGTAACTGCTAATGTGCTATAATGTATAAAAACAAATTAAGTTAAAATATACACTTATATGTTAGTAATTCTTATTACTAAGGTGGTAATGTTTCTTTTTGCCCTTGTGTCAGTTTTCTGGGTTATAGTAGTTTTTTTATTTTATGTTTAATATATGAAAAGAGAAAAAGTTTCAATATTCACTGTATTGTTTGAAAACAAAAGTAAATTTATTAGAAATTCATTATTAGGCTACTAATTTATAAACTTGATTAAAGCTTATTTCATCATAATCTTAACATGCATATTTTAATTTCTTTGCTGTAAGTTGCATATTAATTTTTCATAACATTTTAATATACATTAAATATAGCCTTAAAAATTATAAAAAATTGCCTTAAAAAGCCTTAAAAATTCCTTAATTTTTGTTTTACTAAAAAAGTGGAAACCCTGTTAAAACGCCACCTATATTAATTAAATTGAAGATTTTTAAAACTCACTGTGAAATTGTTCAAATAATTCCCAATTCCATTCGTTGGAACTGAAAATCAACATATTTCCATCAGTAGTTGCTCTTTCTGATGGTAAGTCTAAAGAGATAGCATAGTTTAAAAGACTGCATAAATTTGTTAAATAAAAAATCTGAATAATTGAAATTAGCAATGTATGAAAAATATAATTACCTTGTTGACACACGTTATCGACGGAAAACAAATCTTCAATGCTTTGCGAAGACATTTACTCTATGTAAGTTCAGATACAACCGGCTTAGTTCCTGTTGAGACCGCTTCTTTTATACCGATGTTAGCGGCAGGTAATTTAGCGGACTTCCTACACTTGGTTCCGGCTTAAGGGCGATCCGCCAGCCGGGTGAAAGCTATTTAGCATAACTGGTGCCCAGGGCGGCACACCAGCGGGGCGTGAAGGAGGTAATAGCCTCGTTTATTATCTGGCTGACAGAAATTTCAATTAAAAGGCAGCCAATCCTGTAATAGCCTCGTTTATTATCTGGCTGACAGAAATTTTGATTAAAAGGCAGCGGGGGAGAAGGGGATAAAGCAATTTACGTAAACGACAACCATCAATTCCCGCAGGTAATGGGCGGGCTGACAGAAATTTTAATAAAGTCAGCCATTAATATCCGGCCTACAGGTAATGGGCCGTTAGAGTGGCCACGCATTTGTAGGCAGGTGGCCGCAAAAGGTGGGGGTCATAACTGAAGTCGCTGTTTTAATACTACTCACAACTCTAAGTCTAAGACTACATATAACCAAGCTTAACAAAAATATAAATTGTTGTAGATTTCTGCAATTGACAATATACAATCCTCTTTAATAACATGCATTGAGCCTGCAGAGTGCTCACCTCGATGGGTCGGCATCTCTGGATAATATCCAAAATGGTACATTGACTGCCACCACAGCGCTGCTTGGCTAGTCATCAAAATTCAAATGAATAAATATATTGACTTTATTTGCGTTTATATTGTTAAAACTAAGTATAAAATTCAAATAAATTTAATTAGATTTTCTTTGCACTTAAATTGTTAAAAGAAAGTTTAATTGCGATACCAGCTGTTGTGTAGCAGAGATAAACATTATAAATAATGCGAGGCAGAGATACAGTTACTGAAACCAATTGACAACATAACATTAGAATTTTTTAACAGAAGGTGACAGGGCAGTTTTAAAAAAAAAAGTATCTAGAGAAAGTTAATGTTTATAATATTTAATTAAACTGCGATAGTTTAAAACGTTTTTGTAAATTATTCATTTCCATTGGTAACTTATTCCAATCCCTGACATCCTTACTTAAAAATGAGAATCTTCCTCCACCCTTGTACCTGAAATCGAGTGCCAGCTTGTGGTCATGGTCATCTTTTCCCTTCCATGCATTATTTTTAATTCTTACACCAATATCTTTCCACGCTCATCACCAATGTGTGACTTATACACTCCTATGACCCTCTTCACCCTCTTTCCCGTCTTCCAATGAATCCCATTCTAGTTCTTTTATCATATCTGTTACTGATTGCATTCCACGGTAATTTCCAGAAACAAATCAAGCAGTCCTTTTTTGCACCCTCTCCAACTCCTGTATTTGATACTCAAAATGTGGGTCCCATACTACACTACCATGTTCAAGCAATGGTCTGACCAAATTTTCATAACCCAATTCCTTTACTTTTCTCGTACATCCCCTCATTACTCTCTCCAACAAGTGCAGAATTTTGAAAAAATTTCCTACTACATGACCAACTTTGCCCAGTTAAGCTTGCTATCAAATATAATGCCAAGATTATATTTGATAACAAATGTAATATGATATGATTTCCTCATCATATCTATATATTAATACGCTAAGCGAAAACTTTGGAAACATTTTTCAGAATATTGCGCGCACGGAGAAGTGTGAGATTTGGCATAGTTAAAGTTTATATGGGGAAGAAGTGCATCAAGCCAAAATGTACATATAATATGTGTTAAAAATACATTAAATTAAATAAAATAAATCATCTGTTGTATACATTCAATTGTTTTTAAGTGCCAACGACACTTAGCGATTCTGCCAGTGTCTGTGATCTTTGGTCAACAGTAAAAAAAAAAATATAAGCATAGTTAAAACATGTTACAGCTACATTATTAAATGAAAAATAAATTCGCGAACGTATGTGTGAGTGAAATCGGATCGGAGCCAACTATGTGACGAGTATTTCCAACATTGAGATACTCTGTGGACTTTGGTGAAACCAAAGAGTCGAGCTTAATCTCTGAATTTACATACAAGCAAGAAGCAACATTTCGAAACGGAGTATATTCGGAATTCATACAATACAATACAATACATTCATTTTCCATTGATCCCAATATAAGAGACTGGCTCTGTGGGATGTGGAAAGTTGTCAATTTACAGATAAACAGTTGCATAACAAAATAATAAGTACACCACTAGATGTACAGTCATAGTATACATGGTACATTAAACACTTCCATTACAAAATAATACATACACCAGAAGATGTACAGTCATAGCATATATGGTACATAAAAAAAAAATCCATAACAAAATAATACATACACCACAAGATGTACAGTCATAACATATATGGTACCGTAAACAATTATGTAAGAAACTAATACATACACCAGGAGATGTACAGTCATACCATACATGGTAAATTAATTATGTGAACTATATTTACACAAGATACTGGCAGTTATTTTAAGATACCTTAGAAATAAATTCTTCAACAGAGTAGAAGGAGTTGTCAATTAAAAATTCTTTCAAAGTTTTCCTGAATTTATTCTTATCATCTACTAGACATTTAATATGTGTTGGGAGCATGTTGAAGATATGTATCCCTGAATATCGGACCCCTTTTTGAACAAATGACAATGACTTGTAAGTCTTGTGAAAATCATTTTTAGTTCTAGTGCCATAATTGTGTATTCTACTATTTGTTTCAAACAAAGTATAATTTGTGACTACAAAGGACATTAATGTGTATATATACTCAGATGCTAATGTTAAAATCCCTAACTTCTTGAACAGCTCTCTACATGAAGTTCTATTGCTAACCCCACAAATAATTCTTATCACACGCTTTTGGGCTCTGAACACTTTGTATCTATGGGTAGAATTGCCCCAGAATATTATTCCATATGACAATAAGGAGTGAAAATAAGCAAAATAAACTAGCTGCCTTATACGGAGATCACCTAAAGCTGAAATTGTACGAATTGCAAATGTGGCTGCTCCCAATCGCTTTAGTAAGTCAGAAACATGTACTTTCCAATTTAAATTATGATCAATATACAAACCTAGAAATTTCACACTATCTACCTCTTGAATGGACTGGCCTGCAAATTTTATGTCTATGTCAGGTGTTAATCTGTGTGATGTACTGAATTGCATATACTGAGTTTTATCAAAGTTTAAAGACAAGCCATTAGCTGTAAACCATTTATTAATCAGTTCAAAGACATAATTTGAAATATATTCTGTAGATAAATCTGGAGTATTTTTAATTCCTATGTTTGTGTCATCTGCAAATTGGACAAATTTTGAGTTTTTAGATGAAACACAGGGTAGATCATTTATATATATTAAAAACAATAGCGGCCCCAATATAGTACCCTGAGGTACTCCACATCTGATTAATTTCCACTCAGAAAACAGTGGACCTCTTAAGGCAGCCTTAAAATTCTCCATTGACACTTTCTGTTTTCTATTTAGAAGGTACGAACTAAGCCATTTATTAATAATGCCATCTATACCATAATACTTAAGTTTCTGTATCAGAATTTTATGATCTACACAGTCAAATGCCTTAGATAAGTCACAAAAAATTCCCACAGGAATTAATTTATCATTTATTCCTTCTAAAATATTGTCACTAAATGCAAATATAGCTTGTTCTGTTGAATGACCCTTTTGAAAACCAAATTGTGATTTAGTTAGAATATTATTATTTTTTAGATGTTCATAAACTCTATTGTACATTGCTTTCTCAAAAACTTTGGAGAAGGCTGTTAGTAATGAAATTGGTCGGTAATTCGATACGGCTGCCTTATCTCCCTTTTTATATAGTGGTTTAACTACAGCATACTTAAGCCTTTCTGGAAAAGTACCCTCAAGTAAAGATATATTGAATTGATAACTTAGTATATTACTTAATTCAGTGGAGCACAATTTAATTAATCTGCTTGAAATCCCATCATAACCACTTGAGTATTTGCTCTTAAGGGATTTGATAATTTTTCTTATTTCTTCTGGAGTAGCTAATTTTATAGACATAGAGTTAAATTTTTCTTGGAAGCCTTTTTTGACAAAATCCATACTGTGTGTCACTGAGCTATTAGCAGTCAACTTATCAGCAACAGATAAAAAATGTTTATTAAAATTATCAGCAATTGAGAAATTAGATTCTACAGAATTTTCTTTGACAAAAATATCATTACTTGTTTGATTACTCTTTCCTGTTTCCTTTTTTACAATGTCCCATATTGTTTTAATTTTATTTTCAGAATCATGAATTTTATATTTGTAGTACATACTTTTAGATTCTTTAATAACCTTTTTCAGTATTTTGCAGTACTGTTTGTAATGTGTTTTAACATTAGCATTCTCACTGTTCCTAGAGGCAATATACAACTTCCTTTTATTAACGCATGATGTTCTAATGCCAATAGTTATCCAAGGCTTTTGTTCTTTTTGAGAAGTACAACACTTTTTCAAGGGGAAGCAACTTTCAAAGAAATTTAATACAATGTTACTAAAAATGTTGTATTTTTCATCCATACCTTGAGCACTGTATACCTGTTCCCAGTTTGTGGTATTCAGGTACTTTCTAAAACAAGTAACTGACTCATCATTTATTACACGCTGAAGTTTAAAGACATTACTCTTAGTGCTAGTTCCTATTGAAGTGTTGATGGTTAATAGCTGGGCATCGTGATCCGAAAGTCCATTGATGGATGGCTTGATGGTATAACTGAATTTTGAGGTGTCTAGGAAAACATTGTCTATAAGCTGAGTGACTATTATTCATTATTCTAGTTGTAAAATTAACTACCTGAGTTAAATTGAATGAACTGACTAATGATTCTAACATGACTTTACAGGGTAAGTTATTTAGAAAATCTACATTAAAATCACTGCATACGACTATGTTGACTTCTTTTCTGCTTAAAAATGTTAATAAGAGTTCAAACTGGTTCATAAAAACAGAAAAGTTTCCCGATGGTGCTCTATATACTGTTACTATTATGAAAATTTCATTATTGAAACTTAGCTGTGTAGCACAGGCTTCAAAATGTTGGTCAACACAATATTTGCTAATACTTATATCCTCAAAACTATAACCATTTTTAACATAAGTGACAACTCCTCCTTTCTCCAAGTTCGTTCTACAATAATGAGAAGCTAAATTAAAATCAGTTACATTTGACATACCTTTTCCTGCAGTTATATGGTGTTCAGACAAGCATAAAACATCAATTCTATTGATATCATTTAATTCATTTATGTGGACTAGCAATTCATCCACTTTATTTGTTAACCCTCTGATATTCTGATGTAATAAATTAATCCCTACACAATTTTTAATTTTGGTATCTGAAAACTCATTATTGTTTAAACTAACTTCTTTTAAAACTCTCTGCCTAATACATGATCCTAACCTAAAAAAGGAGCTGCCCTAACACCATTAACAACAGTTATCTTTTCATGTGAATTTGTGGCCCCAATTATTTGTTTTGCTATGAGATCTGAAAGAACCCCCTTCCCTCTACTATTGAGGTGTAGGGCATGCCTAGTATATCGTGATTTAGATATACGATGTTACAATGATTCAGTTCAAATTGATGTAGCTGTAATATGATGGTGAGCCACCATTTGAACGAAATCTGGTAGTTAAAAAAAGTGAGTACATGTATGGCAGCAAAGTCGGTTCAAGTTTACGTCGCGATACAAGACGCTGCTAACTTAAGATAAAATGATTGTATCAATGCGCGTGTGATTGAGGCTTTGAATTTGTACCGCCAATATTACCGGAGATTGTGGTTAGGTTGAAATTCAGCCTGGACCAGAAAGAAAACAGAACCTTCTTGTCACAGCAAAAGACACGAGTAATTTAGTTATTTAAGCAACTTTCATAAGCACTATGTCACGTTGTGACGTCAACTACTCCCGCAAAGTCTTTATATACTGAGTTTAGCATTACGTCGGAACCTACAAATATTGTCCTGTCGGTCTAAATTTGGTACACACATTCCTTAGGCGATAATATTTGATTTAAAGTGTATATCGTAAGCTTCGAATATGTTGAAATGAGGAAAAATCACTCGAAATGTGGGTAGATACATACATGTTATTACGCAAGAAATACACGTTCATAGATGTTGACATTTATTCCACGTGTTTTTAAGTCTTAATTATTGAATAAAAACTGCTTTCCATATGCAAATAGAAAATCATGTAACATTTACGATTTCTCTGTGCGGGCTGACATATTGTTTTTCAGTGATAAGATATATTGCATGGCACGGCCAACTAAAGATACAGGCCTGGGTGCACTTTGGTGACGTCAGCAGAGTAGTGCTCACGGCCAACTAAAGATATATTTAGTTGGCCGTGATTGCATGGCGTCTACCGTAACTAATAGCAGTTGTGGTTAGGTTGAAATGCAGCCTGGACCAAGAATAAAGAGTAAGAAACACACAGAAATAATATCGACATGTAATAGCGTGTATTTCTTGCTTAATAACATGTGTGCATCTACCCACGTTTGAAGTGATTTTAGAAACACCCTCGCAGCCAAAAACATCAATGTGTACAGTATATGATATAGTTATGCTTGCAGCAGACGCAATAGAACAAATTCAAAAAACTATTTGCAATAATTATTACTCTATTACAAAAAAAAAAAACTAATTAACTTAATGAATTATGGTCGAATTTCGACCACTGAGCGATCTCTAGTAATTATAATTAACCTTTAGTTTTTTATTTTTGTATCTAATAAACTGACTCTTCTTTGCATTTATCTTCACCCCATGTTTACCAACCCAACTAGATATCCAGTCCAGATCACCCTGCAGCTGTTTACAGTCCTCTACCGTTTTGATCCTTTTATACAGCATTATGTCATCTGCAATGAATCTAATTTCAGATAGTAAACTATCAACACAATTATTGATTAGAATATTAAATAGCAATGGTCTCAATAAGCTACCCTGTGGCACTCCCATTTTTATTTCCACTCCCTTACTTTTTGTTTTCTAACTTTTAAAAATTCTTCTACCAATTAAATCACTTTCTCATCCACTCTAATAGTTTTTACCTTATTTAATACCATTTTATAGTTCACTATCTCTAATGCCATTGAAAGATCTAGTGCTACACTATCAACTTGGTCTCCCTTGTCCATTTCATCTCAAATATCTTGCATATATCCCACCAACTGAGATTCACATGAATATCCTTGCCTAAAGCCATGTTGCCTACTTGGAACCACTTTCGCTCCTCACATATATTTCTTGTGTGGTTGCATATCAATCTCTAAGTTAATTCACCTACCACTGGTGTCAAACTGATCATCCTGTAATTCTCACCCCTCCTTTATGTACTGGCACTACTATACCACTTTTCCAGTTCTGCAATAAGCTTTAAGTATCCAGACTCAATTTAAATAATATTTCAAGATAAGGTACAATGTCACATCTGGATATACTTAAGATATCTGTAGTAATATTATCTACACCAGCCCCTTTATATTTTTTATCTTTCTTATTTCCTTCATGACATCCTCAGGAAGAATTTCAAATTTTTTGGTCTGTTCATTTCTAATTGTATGGTTAGGCTCATTCTCCAAGTTAGGCCCTCCCATTTCTGATTCATTGTCCCTAAGGCTCTCACTGAATCAGTTATTTTAAATCTCTGCCTTTTTCAAATCCTCAGTAACTTCTTCTCCATCCTTATCTATAAGGGTCTCAACACCCTTCCTTCCCCTCAGTTTTCGAACATAGCCTTAGAAATTTCTAGCTGCATCAGTCAGTGGTCCCCCTGTACTGCTTATTTAACAGCGCCAGTAGACAGTTGGTCTTCAGCAACCGTCACGCCAGGAAGTGCCTTCTTTGATTAGTTTAATTTAAAGTGTGTAGATAGCTTTTGTCCATCTTTGCTTATTTGTTTAACAGCGCCAGTAGTCAGTCATCTGTAACCGTTACGCGAGAAAGTCCTTCTTTGTTAATTTAGGTTTTTCTTCCCAGTCGTGTCTATCGGTTGTTTGTAAGTAGTGAACAGTTTATTTGGATCACTCGGTTAGTTCATCTTCTCCGTAGCTTTTGTTTAGAAATAATATGTGTAGGGACTGTGATTGCTGTGTGCAGGCGCGGGCTGAGGTGGCTGATCTTCGCGCTCAGCTTGCAGCTTTGCTAACGAAAGTTACAAGGCTGGAAGCTGCCGTAGGCGACTGCAGCAGATGTGCTATGGGAGACTCCGCTGAAGCTAGTGCTATCGCAGGTTCTCCTGTTCCCAGCATCGTACCTGTAGTCCAGGCTGAGACCTTGGAGCCTGTGCGGCAGTCACCTGACGGTGTCTGGCGTGTGGTTTCCGGGCGTCGACGCCTCATGCGTGGGCAGTTTTGCAAGTCTGAATCCCAGGAGGACATACTTGTACCACTGTCCAACCGGTTTGATGTGTTGTCTAGGTCTGGTTCAGATCCACAATCGTCAAACAGCGAGTTGCCAGCCCCCCTGCCCTCAAGGCCTGAGCTACCACAGAAGGGGATTTTTGTGATAGGTAGCTCCAACGTTAGGCGTTTTATTGAACCCCTTAGGGACTTGGCGAATAGGTCTGGGATGAAGTCCTGTGTCCATTCATTGTGTATTCCGGGAGGTCTGATCCAAGATGTGGATCAGGCCATCCCGGATGCCATGGATCGGACGAGGTGTAGCCAGCTGCGGATTGTAGCTCATGTCGGCACCAACGATGCTTGCCGCCTGGGGTCAGAGACTATCCTCTCTTCCTTCCGGCGGCTTGCTCAAAGGGTGAGCTCTGTGGTTGATGACCGCAAGATTTCAGCTGAGTTAACTATCTGCAGCATTGTCGATAGAACCGGCTGTGGACCTCTGGTTCAGAGCCGAGTCGAGGGTCTAAACCAGAGACTGCGGCGTTTCTGCGATAATCATGGATGCAGATTCCTAGATCTTCGCCATGTGGTCGAGTCGTGTAGGGTTCCCTTGGATAGATCAGGAGTGCACTACACACGTGAATCGGCTACACGGGTGGCAGGGGCCGTGTGGAGTGCATTGGGGGATTTTTTAGGCTGAGGCAGGAAGACCCGAAACTGGGATCACAGTTACGGGCAGCCCAATCAAATTCGGCTTCATATGTTAGGAGCAGCGTAAATCAGTCTCGACCATTAAAAGTACTCATTATTAACTGTAGAAGTGTTTGTAATAAGCAGCCTGAGCTTGAAAGCATTATTAGTAGTACAGAAGCAGATATTGTATTAGGTACTGAAAGCTGGTTAAAACCGGATATAAGTTCAGCAGAAATATTTAACGATAGAATGAATGTTTTCCGTAAGGATAGGTTGAACTCCAATGGAGGCGGTGTATTTATAGCTGTTAGTAAACACCTGTCGTGTAGCGAAATAAATATCGGTACGGTCTGTGAAATCCTGTGGGTTAGACTAAAAGTAGCTAGGACAAAACTTGTATTAGGGTCTTTCTATCGTCCACCAGATGCAGATGTATCTATTGCTGAGGCCTTAAGAACTAATGAAAGTAATATAGCTCGTCAATTTCCAGATCATGCAATAATACTAGGAGGTGACTTCAACTTTCCGTATATCGACTGGAATAATTACGTCCACGTTACTGGTGGCCGGGATAAAACATCCTGTGAAATTATTGTTGACCTTTTCTCAGATCTTAATCTGGAGCAGCTCGTCACTGAACCAACGCGGTGCCACAACGATAACGAAAACATTTTAGATATTCTCGTTACGAATAGGCCTGAGTTATTCACGGATATTTCTACCACCATGGGAATAAGTGATCATAAAGCTGTAATTGCTACAGTAAAATTAATAGCCGCGCGCAAAAAGAAAAAAGAAAGGGTCGTTTACAGGTTTGAAAAGGCCCCAAAGGAGAGTTTAAGAACGTTTTTGAGAGATAATTACATTACCTTTATAGAAGGAAGAAGCTCGGTTGAAGAAATGTGGCTTCGGTTCATGCATATAATCAGGGAAGGTATGGACTTACATATACCGAAAAGGACAATCAGGGATGGGAACGATCCCCCGTGGTATACACGTGAAATTAAACGGTTACTTAAAAAACAAAGGAAGATACATGCACGCTCAAGGACGACGATATATAGGAGTGATTTAGAAAAGTTAGCTGAGACAAGAGAACACGTTAAAAATGCGATGCGCGAGGCTTTTAACGCCTTTAGATGCAACTCACTTTCTAAGAGTCTCAACGAAAACCCAAAGAAATTTTGGTCGTATGTAAAAAAAGTTAGTGGTAGTGACAACAATATATCAGTTCTACTACAAGATGGCCGGGAATTTGATGACAGCCGCGAAAAGGCTACCGTATTTAACACCGAATTTAAAAATTTTTCACTGACGAAAACATGGAAAACATTCCCGCTTTTGCACGGCGTGTAGAATTTGAGATGGATCCAGTTCAAATTGATAGTGTAGGTATCATAAAGCAATTAAAGCTCCTGAAGTGGGGGAAGGCGCCGGGTCCTGATGGTATTCCAGTAAGATTATTTTCGGAATACGCTGAAGAAATAGAACCATTTCTATCAGATATATTTCGTAAATGTTTAGAAGAAAGAAACGTGCCTTCTGACTGGAAAATAGCGCAGGTGAATCCCGTTTTCAAGAAAGGTGATCGGAGAGATCCTAGGAATTATCGACCCATATCTCTAACATCTGTCTGCAGTAGAATTCTGGATCATGTCATATGCTCTAACGTTATGAAGTTTCTGGATGAAAACGAGTTACTTACAGCAAACCAACACGGATTTCGTAAGAACCGTTCGTGTGAAACACAACTGGCTCTATTTTCGCATGACGTAATGAAGGTTATCGATGCAGGATCACAAGTTGATGCTATTTTCTTGGATTTCCGGAAGGCTTTTGACTCTGTACCACATAACCGCCTTTTGGCGAAGATTCGAGCGTACGGTATATCTGATCAGATCTGCGAATGGATACGCGATTTTCTAACTGGTCGGTCGCAGTATGTTGTTGTTGACGGGGAAGCCTCTTCAAAGCTAGATGTTACTTCGGGCGTTCCTCAAGGAAGTGTAATAGGACCACTTCTTTTATTAATTTTTATAAACGATCTCGGTGACAACGTTAATTGCAGGATGCGATTTTTTGCTGATGATGCACTTATTTATAGGGAAGTGCGGTGCTCTGACGATTGCTTAGAAATACAGCGCGATCTGGATGTTATTTCGGAATGGTGCCGTAAATGGCAGCTTACACTTAACTGTAAAAAGTGCAAGGCAATGCAAATAAGTAATAAAAAGACCCCGTTTGCTCACGAGTACAAAGTTAAAAATTAAGTTGTTGACACCGTCGATTCCCTGAAGTATCTAGGCGTAACAGTACAAGGCAACATGAAATGGGACTTGCACATAACTTCCGTCGTAGGCAAAGCTAATTCTAAACTACGTTTTATAGGTCGTATTTTGAGAAGCTGCAATGCTCATACAAAGGAAATAGCGTACAAAACGCTAGTGCGTCCGCATTTGGAATACTGTTGTGCAATTTGGGATCCGTATCGCAAGGGATTGATTGACACGTTGGAGAAAGTACAGAGGAGAGCCGCTCGATTCGTGACCGCTAGTTACAGTCCTTATGTAAGTGTCACAGAGCTGATACGTGGGTTAGGCTGGGATTGTTTGGCGGATAGACGACGTCGTTTTCGTTTAAATTTGTTGGAGAATATGCGAAAATCTCTAATTTACGAGTACAACGAAATACTTCTTCCGCCAACCTATTTAGGTCGCAATGACAGAAGGGATAAGATTCGAGAGATAAGAAGCAGTACTGATACATTTATGTATTCTTTCTTTCCTCGTTCTATTCGGGTTTGGAATACTCTAAAATAGGATTGGTGCTTAGCACCCTCTGCCACCCACAGTAATTGTGAATTGCAGAGTATAGATGTAGATGTAGATTGGAATCCTACCATGGGGCACAAGTCAATACCTGAGTGAATGTGTGTATGTCTTTGTGTAAATGTGTGTTAATGGATATTAAATCTACCGTTTATCTGTGTATACATATTCCAGTGCACTGGCGGGTGGAATAGGTTGAAAACATTGTATACTCATCTGTTGTAAATAGTTGATATTGCCCCTTTGTAAATTCGCCCCTTTGTGATTGGTAGTCATGAGTTGATGGCCATCTGTTGTAAATAGTTGATGTTGACCTGTTGTAAATATTTGATGATGATTTGTAGTCATCTTTTGCAAATAACTTTTGTAAATAACTTTGTAAATAGTTTATGTTAACCAGTTTTAAATAGTTGATAGTGTTATATTTCTGTAGGGTTTTGTCAGTGCACTGTAATTTAATATTAGATATCATATGTAAAAAAAAATCAGTGCTGTGTAAAGAGCTAATGATGCATGTAAAAGACTAAGAAATTGACAGTACCAATCAAATATATTGTAAAAAATCCGTGCATTGTAAAATATTCCCAAATATATAATGAATGGGAGAAATAATAACACATGACCTACGCAAAATATGTTGTAAAAAAATGCTTTATTCATGGGCACTAAAAGTCAAATTGTACATAATGCTTAATATATTATGGATGTGGGAAACAATAACCAATGAGCTATGCAAATATGTTGTAAAAAGTGGTCAAATAGTTTAAAGTCTTTAATCTTGTGACCTAAAGTATACGTGATGAATGGGAAAACATACATGTACTGTAATTGTTGTAATATGGTAATTAATGGGTAAGAAAGTAAACAAACCATGTGTATTATTGTTTATTGATCAAAAACAATTTAAATAATTCTTCCACTCTTATCTATGTATTATATGATTTTTCAAGTCCTAGCCACTTCTCTAATGCCATATTCTTCCTTTTCCTTGTTACTCAAACTAGAAATGTATTTGAATGTTTTGTTAATTGTGATTTTAGCTGGCAAAACGCTCCAGCAATATCTGTAAATAAGTTCCAGAATTTGTTAATTTCACTTTTCTGATGGTAAACACTTCAGTTGACCAATTTGGTAGATAGCCTGGGTTGTAGTTGGTGTAAGAAGTGGTTTCATTGGGCATGTATGGAAGAGGAAATGTGGAAAATAAATGAGTATCTCCAATGGTTCTGTCCACTTTGTCTTAGGGATGAAAGGGTAAGGGAGATGGGCGAAACGATAAGTGAGTTGCGTGAAAGGATCAAGGTTCTTGAGGCTCGTCCTATGGTGGCTCAGCCTGGGTTGGAGGAAGTTGAGAAGGATGGGTGGGAGCTGGTAACAGGTCGTAGGAGAAATAAGGTTTGTAGCATGAAGAATCCAGACACTTCTGATTTTGTGGGGAAAAATAGGATTGACCTGTTGCCAGAGTCAGGAGGAGAAGAGCCTCATGTAGATGTAGGACAGTAGGAGTTGGTAAGATGCAGCAGGCCTTTAGGAATAAGCGCGTGAAAAGCAAGAATAGGAAATAAAGGGGTCTGCTGCTAGCTAGTAGCCATGGGAGAGGTGTAGTCCCTCTTCTGCACCATCAGTAAGGCACAAGTTACCAGGTCACAAGTTTTTTCAAAGCTAGTGCAACATTAGGTCAGGTAATAGAGGATATATGTTCACTTTGTAGGAGTTTCACTAAGTGCGATAGAGTAGTGATAGTGGGAGGACTGGGGAATAGTATTGATAGAAACGCGAGTTATAGTATAGAGAGTGACCACAGGAAGGTGGTGAAGGAGGCACAGCACGCCAGGGTGGAGCTCAAGCAGGTCCTAAGTCGCCATGACCGGCCAGAATTCAACTATGCTGTGAGGCGAGTAAATATGGAAACGGAACTGCTACTTGGGAAAGGCATTAGTTCTGTTTTGGGCGTTGTGCGTGTGAACACCATTAGTAGGTGGGGTATCACTAGGCATGGCCTGCACCTCAATAGGAGGGGCAAGGAGGTACTTTCTGAGTTGTTTGCTAAGGCAATAAGGGAGCCCATTTCAAGTGATGATGGGGTCAGGACTGTGCCTTTTTTAGGATAGGGACTGCTGGTGAAGGGATGGAAATAGATGATCAAAGTGATACTGATTATAGATCCACGATGGGGAAAATCACAGATGAATGAAATAAATGAAGTTGCTGAAACAATAACTGATTGGGGTAAAACTGGGAAGGAGGAGGTGAATGCTGAAAATATAAAGCCAGTGATAAGGGTGTTTATGGTCAACTGTAGAAGGATAAAGAACAAAGTAATCGAATTTGAAAACTTAATAAAGATACACGAACCACAAATAATAATTGGGGTAGCGAGTTGGTTAAAAGAAGAAGTACTAGACACTGAGGTTTTTCCCAATGGTTACAGAGTGTACCGCAAATATAGAGGAGCAATTGGCGGAGGAGTTTTCATACTAGTTAACAAAAACTACAACAGTTCACTGGTGTTCATAGATCAGGACCATGAGTTACTTGAGGTAGGTTTCTGGGGTAATAAAAAAGAAAAAAATCATGGTGTTGACTGCTTACCGCAGTGGAAGAATGACAGATGAAGATGAGGCTCTTGGGGAGAATTTAAATTCATACTCAGATTTCAGAGGTGAGAATAGAATTTTCATTATTGGCGGGGATTTAAATTGGGTAGGAAATAAGATTAATAACACAAGGGAACAGAGATTTGGAAATACTCTAATAAGGAAAGGAGGATTTACGCAAGTAGTAGAGCAGAACACTAGGGGACCAAATATTTTTGATATACGAGGCGCGTCCAGAAAGTAAGTTCCGTTTCAATTTATCTCCGCTGCAGCGCTGCGATTGCAGTTCCGCACATGCGCTGTAGACGATGTGTATCAAGGGGAAGAACGTGCGCCATTTGGAGATCGCTGTCAGTTACGTACGCTTTGTTGTGCTTGTTTGAAATGTCGGCGTTGATTGAAAATCCCACCGCCTGTGAAATCAGGTCTGTGATTCGGTTTCTGAATGCGAGGAAAGTGAAACCAAGTGAAATTTATCGGCAAATTTGCGATGTTTACGGACCAAATGCGATGAGTGATTCGATGGTGAGAAGATGGGTCTGACAGGTCAATGGCGGGCGTAGTGATGTGCACGATGAAGAACGAAGTGGGCGTCCACCTTTGGTTACAGAAGAACTGGTTCACGCGATTGATGACAAGATCCAGGAAAACTGTAGGTTTACAATTAGTGCTCTCGCTATGGACTTCCCCCAAATTTCACGATCACTGATGCATGAAATTGTTACCAAACAACTGAAATTCCGTAAACTTTGCTCACGTTGGGTACCAAAGATTCTCACTGAGCAACACAAAACACAACGGATGGGTAGTGCACTTGAGTTTTTGACCCGTTATGCTGAAAGCGGCGAAGAATTTCTGAGACGGATAGTCACAGGAGATGAAACGTGGGTTTCTTATGACACCCCTGAGAGTAAGCGGCAATCAATGGAATGGAGGCACACTTCATCCCCACCAAAGGTTAAGCCGAAGCAAACCATGACACCTCGGAAAATGATGTGCACATTGTTCTGGGACTGGAAAGGCATCCTACTCATTGACTTCTTATCGCGTGGTCAAACAATCAAAGCACATGCTTATTGCGAGACACTTCGGAAATTGCGCCGTGCAATTCAGAATAAGCGCCGGGGACTGCTGTCAAAAGGTGTTGTTTTGCTTCACGACAACGCACGACCACACACTACAAACGTGACGAAAAACTTCGTACAGGGATTTGGCTGGGACGTTTTTTACCATCCTCCGTACAGCCCTGACCTCGCTCATAGCGACTTTCATCTGTTCTTACATCTCAAGTCTTTCCTTGGCGGTCATCACTTCAGCAATGACGACGAGCTGAAAGAAACTGTTTCCAACTGGTTGAAGACACAGGCGGCAGGTTTCTATGAAGAAGGTATACAAAACCTGGTGCCACGCTATGACAAATGCCTGCAAAATTTCGGCAGTTATGTGGAAAAGTAGTTTAAGAATTGTAGAATTTTGTGCAATAAAAATTTCTTCTGTATCTGTGTACAATTTCATTTTATTACCAAACGGAACTTACTTTCTGGACGCGCCTCGTAGTTGTATTATAAAGCCTAATGATAACCTTGTAGGGTGTCAAGTAACGGAAGGAATAAGTGATCATGAAGCAGTTCTGAGGGATATTAGAGGATTCAGTGAAGCAGCAGCCAAAATTGAAGGGGGAAATAGGTACAATTATAAAAAGGCGCAGATTTCGAATTTGAAAAGATATTTCAGAGAACGTCTCAGCAAATGGAGGTAACGCACAAGTACAGTAAAATCAAGGTGGGAAGAGTTCAAGGAGATAATAAGAAAGGGGGAAGAAAAATTTATTCCGAAACAGAAAATTAAAAAGAAGTAGAGAACCTGTGTACTATAACAGGTAGGTGAAGCGTTTAAAGAGGTTGGTAAGAAGAGAACATAACAGAGTTAACAGACAGCAGGGTAATCGGGAATATTTAAAACAATCAAACAAGGACCTAATAATAGCTAAGAAGGCGGCTAAAGATGGATTTATGAAGAGTATTGTCTGTACAGGGGGACCATTGACTGATTCATCTAGAAATTTCTATAACTATGTTAGAAAACTGAGAGGAAGGGAAGCTGTTGAGATACTTTTAGATAAGGATGGACATGAAGTTACGGAGGATTTGAAAAAATCAGAGATTTTTAGTAACTGGTTTAGTGAGAGCATTACGGACAATGAATCCGAAACAGGTGGTTCTGAATCGGATAACGAGCTTAACAATATAATTAGAAATGAGCAGACCATAAAATTTGAAATTCATCCTGAGGATATCATGAAGGAACTAAGAAAGCTGAAATGCATAGAAGGGCTGGTATATATAATATCACTACAGATCTCTTAAAAATAGCAGGATATGACATTGTACTTATCTTTAAATATTATTTAAATTGAGTCTTGATACTTGCTGCTTACCAGAGGATTGGAAAAGTGCGATAGTAGTGCCGGTACATAAAGGAGGGGTGAGAAATAGACTCGAAAATTATAGGCCAATTAGCTTGACGTCAGTTGTAGGTAAATTAATGGAGAGATTGATATGCAACCACATCAGAAACATATGTGAGGAGCATAAGTGGTTTTCAAGTAGGCAATATGGGTTCAGGCAAGGATATTCATGTGAATCTCAGTTGGTGGGATAGATGCAAGATATTTCGGATGAAATGGCCAGGGGAGGTCAAATTAACAGTGTAACACTAGATCTTTCAAAGGATTTTGACAGAGTGAACCAAAAAATGGTAGGAAATAAGGTAAAATCTATTGGAGTGGATCAGAAAGTGATTTGCTGGATAGAAATTTTTGAAAGGTAGAAAACAGAAAGTTAGGGTAGGAAATGCGGTATCAAAAGAAGTGGAAGTAAAAATGGGAGTGCCACAGGCTAGCGTATTGGGACCATTGTTATTTATTATTCTAATGAATAATTGTGTTGATTGTTTACTATCAGAAAATAGATGGTTTTGCAGATGACATAATGCTATATAAAAGGATCAAAACGGTTGAGGATTGTAAACAGTTGCAGGGTGATTTGGACAGGATATCTAGTTGGGTTGGTAAACATGGGATGAAGATAAATGCAAAGAAGAGTCAGCTTATTAGACACACAAATAAAAAACTAAGGGTTTATTATGATTATAAGGTGGGGAAAGAATTGCTTATTGAAGACTTGAAATGTAAATATCTTGGCATTACATTTGATAACTAGCTTAACTAGGCACATCACTTTGGACAGGTAGTAGGAAATGGTTTCAAAATTCTGCATTTGTTGGAGAGGGTCATGAGGGGATGTCCGAGAGAAGTAAAGGAAATTGGTTACAAAACTTTGGTGAGACCATTTCTTGAATATGATAGTGTAGAATGGAGCCCACATTTTAGTATCAAATACAGGAGTTGGAAAAGATGCAAAGAAGGGCTGCTAGATTTGTTTCTGGAAATTATCGCGGAACCCAAACAGTAACAGATATGATAAAAGAGATGGAATGAGATTCATATGAATACAGGAGAAGGGTGAAAAGAGTCATGGGAGTTTACAAGGCGTATATTGGTGAAGAGGCATGGAAAGATATTGGTGTAGGAATTGAAAGTAATGCATGGAAGGGAAAAGACGACCATGACCACAAGCTGGCACCCGATTTCAGGCACAAGGGTGTAGGAAGATTCTCTTTTTAGGTAAGGGTGTCAGGGATTGAAATAAGTTACCAAGAGAAATGGTGAATAATTTGCCAAAAACGTTGCAAGAATTTAAAGTTAAAATTTGTAAAGGGTAAATGTAAGTGGATGCAGAAACGGGGGAAGATGAGTGTTTAGGGAAATTTCTACCGGAGCATGCGCTACATTGAAATTTAATTTAATTTAGCCTTTTTCCAACTTTTCTTTAAACCTACTGATCCTGATATGGTCACCAATTTTTCTTAAAACCGAAGTACATTGTTGAAAGTAGAGAGTTGTCCTTAACTTCGGAAGGTTTCATTTTGATGGTTTTATGCCACTTGTTGTTATAATTTGACATTAACCGAGGAAGTAGTTCAATCCACCGATGTGAACCACGTCTGCTGAGTTCTTGCAAAATTGCATTCTTAATAGTTCTGTTTAGTCCTGCAACTATTGATGCTTTAATATGAGTTTATATTGATTAGTGATTAATACCATGGCTAGTCATGAGCTTCTTGAACTTTGAATTACAAAACTCCTTTCCGTTGTCAGTCTGAGGGTTTTTAGGAACATGGCTACCATTAAGTAATCTCTTCATACCATCAGCAACCACTCTGCCTGCTTGGTCTTCAGGGGTACTGCCCATGAACCATGCAAGCTTTGATTAAGCATCAATGACCATAAGTACATACCTGTAGCCACTGTTTTTACGAAAGTATGGGATCATTTCGACAATATCAGCTTGCCCCATACCATCGGGTCCTTTTATTACGACATGACGTCTAATTTATTTTATTTATTTATTTATTTAATGGCTTTCGGCCTTATCGGTCATATAGCCAAGTATATTATATTTAATCTTACATCAATTTACATTCCAGTTTCTTTACATGTTGTATGTGAATCAGTTTGCATTCTTAGCTTTATAATATATCGACATGAAATCACATACAATGTTATATCTCTTATCTATACAATAGAGTACATTATATAATTAGTGGGACTATTTGCACACTGTAACTTAACTCTATTTTGGTCAATGCAGAGCACTTCTACCGTAATAATTCACTCATTCTAGTATTATGTCTAGCGGATGACATTTTGCGAGGATAATTCTGTTCGGGTGGTATACGATAGTCAATGTACCAACTTTGCTCCCAGAATTTCCTATTGGGTTCCCTAACTGTCTTATATTTATATTTGAATGTTTCCATCCTTGAAAAAGGACATTATAATTTTGTATATTTGGTGTTTATTGGAAGAGAGCAAGATGGATAAATTGGTTAGAAGAGGAGAATTGCACTTTGTAAGTTCTTTCAGCAGTTTAATTTAATTTAATTTAATTGCAATGGAGCACAGGCTCCGGTGGCAATTTCCCTACACACCCATCCTCCCCCTATCCTGCACCCACCTACATTTGCCCTCTACAAATTTTATCTTTAAATTCCTTCAAAGTTTTCGGTAAATTATTCATAATTTCTCTTGGTAACTCATTCCAATCCCTGACACCCTTACCTAAAAAAGAGAATCTTCCCACACCCTTGTGCCTGAAATCAAGTGCCAGCTTGTGGTCATGGTCATCTTTTCCCTTCCATGCACTACTTTTCATACCTATTGCAATATCTTTCCATGCCTTATCACCAGTATATGCCCTGTACACTCCCATGACCCTCCTCAATATCGAGGAGTTTTTTTACAAGAAAATAGGACATGATTTATGTCCCATTCTGCTTGATCAACACAGTCAAATGGGGGTTATCCCTCAGACCTATCTGATTTAGATGGCTTGGAAAGTTGTAGTGGTGGAATCGGCTTTTAATACTATTGAGTAAGTGGTGTCTATTAACTTTGCAGTTATGTAATCACTGTTTGGAAGGGATGCGTGGTTAGATGCGGCTGTATATAACTCCTTTCTGGTGCCCCCAGTTGTTCCAATCTGTATGCATCTATTCTTTGCTCTCTGTTTAATATCTTGCATGAACGCGAATGGGGGGGGGGGAAGTGATGATTCTATTCTTTGTCGGTTTGAGATGGCTTCTTTAGCTGGCCTGTTTACATATTCACTGTATTTGATTCCTTTGTGAGAGGCTATCCATAGTCAGCTTGTTTTGATACCTAGGTTATTGCTGGGGTATATTTCGTGTAATATATCTATTAGGAGGGGCGCCATGCTATGGGTTCTGTTCTGCTCCTGATAACGCTCAAGGAGTCTGCTATTATAAGCATCTCCTTTGGTCCCCTAGTCGGGCTGTATGTTACTGCCTCTAATATCGCTTCCACTTTTGAATTTGTGGTGGTAAAGGGTGTAAAGATTGGTGTTTTGTTTTGAAAAAACATAGTACGTTGCCGACTCGGTTATCTGAGTTATTATGGATCCATCCATATATATGTGGATTGAGTCTGGGTCTGAGTTGGCTAGCAGGGCGTTCAGGATATAGTTTGCGTTGCTTCCCCTCGTATGTTCCAAGCACTGTACTTGTATGTCTAGGAATAGGAGGTGGTAAGATGCTTGGAATATCGGTTATATGGGCTACTTCGTTATGTTGATTTCCCTTTCCTCCCACTTGTCATACATGCTAAGTAGGGGAGTGTTGCTTGGGGCACCTGTTTACTTGTGCTTCCAGTAATTAAGATTACTTAATCGTTCCTTCAGTGGGTGTGTAGTGATGGTCAGTTTTGAGAAATTTCTCCTTGTTGGTCGATGGAGTTCTGCTACAACTTGATAGATGTTAAAATAATGTCTCTTTCACGAAGTTCTTCAACTCCTGTTGTTTAATATTTCAAATTAGCTATGGCAGTACATGTATTTTTTAAACTGTTCCATTAACCTTTTTGATTTTTTTTCTTATTCATTACTGTAAATTACAATAATATTTTCGTCAATGGTATCAGGTGAGTTTCCAGTTATTAGTGAATTGTGGTGGACGAGCGAACTTTTTTTCTTTCTGTTCGGCTTGCACCTCCCGAGAAGGACATATTTTCGTGAGTAACCACTGTGTCATGTGAGCAGTAGCACTCTGAATAAAACTCGAAGTAGAGTTAATTACATATTTATACTTTATTACATTAATTGTGTACGTCATGGCCTCTCCTAGCTCTTTCTATCATCCTCCTGACTTTCATTCCTTCCTATGACTTTAATCCCTGCCGACCACATTGCCTATAGATAATTGTGTTGCTCCCACCTGTGTTCTGGCTGTGTAGGCTCCTTGCTACATCACTCGTAGTCTTCAGCTGCCTTCGCCGATGACGACCAACTCAATGACGCTTCTGTAGACATACGAAGATGACCAAGATGACACCGAGCGTGGTGGTGTAACCGATAGCGTTCTGGCCTCGCATTCGGGAGGACGGCGGTTCGAATCCCCGTCCGGGCATCCAGATTTGGGTTTTCCATGGTTTCCCAAATCACTCCAGGCAAATGCCGGGTTGCTTCCTTAAAAAGGCCATGGCCGAATTCCTTCTCATTCCTTGCCCCCATCCTTTCCCGTCTCTTAAGACCTCGCTGTTGAGAGACGTAAAGCAGTTAAAAAAACCAAGATGATCAAGCTGACCAAGAAGACGAAGATGGCCTTCTAAGTTCCTGCAGTCCATTTTTGTCTCTTTCTCCCCTCCCTAACATTCGTGGAGTGCCCCAGGCCAATTAGAATCCTTCTTATCATACCAGCTCTCTCCAAGTGACGTCTTGCTAACTCCTAATTTTGCGAAAGGTCTGTTCCACTTTGAAAGCATTGCTACTCGTTTTGCTTACATTCCATAGCCTCTAACTGTTTGATTCTGTGTTGTAACGCGCCCTGATTTCAACCGTGCTACCTGCAATCACTCTCACCTAACAGGATTACCTTTTTTATTGAACAGAAGCCTAAAATTCCTTATCTGTCCACTACAGAATCATTCTTCTTTCGTATGCTGTTTACTGAATCATAATCTCGCTCACTTTGACTAAGTGATTTGAAGAAATCTTTTGTCAAGCCAGTAAATTGTTACTGTTGTATATCTCGCTGAGGTAAGAAAACATTTTCCATTCCATAACATCCGTCACAGGTCTTAACGAATCCTTAAAAAATTTCTCAGAGTCAATCTGGCCCGTCTTCAGTTCGAGTAACTTTCGTCGACATGCATTCCGGCCCTTTATGATACCACGTTTAGTTGTTGTTGTTAGGTCTATGTTTATGCACCGAATGAAGCTTGTGGGTGTTCACTGTGCTATTTTATATTTCATAGTTACTTTCGCTGTAAATGATTTGTAGGTTTTATGTGAGGGGACAAAACTGTATATATCGCCTTGATTAACTTAGAGTAATCCCTGTATCATAGTTAGTTTTTACCCAATTCAGTCTCACGCCAATCGGTTTCACTATTGAGAGATTCACACCGTCGACAGGGATTTCACAATAATTTCTACCCTATCTGGTATGTATGCATTATCTTGGAGCGTACCTGTTGCGACAATAGTTTCAGCCAAAGTCACTTCTATCGTTTTTAAAAACAATAGACCTTAATTAATTGCTTTGTTAGCATATCATTTGGTTACAACATAATCTTCATCGACGGGGTTAGCTACATGTTTGAATATTCTACCCTGACAATCCAAATTACCCGCCTCTATAAGAAGTATGTGTTGAGATGGATACACCAACGCTCTCTGTATCAGTTATGTTCTACCAAACTTGTCCATGGTTTTAATGAAGACAGTACCTAGTTTGCTCGGTTATTTATTCAAAAATGAATCATATCCGTTGCTGTACCTCCCATTATACATGTCCCAGTTTCTGCCAATAACAAAAATCCGTGTTTACGCTACCTCCCATTATACATGTCGCAGTTTCTGCCAATAACAAAAATCCGTGTTTACGCTCATTCCAGGAGGTTTTTAAACTCGTTGAACGTCATATCGATGTTAACGTGATCGTTGTAAATATGCCTGAGATTAATATCGTCCTGTTCAAAGAGAATTGTCCCTAACCAATTGTTTCGGTATCCGACTATATGCCTGACACAACTGGAAGGAATCGATTGATCTTTGCCTGCCTTTGCAAAAGTGATCTTTTATGTTATTCTGCTTCTTACACGAAATATCGTCAAACACAAACATGGAATTAGATAGAACTTCACTTGGAGAAGGCACACTTTTACTATCGGTAAAAGTCAAATACTGAAGTTCTTTAAAGGGTTCTAATATTTTCCCAAGTGGCTGATACAAAGACTTGGAAAACACGTATACATTTTCAAATCTAAGTCTTTTGGAGCATTCCACCAGGGAGGGCACAAGATTAGTTTTCCCACAATTTGAAGGACCACACACTATTGTCCTCACTGCCTCAGGTAACAGAGGTCCATTCTTCCGCCTAGCATGTAAAACGAGGGGGGGGGGTGTCCGGAGAAATCTGACCAAAATTCACCAAGAGTAGAAGGTCATGAGAAATCCCACATCATCTTTTTAATTCCTCACATTTAGGCGGGGGGGGGAAGGGGGGAGGGGGTCTTACTGCCCTGAAAAGCAGGAGAGCTAAAAAAGTCTAAACAAATTACGAAATCGTCAGCAGGGGGAGGGGTCGCTCGAGAGCTCTCATCACCACAGGGGGAGGAGGCTCACTAGATCTCACCACGGGGGAAGGAACCGCTTTCCGAAAAACCATCTTCACGTAATTAATAGACACCCCCCTAATATTGGTGCCGGCAACATTGACATTAATGTTGCTCTCTGTTTGACGAATCGCATGTAAGGTTTCGTGACTGCTACGCTATATATAGGCGCGCGAACATGTAAAGTAAGTCAGTTGATAACAATGTCTCCTACGAGGAAGAGGAAGGGTCGTGGTTTTTTAAACAAGCTCATCGACAAGATGCATTTTGAGGCACACATACCTATGTACGAGTTTTGTGGCCCCGGTTCTAAAATGGAAAAACTGTTGGTTAGAATGGAATCAATCTACTAGATGCAGCTTGCAGGAAACGCGACACTGTTTATGCGCAGGGGACAGATAGGGCCGAAATAGACCGTGTAGTCCCCAAAAGGCTGAAAGCATAATGAAGGCTAAAGCTGCAAAGTTTGGTGAATGTGCAGCGGCATTCTTGTTTAACAGAGGCATGCTTGCCAAGTTAAAGTTGGGTGTTGGTATTAAGAAGAAGAAAACGAAAACGAAGAAGAAGAAGAAGATGGGGTATTCTTCCCTTAATACCATTATTTCCGGACTTATCAGCTACCGTTGCTCACGCAGGTGGGTGGCAAATTTTGTCAAAACTGTCAGAGCAGCTAAAGAGGCGAATAAGCAGTTGGTTGAGGAGAAACGGCACAACGAAAAGAGTAAGGCACTTGAAATGAGGGATAAAGGTTTATATTTGGAGCCATACGGGAAAGATGAATCTGCATTTAAAAAAAGTCGGTGCAGCCGCTGACATAGGTAGTGTTTGCTCATAACCCATTTTAGTGGTGTTTTCACGCTTGATAAACTGCCCCCCCCCCAAAAAAAATCGTTAACGTGAATGTGGAATCGTGAACTTTGACAGCGCAGAAAATGCTGGAACACAATGTGTTTCTTACATCAAGTACAAAGAAGGAGTAGTTAAATATTTCGACAGTTTTAGCGACTTACCTCCTCTATTAGAATTGCAGCGGCACTTTACATGTAACAGAATACTGTATAATCTGCAACAGCACCAGAAATTTTATACACATATATGTGTATGAAAATGTATGACATCAGTCATGAACGACAAACTAACACTTGTCTGTGACACTCTGCTTGTCAGACACCGTTTCAGTCTTGGGCTGTGATTACTTTCCACAGATAGATTTGAGCCAAGGCGATTATACAATCTGCTTGGTTGACTTTCAGACTTGCAATTCGATTCCGAATACAAATTAATCAGATTGCAAATTTTGTTACTCGAAGAATAAGGTAATTGACATACACACAGAATCTTACGATATTGACGATTTGGTATATTATATTGTTCGGTACACTAAAAATAACTAGCTAGTAATTAGAGCAAACAACATTTCAGTCAAGTGCGAGATACAAACACCTGTACAAATAGACTTCACTAAAGCAAACTCAATTGGATCTCTGCTCGGACTTTCGAATTGTGTGTTAAAACCTGGATTTAATACCTCAGACTGCTCTGTGCAGATATTTAAAATTAATGCGATACAAATAGAGTGCATCATATGTACAGGAAATTACGTAAACTATAAGCTGGGGCATACAATTCGCGATTTTTTCCATCAGTTCCACTAGGGTACAAGATTGTAGAAGTAACCGTTAATGTCATATGTATGCCCATCACAGTGAAAATTCTTAGCAACAGGACAGTGATTTAGTGGATTTTAGTCGAGAAACCATTACTCTTAGACAATATATAAAGAATCGACGCTGCTTATAACATGAAGCGTCAACGTCAGTTGTGAGCCAACAGTGAAACGATTAACACCTGAGAACGGTCTCTTCCTACAGCCATTAGGCTGTACCGTTACAAAAAATCATGGATGAGGCTCTTAACATAACGTCCAGTGTGGAATTTGACGAATCGATGACGCGCAAACAATATTTGAGCCATCAGCCGCATACGCCAGCCACATTTAAGAACAATGATGAAATTCAGAACCAAGATACATATACACTGCAGTGCGAAAGTTACTTGCAAATCGAAGGAAGATGCATCAAATCAGATGGGTCAGGTGATAAAAATTCAATTGTACCACATCTTACGCGTTCGCGTTTCTGTTTGAGGAAATTCGGTATGAACTTAATAGAGCCGACATTGACCGAAATAGAAACGTTGGTATCACAGATACATTAAAAACGCTTATTTCGCTGATGCTCAACAAATTGGTGTGGTGAACAACGCAGAATGGGGGCAACGTGATCTTGGAAATGGTTTCTTTGATGTATGTATACAATTGAGCATGCTTTTGGGTTTTTTGCGAAAACTTTAAAAGGACACTTTCAAGTGTAAAATACGAACTAATATTGATTCGAGCTAGGTAAGATGTAAATTCATGCATATTACATGTCATCCAAATCCTCAGAAAAGTAAACTTTCCATCAGTAAACTCGCATGGGTGATGCCTGATTTGCAAGTAGGAGAAAGAGAGAAACTAGCTTTGCTTAAGATTGTAGACAATGGGAAGCCACGTCTCATTAATTTCAGAAGTTGGTATCTGTTGGAGTACTCTTTTTTTATATAAATAATTTGGAATTTGAAACATCAACGCAACTAGAGAAACCTAGGTTCGTGGTATTGGAATTGCAAACAGGAAACGCAATACGGAGTAAAGTGCGATCCTGTTTGACCACTGCAATCTCAACAACGTCAAAGTGTTTCTAAATGATGTGGCGTACCCGTAAGTTAACATGAATTTAGACTATAAGAAAAACCGAACCACACTGTTGTACGACAGTGTGTATTCAAGATTGCAACAGTCTTACTATGAACGAGATCATCCTTCGCCGATACTAAACCGTGAAGATTTTATCGCAACTGCACCTATCACCGTAAATGACTGTTCACACCAAAATGAGTCAGTTAAATTGAGGCTTGAGCGGAGTTTGATAGCAGAGAGAATTTTCCCGCCTTCACTTCTGCATACTGCCTGCTCCTGCACGATCAGGTTGTAGAATATGTTCCTCTAAGAAGTGTTGTGCGTAAGCTGACATCAAACTAAGTAGCACCAATTATTACCACTCATTACCATGACCACCATCTTCCTGGATGCACAGGTATTCAAGAAGAAGGACGGCGTGTTTATTTTCAAAGAAGTTGCTGTATGTATAGTTCGCACAGACAACATTATCGCTACACATTGTATTTATGTATCCTCACCATCACATCTGGGTAATGAACCACCAGTTAGATGGCTGGCCATAATTATCATGGAATACCTTGGAAGGCTGATATCTTATCCTTCAACAAAATGTGCTCTATTCTTCATGCAATAACCAATGAGGATGATTCAATTATTTACGTTAAAGGACGGTGGGAGACTTGATGGTTCCAGAAAATTATCAGGAAGAAAGTATGGCACAAGACAGAAGATTTAGAATGTCCACCTCTGCGAGGAATCAAGATAAATATAATCGTAACTTACATATATTACATATATTTTGTAATGACATGTGGGCAGTTGAAAATGTATTTTCAATCTCCAATTGGTGGGCGAGATAAAATAATTTAAGATATATGTATGCCATCTTTTTATTTAAATATGATAGGTGAAATTAAAAAGAAAAATGATTTTATATATGTAATTACCATATGGCATTACATATTACCGCATACATCAGTTCCTTTTAAATCTTGTTTAACTTTGTGCTTAACATCATCCTATACTAACAATTTCTTATATGCCTTTATTTCTAGCTTTAAATAAATGTTCATAGACTAGTGTTGAACTAGGGCTTTGTGGCACTTTATTGACATGTACACACTTTGACAATAAATTTGGCCGCCGCTGAAAAATTCTATCACTCTTATTTTGCACAATCTGACATCAATGTCATCATAAGAAATAGTAACGCAAAACTGGCTTGCCAGTATTACATTACTGTTTCCTGGGATGACATTGATGTCAGATTTTGCAAATTAAGAATGATAGAATTTTTCAACGGCGGCCAAATTTATTGTCAAAGTGTGTACATTATCAAAATGTAAATCTACAACTACTTGCGGTTTAATCCTAGACTGCGATTCCGCTACTGACTGGCGTTGACGTGACGTCATAGTGACGTATTGTGACCGAGCGAGATGTTCAGTGTTTGATGTGTTATCGGACATCTGCGGCCTGCATCTGATCCACCTTCGGGATATCAGTTTATGTTGATATTGTACAGCTGTAAATTATTGTGATCTCGCTACGCTCGGTCACAATACGTCTCGTCAACGCCAGTCAGTGGCGGAATCGCAGTCTAGGATTAAACCCTACATGCATCCAACAACGGGGATAGTCACGAAACGCTTTCACTGAAAACGTATTCACAAACTCGTAGCACTTGAAGGCTTGTTAACTCCACGGATTTATAGTGTTGATGGCGCCGGTCACTATAGGCAGGGCGTCGACCATTGTTGTCCCAGGTTGATTCGCCAAGAAACACTCCAAAGGCAGAAACGGCGTTGTTGCAGTCTTATATAATTTTCGATCCAGCGAGTGTTCGGGATGAGATAGTGTGGCAACCAACTGAGAAACTCGTTTGCAGATGCTCACTACTGTTGAAAAAACCAACAATTGTATAGACAGATGCCTCAGCACATCCCATTATTCATGTGTGAGCGTGACTTTATTGTACCCAACTTTTTCGAGTACAACTACCGAATTAAATTCCAGTTTTGGTGAAAACCTACAGTGAGCCGTTGGTATCACTGCTGTTTGACTTGTATTATGTTGAAAACAGGATGACCTCACTAGCCATTTAGTTTTTTTTGTTTGTTTTTCTTGTTTTTTTTTTTTTTTTTTTTTTTTTCTTCCAGCGAACTGCACTAGACGAGCGTCGACCTGGAACTGGTGGAGAGCAGTTTGGTGTGATATCATTTACACCTCTTTTCTACTTACTGCTGGCTGTTTGTCGCACCGCAATCCTTTACCGCTTTCTCCAAGCGCGGGCTGTAGAAATAATGGGTCGCATGCCAGAGTGCATACGTCAAGCACGAGCACCTGAACAAACACGACAACAGAAATAGCCAACCGACTGGAGCCATGACAGAAATATTCCACACCTGAGCAAACAATCGTGTAGAAACCTATCTGAGTAGCCTGGGGCACTGACGTCAAGGGAAAGGCCCAGAAAGAGACAAAAAGTGCCTGTGACATCAGTGATCTCTCACTGGATACGCCATTCCACTGGGGCCACTCATTGACGTGAAATTTCATCATTAGTCGATTCGTATCGCCCGCGCCAGTGACCTCATACGACCTTGGACTCTTATTGGCATATTAAATCTCCCGCCATACAAAGAACTTAATACTATGCCGCCAGGTGGTAGAGTAAAATCTCTTTGGTGGCCGGCTTAAAATCTTTCGTCCCAAACCCCCCCCCCCCCTTTGGATAAACTTTTTGTTACCCAGAAAGTTTTCACACAATTTTTGGAATGCTAGCCGAGCTCATTTTTGTTTTCTATTCAGGTATTCAAGAAACCTTGCTGACCTATTCTTTCGGTGTATTTCTGGCATTTGAAAATCTTCTACATACTGATACTTTTGCCTTTCTTCTGTTAATTAATCAATATTAAAATTCTCTCTCTGGTCATTAAACAATTATTATAAATAATTTTATAATATTGTCTTGTCGCACTGCTTAATACTTTTCGCCTGGAAGGAAATACGTTTTCTGCCGTCTCTTTTTGCTAAGACGGATTTCAACGCTCGCAATTCCATTTCATTATCTTTCTTCCTACCATCTGAAATAAACCTTTAGACTGTACCTGAAATTCTTTTATGATTTCTATCTTTAAATGAAATCACGATTATTATGAATCCTTTCTGAAACATTTCAAATATTACTCCGCTCTATGCATCACTTTTCACTTTATTAATATTTAACATAACACAACTTCAATAGACTAATGTTCTCTTTGGCCATAGCCGTACATATTTTTTATAATTCAGTATCCTTTCATATTCTGGTATCTCCCTACCGGTGCCATTTCTAATTTCATATCGTACAGTTCTCCTCAATCCATTCCCTACATTCAATCATTCTTCATTGTTCCATTCTTATAATGTAATCTCCATTACCAGCCGTCACATTTTCTCCTAGCTATCAGAGATTCATCAAAATCATCTTATTAATGTTTTGTATCACCACTCTATATTTATTATATCTTTAAACTAGCAATTCTTGTATACATATATATACTAGCTTCGAGCCAGTCAAAAATGACGGTTTGAACTCAATATTCTGGCAGTTAATTTTTTTGCAGTTGGTTAATTATACGGAATTAATGTTACATAATGCTAATGGCCTTGATTTTGTAATGTTCTACATATTTCATTTGCAGTTTACGTATCCATACAGTAGTAACCTCTACTGAATTAATGACGACGGAAGTAAAGAAGCAATGAAATTAAATCAAATTAGGAATCCAAAAAACTTTTGCTATCCATGTAATATCAGTTTTAATTCCTAGTCCAGGCACAATTCAGCACGTCAAATATGGAACTACTTTCACCCACATTAATTAATACCTTTAGTAACATGGCGTTTATGAAAGCAATTTAATTGATTTGTATAACTCATTTCAGAGTGAATTATGCTGTAACAAAATGTGTCAGTTGTGATGCTGGTCAACTTAATCACAACCTCCACTAATATTGCGTTCGAAAATCATAGCTTCTATTACCCTAGGAATTTATTCAGGAAAAGCTTGTGAGTAAAAATGAATAACGATCGGGTCTACTGGAGATCGCGATTCCGCCAAAATAACATTCAGTAATGACATAATAATACTGCTGTAGTCAATCGCAAGACATATTATTTTCAAGCAGTTTTTCCGTTGTAATATAGCCTACACCATTATTTTCAAGCAGGAATTAGGTTGTATTACAGCCTGGACCGGCATAATACAGTTAAATGTACTTCGGGAAGTATTTCTAGAGGAGTCGAGTTTTACCACGGCAATTCCTGGCGGAATCACGATCTCCAGTAATCACGATTTATTTACTTTACTTTATTTTACTTTAAATGATGGAAAGTGTAATTTAAAAAACGGATAAACGTCAACAAATACCACTAACGAAATATGTAAAAAGTAAATAAACCTTAATAAATAAACTTTAATCAAGCAGCAACATTAGCAAAAGTTTTAAGTGAATTAAAACTGAGCATAGGTCTGATTGAGATTTGGAATTTACCAATAGCAGAGACCTTGCGGTTGCGTATTTATTCAATTGTGTAAATAATCTCTAATATCTCTGCTCGCCACTATTTGGCTGCAAGAATATCGTTGTTGAATTGCCATTTATAAATTGAGCTGATAAAAAGGTTATCTTAAATCTCATTTAATAGCTAACACGTTTATCAAATACTAAGTTTATCATCGATGATGGTAGTAGGAATTTATTCTGGAGAAGCTTGTAAGAAAAAGAATCATTTTTAATTATATGTTTCGTTATATGAATACGTTACTCTGGTTAGATTATCAGAGTACTTGGTTAGGATTTTACATAAATAAATGCATTTTACGTTAGATGACGGAGACTATAATTTCGAAAGCGAATAACTGTAATTTATTTGACTGGTACATTTAGCGATTACCTATGTACGATTCTCTGAGTTTTTAATAAACTTCATTGTTTCTAACTGTCTGCCAAAAAATACTTAGGTTATGGTTTAACCTAGTGCTTAGAACTGATACACATAAAATAGTGTAAATATTAAATACCGTTCTCCTTACATTAATTTCTGCACCTGGTTGTCGTAGATAAATAAAAAACAATATGTAAATTTAAACGAACCTACTAATTTTAACTTTGCGACATATAATTGCCTCGCATTATTTTTTTTTTTCCTGCTCTCCATATTTCTAATATCTCTGCTCACTGCTATTTTGCGGCAATAATATCGTTGTTGAAATGCGAGTGTCACATCGCTTATACAGTAAATAGTCATATCCCTGATGATTTAAATCTAATAAAAAAGTTATCTTAAATCTCATTTAATAGCTAACACATGTATAAAAAACTAAGGGTATCATATATAATGGTAGTATGAATTTATTATGGAAAGGCTTATAAGGAGAAACGAATAAGTCATTTTTAATGATGTTTTTCGTTATATTAATACGTTACTCTGGTTAGATTATCAGAGTATTTGGTTAGGATTTTACACAAATAAATGCATTTTACTTTAGATGACAGAGATTATAATTTCTAAAACGGATAACTGTTATTTATTTGACTAATATATTTCGCATTACGTTTCTCCGAGTTTTTAATAAACTTCATTGTTTCTTATCAACTGCCAAAAAAATTCTTAGGTTATGGTTTAACCTAGTCCTTATAACTGATACAGATAAAATAGCGTAAATATTGAAACCCCTTCTCCTTACATGAATTTCTGCGTCTAACTGATACAGATAAAATAGCGTAAATATTGAATCCCCTTCTCCTTACACGAAGTTCTGCGTCTAGTTGTAAATAAACGAAAAACAAGATGATGGTACGAATGTAATATGGTGGCTGTTGATTGGCGAGTGAAGGCTGGCACTTGACAGTTCTCCAGCCAATAGCAATAGTAGCTAGAGACGTCGTACGCAGACTCCAGATTAGCGTTTTATATAATAAGATATATTTCGGATCTCGGAAATGGCTATGACGATTTCGATGAAATTTGATGTTTAGATAACGTTTTGACTTTTAAGATTACCTAAATAGTTGTCTTCCCTACAAAAAAGCGAGTTTACAAAATACGAACAATTTTTTCAGTCGGTATCTCGAAAACGGCACTAACGCCATCTCGTAGGCAATTCGGGTACCAGAAAGCCTACAAATTGTTTCTCTTTGATTTCAAAGAATATTTAAAAGAAAAGTTCTTGTATACTGAATGACCCGTGGAAATATTAGCACTACAAGTTTAATTGTAAAACATTTAAAAAGGAAGATAATTAAAAATTTATCATTGGTTTTGTAAAAGGTGATACTTTACAGAAACTTCTTTGAAAATAATATTACCGGTACCAGTTATAAAGTAATTATCGTTTATTTTTTTGACCATAAGAAGTGGTTGTTGGTTTGTCATTAAATACTACCACCTTAATTATAAAACATTTAAAAAGTACCTGTGTGACCGATCTTCGCTCGGCATCTTTCGATTTCTGTTCAATATACAAGATTTCGAGTACAGTTTGATGATAAAGTGCATAATTAAATATTAATACATCTACAAATTCCTGAAAAAGCAATGTGCGAGTGCACATACGAAAAAACAGGTTCTGATAAATAGAATCTTACCTTTTGTAGCGTCTGTCCTTGTGGTTTATTGAGGTTACTTCTTATGTGAATTGTTTTATTATCATTTTGAAAGGCACAGTTGATCAGAAGATGTGAGGTTACTGCGAGTTATGAGCATGATGATGTTCTTGTCTAAGTGAATTGTGGTAGTTCTATCATCATCGTGACGTCACAATCTGATGATGAATTCTTATAGAACTCGACGCAACATATCAAAAATGAAGAATAAATGTTCTTGATATCTCGCTTGTTTTCCGAGATATAGCATGTCAAAAATCAGTTATAAGTATAGTTCCTTGTACTTTTGCCTACGTTTCTTCTGGTCCAGGTCCACCCAACAACAACCAGTAGGAACAAAATAAAACATTGAAAGTACATTTCCACTGTATAGACATGGAATGGTGGATTTTTTCTGGTCCAGGCAGGATCTAATCCTAATCTCTTCACTTTTGAGATATAATATCTCGAGAACTAAGCGAGATATCAGAAAAATGAATTCTTTATTTTCGATTAGTCGCTACAAGTTTCATACGAATTCATCATCAAACTTGGCTATGTCTTCGGAGACTTGGTGGGGCGATGTTAGAGAGTGCAGGCAGCCAGTCTGTAGGTGTAGATTTAACAGTTCCAGATATTGTTCTCATTGTTTCATTTAGTTGAACGTCGATCTTTCTTGTGTGACTGCTGTTTAGCCATACTGGACTGCAGTATTCGGCAGTTGAATATACCAGAGCAAGAGCTGATATTCTGAAAGCTGCGGCATGTGCTCCCCAACCCATTCCTGAAAGTTTGTGAAGGATGTTATTTCGAGTTTTTACTTTTGCCGCTGTTTTATGGATATGCTCCTTATATGTCAATGACCGGTCAAGAACGACACCTAGATATTTTTGATGAGGGTTATACTTCAGTAATTGGTCTCTGAATTTTATTTGAGGTTTATAGTGGGCTTTTCTATTGTTTAGGTGGAATGAGCTGACCTCTGTCTTATTTATATTCAGTTTCAGGCGCCCATTCAATTTCTGAAGATCAATTGCGAGAATTTCTTCAGATGTTCTGAAGTCGCTAGCTTGTTCTGTCATGACTAAGTCATCAGCGTATATAAACTTCCTAGAAGTGCTAGATGTCAAGTCTGTGGTGTAGATGTTAAAAAGTAGTAGAGCAAGGACAGATCCTTGTGGTAGCACATTGTTTAATCTGTAAGATTTGCTTCTATTCCTACTTAGATGAACCTCAATCATTCGATTGCATAGCATGTCATTCAAGAGAGAGGCAATCGTTTTGCACGGGATAATCCTAAGGAATTTCAGGATCATTCCCTTCCTCCAGACTGTGTCATATGCTGCAGTCAAATCTACAAACACTGCCAAGGTCTTTTTCCGATCTTGGAATCCCTTTTCGATATGGTTGGTCAGCGCCATTACTTGGTCGAAATCCTGCCTGCTCAGTTGGTATGAAGTCAAGGATTTTTTCTGAGATCCTGTTGTAGATGGCTCTTTCGAGCAGCTTGTAACATGAACTCAGAAGAGCTATTGGTCTATAATCTTCTAGGCTGCAGCCAGTTTTGCCTGGTTCTTTTAAGGAGGTTTGGGACTTTACCGCATTTTAGGATATTGCTGAAAAATTTGGCAATCCAATTGAATATTCGCGGGCCACAGTGTTTTAGAAATTCTGGGTATATTCCGTCTATCCCTGCAGCCTTACCAGATTTGGTTTCTTTCAATGCCACCGAAATCTCTGAGGCTGTGAAATCTGCTGCAAATGGAGAATTTCTGTCAGCTTGAAGTAATCTGAGCTTTAGTTCATTTCGGATTTCTTTAGACTTGTTGCTTAAAGTGTTAGTTGATTTTCTAGTTAGGTTAACAATTCTCTGTGCTACTTGATATGGTTTTATCTTTGAGCTCTTCCTAGTGGTATCTACAGCGTTACTTCCTAGTTTGCGCAAAAGTGACCACGCTTTTCTGCTTGAATGCTGGAAATTGACGTTTTGCATTAATTCTTCCCAATTCTTCCCATTTCTCTTTCCTCGCCGAGTCTAAAGAGCGTAGAAGTTCATCTGCAATCTCTGGGTTACTACTGAGTTCGTATTCCCTATGCAGCTCATTATGTTTCAGGGTCCAGCTGGAGATGTATTCCCTTCTATATGCTCTAGGGATATGATTTTTAGCTATAGCACAAAGCAGCCTTGAGAAGCGCTGGTAATTTTTCATATTTGGTGCAATCCATTGTATGTTATGTTCTATTTCTCTGTTGAATTCACTCCAGTTATCTTTGGTAAAGTTCCATCGTGGAACTAAAATAGATCTTACGATCGGAATCTCAAGACCGACTTTCAAATCTACAGGTCTGTGCTAACTTCGGGGAAAGTTATTCAAGACTTTCTTTGTGCAGTGCAGAGGTCTTACAAGAAGGTCTTCAGTGACCAAACAGAGATCAGGGTTATAGTCCTGATTCCATTTAGCAGAATGGAACGTACCTTTTTCTTTAGCGTCATAGATGAGAAATAGATCTTCAGCATCGGCCCAGTTTGTCACAAGCTGGCCACCAGTGTTAATGTTTCTGTAGCCCCAGATAGTATGTTGGCTGTTGAAATCACCTAGAATAATTGTTGGATGTTTGCAGGTGCTGAATTGATTCATTTATAGTCCAGAGTTGGTTGGGCGGTTTATAAATGTTGAGAACTTCAATGTTTGAGATGTTATCTCTAGTGATGTAGATATTACCATCTGCGTTTTTGCCAATTATTTTAGCCTGCTGAATGTTATTCTTGACAAATGTCGCAGCTTTTATGATATGTTGCTGACAGGAGTAAATAGCACTTAGATTGTAGATGGTTTTTGTCTTCGCAGTGGGTTTCTTGAAGGAGAAGAACATCTATCTTGTTGTTTTCAAGTAACTTTAACAAGTAGTCACTTTTCGACCTGCTTATTCCTTCAATATTTAGTTGTAGAATTTTGAGTGCGTGTCGGAGTGCTTTCATTGCGGTAGTAGTTACTGGGCTCTGAGAACAGCCGTTTGAAGTTGATAACATTGTTCCGTATCTTCTAATTGCTGGGATATCCTCAAGCTAAAGCACTAGGTCCAGCAGCCTATTGAGATGTAGACTATTCAGCCGCGGCTTTGCCACGTTGCCCAGGGTGCACCACGAGGAGGCTAGTCTACACGTAAACTGTAGAGGTAGCATTGAAAAATATACTGTGTCGCCAGACACTTTTCGTTGTCAAAATCGAGGAAGCCCAAACTGCATAGTGTTTTTCCTCCGCTACAATCCGATTTAGCAGGGTTATTGAGTTGTGATAGAAATTCTTTTTAAACTGTAGTCTGAATATGTGTATCATTGAACTCTAGCAATCGCTAGGTGGTAAAAGCGTCTGAGTGGAGGTATAAAGGTCCTAGGCTAGAATACCTATTTCGACAGAGCAAAGACTTCGTCACTTACTAGCTGCTTTGTTCTTATTGGTGAGGTGGTAGTTAGGTTGGCAAGCATGTGGGCGCATGGTTACAATTGTCTCAGTCTTGTTTATTATAATAAATACCAAATACAATACAACTTTACACAACAATATCAACAACTTCAAACATAAGATTTCCACACTATATCATGTAATAAGCTTAATTACCAATCGGTTACTTAAAATTCCCCCAAGATATACTTATATTAAATAACCACAATACTAGTTGGCCTTAATGATCCATGATGGCCCAAGAGTCCAAGGATTTACACACTTAAATTTACTTATGTCTAAACAACAATTTAATAATGGTAGAATATCCGGTGCTATAAGTTCTTAAACAGGATTTCCAAAGATCGAGCTTCTCGAGGCACTTATATCAGTTGAGCTCAACCAACACTGGTCTGTTTAATGTTTCAGCACCCCTCAAGGGTACAGCCAAACATACATACACTGTTTCCCTCATGTGAAAGAACAGCCATTAGTGACATAGATTGTCCCACGCAATCACGAACACCAAACAGAAAATCTCCAATTGCACCGAGGAAGCAGAAAATACAACGAAGTTGAATTGTCTGAATACCACGAACTCTCTAACAGTCTATCCACTCGTGGCACATGAAGGCACAGGTTGCTCCAGAAGGTGCCAAAGCGCACACTTTACGAGGACACCCCAAACCGCCATATAGTCTGGGCATGTGAGACGACGACACAGTTTACGGCCACTCAGAACCGCTTGTCAGACGAGGAACCGTCAATAACCCCTCGTCGACGGCCAAGTCTCACGTTGCTCCGCCTAACTGCTGCCCGTGCATGGAGCACGTCGCCTCCTTCAACTGCCGCTTCCGACACCGCCACTTCCTCCTCAGACCGTTCACTTCCTAGCAGAGACTCCTGCAGAGACTGACCTCTTACCCGCGCCCGGCGATGGAGGTCCAACTGTCGGTATTGGTACTGGTACTGCTAACGCTTCACTCTTCTTACTGCCTCTGGTACTGGTACACTGACGGACCGAGCGGCCCCATTAACTGCCTCACTGGGCGCCCGCTGCCCGTCCGGGCCTTACGCTTCCCGACGACCCAGGGAGGTACGCCGCCTCCGACAGTCAACGGAGCTCCGACACTCTCTGCAGCACTGACGTTAGTCCTTCCTCAGTGGATATCCAACTGTCCTGGTACTGGTACACTGACGGACGGAGCGGCCCCATTAACTGCCTCCCTGGGCGCCCGCTGCCCGTCCGGGGCTTACGCTTCCCGACGACCCAGGGAGGTACGCCGCCTCCGACAGTCAACGAAGCTCCGACACTCCTTCCTCACTGGATATCGCACTGGCCCTCACTGGTACACTGACGGACGGAGCGGCCCCATCAACGGCCTCCCTGGGCGCCCGCTGCCCGTCCGGGCCTTACGCTTCCCGACGACCCAGGGAGGTACGCCGCCTCCGACAGTCCACGCAGCTCCGACACTCTGCAGCACTGACGTTACTTGACTGCTTATCCGACTGGGTATCCAACTCGCCCTGGCCGCGCCGGGTCACTCCTTATATACCCCACGCTATCCGGCAGAGGGCACTACTCCACCGCGGCGCTGCCTAGCGGAGCAGCAGGCGTGCGACAGAAGACAATCGCTCGCCAGATGGCAGAAATCCCGCCACAGCACCCCCTAGCGAAGCGGTGGGCTGACGGCAGACGATAGCCGCAGCGTGAAGATGAGCCGCGCACGGCTCAATTGGTCGACTGTGGAACCGATCGCAGCATGGGGAGGAAACAGCGGCGATCAGCTACGACCCACTCTCCGCCTCGCAGCGACGGAGAGAGGATACCCTCAGTATCACAGATGCTCCGTCAAGCAGAAGACTTGAGGAGGAAAGTCCAGGACCCAAACTGGCTTGTTAACGAGGTGAAGAGTCTTTATGGTGTACAAGTTGAAGAGAAGCTACGAGACCCTCCAACTACGTCTCAGCCTTCACCGCCAGCAGCACCTGAGAGCAAGAACATCTCGTCCCCTCCTGAAGATATGGCCATCGACACAGAAGTTGATGACCTACAGGAAGAGGAAGATGAAGAAGAAAAAGGACCAGTCCTTCCACTAACCGCCTTCTACGAAGGCAGTTATACAACTCTGGCTGGCGAACTTATGCTGGAAGTCAGCGATTACATCTTATGCTTCCATGTGAAGGAGGGCTTGCGGCTCCTACCGCAGCATCCTTCACAGTTACGACGCATAACAGCCTGCTGATGTTCCGAAGGAGGTGGTAGCTGCTGAGCTCTCCAGCGGCGGCATCGTCGCCTCCGCAGTTCATCAAATGCGCCGCCCAGGCACAGAGGAGCGCCTCCCGCTGTATACGTTCCAGCCTGTGGATCGCGTGCCGCGGGAGCAACGCACTAGAACTTTGCTAGGACGTAAGGTCCACCTCGAACTGAAGAAGAGACCTCCACTCGCCCTGGCGCAGTGTTTTCGCTGCCAGGGCCATGGGCACATGGCTCGTGACTGCACCGCTGAGGAGCGCTGTGTCAGGTGTGCCGGACATCACAGAGTCGCCGAATGCAGCGTCCCACGAGATGGGGCACCCACCTGCACCAACTGTTCCGGCCCACACCCAGCATGCTACAGCGGCTGCCCCATTAAGCAGAACCTACGCGCCAATGGGAAAGCGTCACGCACTAACGAGAAGGTGCCTTCATCTTCCACAGACCCGCCTCAAGCTGTAACTGGATCTAAGCGACGCGCGGCGGTGAAGATGCAGTCCGCTACACATCATCTGCGTCATCAGGCGGACTGCTACCAACATGACAACCTCAACATCATCATCCAGCTGCTACACCAGCAATCCCTGCTAATGACGCAAGTCTTAGCAAATACAGCAACCCCGGGAACGACACACCCGAAGATGCCACACAGAAAATGATGACAACCACATTGAACTGGAAGGAGATGCGACCAACGTTGCCAGAACTTCCCCACACTCTGGGCGAAAAGCTGTCCCAGATGATATAGTGTCAGGCCCTATTTCGGCGGGGATTTTCAAAGACCCTTAACCTGACCTTCACCTTTGGTATAGTATGTGAGGTATTCCAGAAAGCTTCCGTGATTTGGATTCCACTTTTATGGCATGTCACCTACATTCAGCAGGATTACTGTGTTAGGTTACGGCGGTTGCGATAGGGGGCAGAATTCGCAGCCAAAAAAACTGTCAGCAAGCCATTACGGCCTCTTGAACTTTACCATTACTCACCTCCGTGTAGCAACATCGACAAAGATTGAAAAGTAATCTGTGAGAAGGCTTATAGTAGATTACATAATATATTCTCTTTCACCCCACCTGAGAACTACAAATTCATGACAAACCAATAATGTTACCATCTTTTGATAGGTATTTAATATCTAATAATTATAATGAATTTACAGTATTAACTACAAATAAATTATAATACATGTTAGTTACTATATTTGAATTCTAGCATGGTATTCGTGAGGGCGCAGGTTCGAATCCCCGTCCGGCTATACAGATTTGGGTTTTCCATGGTTTCCCCAAATCACTCCAGGCAAATGCAGGGATGATTGATTCAAAAGATCACGGCCGAATTCTTACCCGTCCTTGCTCACAGTACCAGTCACCATCAATACTGTCGTTTTCCCTTACTCCTTACGCACTGCAGAGAGGCTTGGTATATAACCTAGGTGTTTGGTACACGATATGAAAAACCAGATTTTTGTTCGATCTTTCAAATATTAGCGGCTTTCAGAAAGTTTCGCTTATAGATTTATTACTTATTTATATCTGCTTCTAGCCTTATTCAGTAAGAGTAAGGCATGCAAAAAATTACTGCTATTTTAGCCAATACAAAGTATACAAAATAACAAGAGAACTTAGACTCGATTACAACCATCTAAATTAGCAAATATTCGAAAAAGTATCATACAAACATATATACTACGCTTATTCTCGGTGGCCTCACAGTGTACACTAATATGTTCCACCTAGAACTGAATCAGTTCGATATTGGTACTCTGAATAATGCATGTTGGTTGGAGGGATAATACAAGATAATAGCTGTCGTAACCATTTATAAATGAAGTGAAAATTTCACTCACTCTGGTTAAATATTAGTAAAAAAACGAAACATTGAGATCTATTTCCCTGCGGATTTATGTTCAGTATGAAGTTATGATATGGAGAAGAAATGAATTGGAATGAATGATGCCAATATTAGAAGATCCAGTTCATGAGGATGTTCAGATGGGTTGAATAGAGATGCAAACATAAGCTGAAACCACCTGGAAAAAGCAATGGCAATAAATAAACGATAAATTAACAAAAAGAATCAACCAAAAGCCATTGGAATCCTTAAGGCAACACAATACTAAATGCTAACTATGTTACTGTGGCTCAGTGGTTAAGGTGTCTGACTGGAGAGCGAAATTCTTCTCCCGCATGTAATGAGCTCAATGTAGATGAGGCGTAAAGCCTGAAGAAAGAAAGGAAACTTTCTAAAACTGTATCAGAGGCTCAGTGCATTTTGGAAATGAAACTTGGCCTTCAGTAAAGCTACACGCGAGTATTAACACATTAAGAAATATGACGCTGGCAATTACATGGGAAATACTTATTGCAGAGGGTATGAACCACCGGCTCTCTGCTTACAGTGATATTTCATCGTGATATTCTGTCATCGTACTGTGAAATAGGTATTAAAGAAACAGGATAATTTCACATTCATGAAAAAAAAACATAAAAACTGCAGAATCCAGATAATTTAACGTGAAGCTATGAATGGAGGAAAATTTCTCATAAACTACGTATTTAAAGTGATCTGATATTGCAAAATGATAGTGTGTACAAAGTGTTCACTATGCAATTAATTTCATGTAATTTGGACATGAAGCAATGGTCTGTGTCCAGTTAATGTTTTAACATGCACTGATGTGTTTTCTCGCTGAAAGGCACCTCGTTTTTATGCGACGCTTTCACTGCAACTGAAGGGTGGCGCGCAGTAGGAGTTCTTTCGATCGCCTAGCTCCACGGCTTTTGAGGATAAAGGTTAGCCATTATTACATGAACGCGTAACATTATCGAAACACGGTTTGTTGGTAATAACTATATAGTTGAGGTGAAAACGAGTTTTTTTTTATACCACCAGGTCATTAAGCGGTGATATCCTGACTGCGAACTCTGAAGATTTAAAATAATTACAATCTGTGTATTAAATATATAACATTTAGACGAATTAATCAGTTGGAGATTATGTAAAATTAAATTATTACGATTTGAAATTAGTCGTATCACTCTAATTAATAAACATTTTTAGATTAAATACACACTCGGTGTTCGATTACCCAAAAATTGAATAGCAAAATAATCTACCCGTTTTAATCACAATTACTATTTAATCCGAATCATATGAGAACCGGTTGATCCGAACTTTTATACAATATTCTATTAAATCGTTATTTATAACCAGCCAAGAACATTACAGTTAAATTGCGTAAATTCTATATACAGTGTGACCCATCTCGGTGGAGTGAGTGCAGGTGTCAAGGGGCAGCTGCGCGGTAGCAAGTGGTGTAACCTGTCAACAGTAACTTAATCTAGCTAACCAACAATAGAAGGCTGCTTCTTTTGTACTTGCTCACAAAACACGACCAAATTGAGGTTTGTAAGGCATGTGTCCCTTGTCTTTTGTTTCCTTATGGCTTTACGCCCCGTCGACATCGGGGTCATTAGAGGAGGGATGAGACTGGAGACAAGGAACAAGAAGAAATTCGGCCATGGCCTTTTGAAGGAAGCATCCCGGGATTCGCCTGGAGGGATTTGTGTAAAACCCAAATCTGGATTTCCGGACGGGGATTCAAACCGGCGTCCTCCCGAATGCGATGTCCCTTGTCATCATAGCAATAAATATCCATATGTCGACCAGATGGAAGGCTTGCTAACAATCACATTAATCTTGGATTCTAACAATAACTAGGTAACCGAATTGGCGGTCCACTGTACTATCTTATGGATGCCGGTGTGAGCTCAGAGAAGTCTCAACCTGCTAAACTAGGTCGTCGAATTGGGGAGGGATGTGTGCTGTTTGCTGGCAGACAAGTTTCAATCTGCCTGCCAGTAAACATATGCTTCCCTATTACTCAGGAAAGTCTCTATTCTTACATTGTGTGTTCACTTTACTTTTTTGTGCGTTTCCAATTGAAATAGGTTTTTTTTTTAACTTTATTACATTTTCGTCGTTTTTAAACTTATATGTCGTCCATTAATGACGTGAGGTGAAATAGAGGGAGAGGGGGGGGGGGTCCGGCGAAATCACTCGAAACCTCACCAAGGGACAGGGGGGGGGGGGGGAGTACAAATGACGCGAAAGTCGATTTTAGGGGGGAATTGTGTCCCCAAAACCAACCCTAACCTGAAAACAATGACAAAACTACCATTGGTAGTAGGGTCAACTTACACAGCCCCTGAGGCAAAAAGGGGGGAAATTTTGGTATAAAACCGACCTTAGGGGAGTATAACAGCCCTGCTGAGCATGAGACCAAAAGATAAAAAAAAAAGGTCTCAAAAAGTTGCGAGGTCGATTGGCATATTAGGAAGTCGTTGTTTATATATTGGTCGAAATTGCATTTGTTATATCTGTCGGAAGTAATGTAATTTGTTTTAAGTTGAAATAAAATAAAAATAAAATTATGCTCAACAATTTTTGCAGTTAAAAAGAAATGAAAATAACTGATAGTGCGGGATTTTTTTTTAATAATATAGGTCTATTGAAACCTTACAACATTACAAGTTTTAAGTCAGAAAGTTAGGGAGTAGACACCTTACCGCCTACACTACGCTGAAGCTATGTAATATATACCAAATTTTGTAATTATAAGACTTTTGGATATACATATTTTATTTGAAGAAACGGCGGTGCCACAAACATATCATTCAGTTCAATCAATAAAAATTCATTAATTCAGATAGACATATACCCTTCAACATATAGGGCCTATGCAGGAAATTTAAATCCATAATAAAATGCCTGAAGATCCCCTTTGTGTGCTTTAAAAGGTTTGTATTTGCTTTGGATTAAGCTTGAAAATGGTTTGAAAAATATACCTATTAAACCTTTGTAAATTAAGTTATGATTAGAGTTTGAATAGGTAACGAATTGTTATGTATTATAACAAATTTAACATAATAACGTTAAATATTATGTACTTGCGTTAAAATGATCTTTACGACAATAGAAACAACTAGTTGAAGATTCTTTACGTCTTCTGATAACAGTACACCAGTCTTTTATTACATTCGCATCTCATGACACATAAATATTCATTTTATCAGATGCTTTTATCATCGTATTTTTGCACACAGCCACAATACAGTACCGTATTTATAAAATGTTTTTCGACCTCCTTCCATATGGGTATTAGTTATAAAATATATAACTTTTGAGATATAGTACTCCACAATATATAATACGTCAATGTAGCTATTTACAATGACGTCACGGTGCAGCGCGCCAAACTGGAAACGTTTGAATCATCGGAACTGGATTTCAGTTTTAAAATATTTTTTTAATGTTAAATTTTTATATTTTCATCAATGTTATATTTTTGTGGTTATGTAACAGTATAAATAATTGATTTAAAATGTAAAAATAATACATGCATACATCCTAGTGCACAAGACTTGTCTTAACATACCGGTCTATTCAAAACGTTTTTGTGCATGAAATATATTTCTCACGAACTAAGTGCAGTCACATTTGAAATTAGTACAGTTTTAGCTATAAGTGATCTCCTTATGAGGAAACTAGTTTATTTTTCTTATTTTCACTCCTTAATGTCATACGGAATAATATTCTGGGTCAATCCTACTCATAGAGATACAGTGTTCAGAGCCCAAAATCGACTAATAAGAATTATGTGGAGGGTTAGAACTTCATGTAGAGAGTTGTTAAAGAAGTTAGTGATTTTAAAATTTTTAAAAAAATATCATTATTCATCGTGGTGAAGGCATTTGCTATGGATGAGATAATAACACCTGTTCCTTTTAGAGGGAGGCTCTTCTATTTCAGTCGGGCTCTAGATCTCCTTTGCTCGAGGTGAGTAAGCCATCTTGATTTTAGTTTTCCGAAATCACTCTAGGCGAATGCCGGGACGGTTCCTCTATGCCGGGACCACACGCTTGCCAAACCTTGTCAAACTTGCACAAATTGAAACGTGTGGATAGGGCGCTTGGCTTGGCTTGTGTAGGTTTGCAGGCACTTGTGGCCGATCCGATCGAGTGTCGGTTTTTTGGCACAAATCAAAGGCGTTTGCAGCAAGCGCTTGCGAAGCGGCTACACGTTTGAGCGAACTCAGTATTATTTGTACACTGACGGCGGACAAAACGTGCGTTTCTTTTCGTTGTAGATTAAGTGCTGCAAGAAAAAATGAATAACTGTTCCAGCGAGGATATTTTACAATTTCTCGAATGATATCAAGCAGAACCCAGCATTTGGGATCCGAAGAATGAAGATCATAAAGATTAAAAAAGGTAGCTGATGCTTCGAGTAGTCTAAGTGATGTTTTAAATAGACCTGTAATGGAGATTTTAAAAAAATATTATTTTTACATTTCGTAATCATTTAAAGAAAAAACAAGATTCTTTTCGCTCTCGTTTAGGTATAAATTTATTATATTTAGCTTCTTTGAAGTATGTATTTTCTTTAGAAAACGTAGGTAAAATTTCAGTCAGCGAATATTCAGAATCAGCATAGCTCTTCCGGCAGAAGTTATCAATCAAACTGCCCAGGTGGCTCAAAAAGAAGTTCATTAAATGGTTCTTCCATAAATTCTCTACAATCTAAAAATAATTGATATAGAATTTATAATGCCGTTAAAACAATAATTATTATATTATACAATTCTAATTATAAAACAATATACTTACATTAAATGAAATGAAACGAAGCTACATAATAATCATTAATTGAATTATAATAATTAACTGGTATGGTTTCTATGGATTTTAAACATCTGCGAACTTTTCCGTCTTTCTCGGTTTTTTTTTTTTTTTTTTTTTTTTTTTTTTTTTTTTTTTTTTTTAATTAATAAAAATAGGCTAGGCCAAAGGTTATGGCTGACACAACCACGACGTCCGTCATGCTTGCTTCTACAAAACATACAAGCGCACGAGCAGCGTGTGGATGATGATGTATGGCTCCCCAAAATTAACCAAGCATTTGTAGAGGCTTGGAGTTTGTGGCAAGTGCCAAGTATGTGGTCCCGGGGTAAAATGCAATAGACGAACTCCTTCCCGTTCGTTTCCCCAATCCACTTCCTCTTTAGGCGTAGAGGCACTCTGACGCCTATAGCGCCAGAGATGTCTTGGGTTAGACAGGGTATCATGAACATCCAATTTACGTTTTTTTTTTTAAAGTCATTACAAATTAAATTAAAAATATCGAAATATGAGACGTTGCAGAACTGCGAAATGCCACCAATACTGCAAAAAGAACACAAAAATCTGGTACATGGATCGTTTCAATCATTTCAATCTAAAAAGTTTCGTTTTTTCAAAGAGGCTGTGGTTAGATTGAAATGCGGCCTGAACCAACGGCGGGAGGGGAGGGGAGATCGTTCTGAGGCATATCTGTTCCATGGATCTGTTCAATGGAAGCATTCGAGTGTCTCTGATTGCGTCTATCGATATAATACGGCGGGCGTCGCTAGAATACAGCTCGGACATATATTTTCCATCGGAAAATTTGGTGCGACTTTTTGCAACGGAGAGAATCTTAAATGTAAAAAAAAAAAAGAAATATTATAAAAAGGAATTAACCAACATTTCAAGAAATTTTTATTAAATTGCAGCCCTGGTGTCGTATGGTAGCTAAGCGATACTCTCATATTTCAGCATTTTTCGTAAAATGTGAGTGGGGAACGTGAAGAGGACATTATGTCGAAGCAGTTAATCCAAATTTCAACAATTTTGTAACATTTTGGGTATGTCGAAAAGATGCAATCCCCCAAATTTTTACTGATTTTTTACTCAATTATTAGTGTTCTGATCTATTGTTGATAAATTAATGGTGAAAAATCACGACATGTAATTACGTAGATTACTTTTGTTTCATTCTCATATCGCATTTGATTGATATTTACCCCTGATATTGTTTCATCACAAAATTCGTTCCAAATTTGAACAAATGATGGTCATTACAATAATATTCTTAGTTGACTATCCAACGTCGAAGATTTGCTTATCGCTCGGTAAGAATCATTCAAACCACTCTGTAAGCAAAAATATCAACATTCGCGACGCGTAGTTTGATCCAATAAATTATACGAAATTTTAAAATATGCTCGATGCATGATTTTCGGAGTTGTATATTTATAAGGAAAAACTTTAGAAAATAGTACGCAATTATTTTAGGCTATTTAGAAATCTCTATATAAATTTTCCAGGCCATGGCCGAATTCCTTCCCATTCCTTGCCCCCCATCCTTTCCCGTCTCTAAAGACCTCGCTGTTAAGAGACGTTAAGCAGTTCAAAAAAAAAATTCCCAGCGATGAGCATTTTCACTATTGAGCCTATTAATTCAAGGAAAAATACTGTTACTGCTATATTGAAACCTACGTACCAGCGCAACGCATGAATAGGCTATTCATATGGACCGCTTATTTAGCATTTGCAGATTTTAATTTCCCAGAATTCAGCGGGAAAGAAAATGTCGCGTTCATTCGCCCACGATCATTGACCACACAGCATCATCAGTTAACTCATATGTAGAAAATGGTCTGCGTGCTTAATAACCTCTGTTATTATTAATGTTTTATCGGAAAGCAAGTGATTAGGCTATTGGATTGTTATGTGAACTTCTATCGAACTAAACATTTTGAAGCGACGTGAAGTGTGTTTCCTGTGCCTCGTGAATCTGGACCTTAGCTGGAGTGAAACTTTAAGGAGTCTACGATTTTACTTCGTTTATCACAAGGCCCGTGGAGGTAAATTTATGAATCACAACGAACGTATATTGTGAACGAAATGTCTTTAAATTCAGTTGCTCTTTATGATCTGTCAACTTCGTACTGCCATTGTTTCCATTCCGTGGTCAAGAAATGTCAAATCATGTCGGTGTAGACTGGTGTAATACACTTACAATTGTCTTTAAAAGTAGACTACCTATGTCAAAGAAAGTTATTTTACAGATTGCAAATGAAGTGGCTTGGTGACGGGAACGGAATGCTGAGCCATACAAATGGGCATGCCTCATCACCAGAAGTATTAAGACAACAGGTTAGTGTTGGTCGTTTGCGTATTGTTTGATGACCTTAAACATATTAGGAGTAAATTCGCTGTTTTAATTGAATTTTCAAGTTTTACTTATTTCGTATATAAGCCTACCTACCGGAATGCTGATTGAGCAAAACATCCATCAGTTTTCTTCTTTCATTAAATTAACCACAAAACAATTTTAAACAGTCTGTGTGCCAAAGTCTGAATAAGTTGTAGTTTCTAAGATGAATCCAATTTTTGTGGAATATATAGGAGAAAAAATTTGTTATATGTTTGTTGCCAAACAACATGATGTTGATGAATTATTATTTGTGATATATTAAGCTACTTGAGCCTGGATATCAATTAAGGATGATCACTATTGTTTTTTCATTCTTCCTAACGAATTCTGTAGATTTTTTTGTGTCTTGATATAATGATAAGTGAAAAAGTAAGATGCTTTCAAATATTTGTTATAAGCACATTTTATTATTATATGTTGCAAAAACTTATGGATTTATTGCTTTTTGGCCCACAGCACTGTTTATTTATACTATTCTGTTTCCTCACTAAGGTATGAAAATTACTACTACTCGAGGTAAAGCTAGTGCTTCAGTGACAATTTCCTTACACAGCTACTTAACAATTCATACACATTTTTACTATATTATATTTTTCAGTCTTACATACTACAAATACCGTCTATATCACTTCCATAGCTTATTGCAATCCCTAACTTCGCCTATTAAAGATTGTTATATGTAAATGTATTGTTAAAAATGTGGTAGAAGGGTTTTTTTTTTATCTTCAAGCAGCAGTATTGGTAGAGGTTGTCGTTAAGTTGCAATGCACCCTGGATCAGAATAACTGACCTTCTGCGGTACAGTGTAAGACATAAGTATTTTACAGTTTATTTTTAATTTAATTTGCTTTCTTGTGTGCCTGAGATCTCTCTCTAGGAATTTCATGGAGGAGGATATGATATTTTTTAGTTTTCATGTGTGCACGGGGGGAGGATCTAAAGTAATATTAATAGATATCCAGGTAATAGCCATGAGAGTGTCTTGAGGTACACGTGAAAGAAGCAAAACATACCACGGTAGAAGGTACCTAGTTGCCTTGATTGGCCACAGTTCCAGCTGAGACGCTGCTTGGGAAAGGCTTGATGTTTGTTGTAAGGGTTTTTAATAGAAGGGGTAGCACCTAGTTAGAAGAGGGTACTGTCTGAATTGTTAGCTAAAGCTGATAAAGAGCTTATTTGCAGAGATGGTGAGATATTGCACTACGTCTTGTTTCTAGATTATAGGCCGCTGTGAATATATAAAAATAGTGGCCATTATTTTACTTATTACAGATACAAATTGGGAAGAATTTTTAATAATAATAAAAGAAATAGGTGAAGTTAGTCAAAGAATAATTTGGGTAGTCACAATAAAGAGGATATAGAACAGTACCGGATTAGCCACGTAGCAAGAGTTAGAAAATGCTACGGACCCCGTGCCTTCTGGGGGCCCCCTGACTACTGGGGGCATGGAGGAAAGAAGATAGTGGAGGCAATGCAAGGAGCCTTTACCACGCACTGGAGTGAGATCGGCTGGAGAGAAGTGGATTGGAGAGGTCACCATAGCAGAAATATGGAGAATAGGTACTCAAGGGAACCATGCGATAACCATGGCACCGCAATTTGATGATAGATTATTATGTAACTTGACGAGACAAATCAAAAATGAAGAATAAATTTTTTTGATATCCTACTTAGTTCTCGAGATATATAGTCTCAAAAATAAGGTGTTTTGGGTTGAAATTCAGATGATAAATTGGATGACAGTTTCTTATGTAACACGATGAGAAAAATCGAAAGGAAAGAATAAAAATTTTCGATATCTCTCTTAGTTCTCGAGATGTGCTTTCTCCAAAAGTCGGAAGCTTAAATGGCAGTAGTTTAAGGGTAATATCCAGATAGCGATACCGCTACAACCATTTACCGCCTCGCGATGTAAACACTTCCGGATTGAAAGAGTATGATGTCACTGTGTTTCCGTGTGTGACATGTTCAGCCTTCGATCGATTTGAGAATACACATTAGGCCATAGAACATAACCTATAGTAATAATAAAAATTATGGATTGAAAAAGTTAAAAAAATTATTACTTTCACAATTAGTAATATTATTAAAATATGTACAACATTCCAAACTGATAATTGGTATCGTTCATTAGCGTTAACATTATTAGTCACAATTCCATTGATTTGTATTTGATTCCGTTCTTCTATATTTCCTCGTGTGGCTGAAGTAGCTATTCAAATTATTCATACAAAATAAAATATTTATAAAAACAAGGTTTCGTCAATAACTGATTGCGTTTAGGTTGAAACGCATCCTGGACCATACTAACAGTGATAGATACGATTTGGAAATTTGGTTTCAGCAATATGGTGTGCGATGGTTACATTCACTATGGTCCAGGCTGCATTAAGATGTAAACAGCGATAGATACGACATAGAAATTAGGTATACGCAATAAGGTGTTCGATAGTTACATTTCAGTGTGATCCAGGCTACATCATAACCTCATCACAAATGAATTTATTCCTGTACTACTGGTGCAAAATTAACGATTTCTCAATATGAGACGTATTAGTGTTGGACTATTTTCCGTGGAATTTGTCCCTTCTGGTACGGGCTGCATTTCAACCTACCCACATTTCCATTAATATTGCCGCTACAAAATCAAACTATGTATACACCTAAACACATGAAATGCATCGCGAACTACATTTCGGGTAACAACAATGTTTGCTTCATCATGTTTCATAGTTTACACAGCACAAATTATCACAATTAATTTCATCGTACACTTTCAGTGTAAACTGAACTGGACTAAAGCATGCGTAATACCATATTCACTGTATTGTAATGTAAACTTGACCCACTTAAATTAGCCTAACAACACTTGTTTGCACGTAAAAGCCTTTTATGTGCAAAGAAGTAACATATGCTGATTGTCTACACTACACCAACAAATATTTGAGAACGACGTCATCCTATTGAGAGCAATGAATAAATTTGTAATGATGGGCCTTACTCTTGCAGTTACCTATCAAACACTTTAAGAACAATAATTACAATGTGACGTAAGTTATGAAACAGTATTCCAGTTTGTATCCTATCTGATCTGGTTATGCAACCGTATGCAACAAAGCTGGCATCATAAAAAACTTTGAAATATTAGAAAATGTAATATTCACAGCAGCAAACACAGAGCAAACAGCTCAATGTTTTGGGGTTTCTATAATGACAACCGCGCATGTGCAGTAGGAGACGAGTGTTTATATGAGGCTTCACAGATTTAGCGTTATTTCGCCTCCACTATCTTTCTTCCTCCATGACTGGGGAACTCCACACCTACTGGAGGCCCCACGCCTTGTGGGGGCTCCCCCTCAGGCTATGGGCCCCGCGCTGTTTTAATCTGGCTCTGATATAGAATAATGATGAGTCAATGCTGATGTGTATCAAACTGCTGCTAGTAAACTGTGGAAGTGTAGTGAACAAGATAATATTTTATTGTCTCTCAAAAGATTTACAAAATCCCAAATAGTTAAAATGATAAAACCTTGGCTTAAGGACGGAGTGTTAGATACGGAAATGGGAGGGTGCATAAACTATGGTGCTCCATTTTGGCCTCCATATTTCAGTGTACGAGTGGCATCAATTTATTTAGAGAGATGAAGTTACATTTTATTTTCTTGTTGATGATGTGTTATATATGACTTGATAATTTTAAGAGAGAGGTCCGTAGATTAACAGTCCATGTGAATGAAGTTGCGGACAACTAGTTATAGATAACGAAGGTGAAGAGCTTCTGAAGATATGTAAAAGGCAGATATATTAAGCAGTTGATTTGGTGAGACTGTTGAGGATCATCATCAAGAGATGGTACAGAAAAAATTAAAGAGGGGAGGGGCTCTCCACCTAAGAATTATCCTGAAGATTTTATGAGTGTTGATAGATGATTTTAAACTTGAAATATTATAAAGACTATCTGTGCCTGCAACTATGACTTGTAGAATTTGAGATTTGTGCTTGTTAATCTTATATATATATATAAAAATAGACGTGTTTTTTCCTATATTTCACTTTTTAGCCACCACTACCTAGCACAGATCACTGATGTTTGTGGGTGGAAGTAGCATGGAGTTTCCTGTCGTGCACAACGTTGGCCAAATGCCAATAGCTGTGGGGATGTGGGAGATATAAAGATTAAAGTTGGTCAGTGCAGGGCGTTTTCATATTTCGACCAAAAATTCGTATCTCCGTATACTTCTCTTTCCTGCCATAACTACATAACATAGACCTTTGGTGTTTGTGTGTGGTAGTAGAATCGTCTTTCCTATCGTGCACTATGGTTGTTAGATGTCGGTAGCTATGGGGGTGTGGGAGATATGGGGGTTGAAAGTGGTCGACCTGTGGCAATTTCATACTTCTGCCAAAGACAAAAGTGTCATGGTGTATCACTTTCCAGCGAAAACTATAGATCACAGATAACTGGCGTTTGTGTGTAGTAGTAGCAAAGAGTCACCTTTCGATCACAACAGCGGCCGAATTTCAGAAACTGTGGTACTGTGGTAGATATGGTGGTTGTAAGTGGCCGACCAAGGATATTTTCGTATTTCGACTGTCTCCGCATATGTCACTTTTCTGCCACAACTACGTAGCATAGAGCATTGGTGTTTGTGTTTGGTAGTAGAATCGTATCTCATGTAGTGCACTATGGTTGTTAGATGTCGGTAGCTATGGGGGTTGAAAGTGGTCGACCTGTGGCAATTTCATACTTCTGCCAATGACAAAAGTGTCATGGTGTATCACTTTTCTGCAAAAACTACAGATCACAGATAACTGGCGTTTGTATGTAGTAGTAGCACAGAGTCACCTTTCGATCACAACAGCGGCCGAATTTCAGAAACAGTGGTACTGTGGTAGATATGGTGGTTGTAAGTGGCCGACCAAGGATATTTTCGTATTTCCACGAAAGGCATGTGTATCCGCAGATTTCACTTTTTTGCCACGACTATATAGCATAGAGCATTGGTGTTTATGTGTGGTAGTAGAATCGTGTCTGTTGTCGTGCACTATGGTTGTTAGATGTCTGTAGCTATGGGGGTCTGGAAGATATGGGGGATGAAAATGCTCGACCTGCGGCAATTTCATATTTCTGCCAAAGACGCATGTGTCACGGTGTATCACTTATAAGTGAAAACTATCAATCGCAGATCACTGGCGTTTGTGTGTGGTAGTAACACAGAGTCTCCCATCGATCACAAACGTTGACCGAAATTCGGTAACTGTGGGCGTGTGTGAGATATGGTGTTTGAAATTGGTTGATTATGAATATTTTCGTATTTCATCCAAAGACTTGTGTATAGCCGTAAATTTTACTTTGCTGCCGGAACTACATAGCGCAGAAGACTGGTATTTGTGTGTGGTAATAGTATCGAGTCTCCCATCGTGCACTATGGTGGTTAGATGTCTATAGCTGTCAATATGAATTCTTTACAATCACGAACGAAGTCGTGGGTACCAGCTAGTCTATACATATAATAAGACTGTAACTGGGCGAAAGTCTGCGCATATCAAATAAAAGCTGGTGCCCATGACTTCTTTGTGTTTGTAAAGAATTTTGCTTGATAGCTACCAACATGCATCACCATAGTGTACAATGGGAAACTGGAGGGTACTGCCACACACAAACACCAGTGGTCTGTGCTAGGTAGTTGTGGCTGAAAAGTGAAATATAGGGACACACAAGTCTTTCGCTGAAATATGAAAATGCCCATTGTCAATCACTTTCAACCACCATATCTCCCATGCCCCCACAGCTACTGACATGCAACTACAACATAGTGCATGATGGAAGACTCGAGGCTATTAGTGGTCTGCAATTGGTAATTTAGCTGCAGAGTGAAATATAAGGACACGCGTCTTTTGTCGAAATATGAATGTGCCTTCCCATCTATCAATTTTAACCATGGTATCTCTCACACCCCTATAGCTGCTGACATGCAACCACTATGGTGCACGTTTGAACAATCGAGGCTATTACCACACACAAACGCCAGTGGACTGGGCTAGGCAGTTTTGACTGCAGAGTGAAATTTAGACACACACATCTCTATTTTTATATTAGATCAACCACTTTCAAGTACCTTATCTACCACATCCCCACTGTTACCAACATGCAATTACCATAGTGCACGATGGGAGACTTAAGGCCACTACCACACACAAACATCAGTGGTCTGCACTATGTAGTTGTGGCAGTAAATTTAATCACACGGACACACGTCTTTGGTCGAAATATGAAAATGTCCCAGATCAATCACTTTCAACCACCACATCTCCCACACCCACACAGCTACCGGCATTCGTCCAATGTTGAGCACGATAAAAAAATCTCCCATGCTACCACGCACAAACGTCGGTGGTCTGCACTAGGTAGTAGTAACTGCAGGATCAATATAGGGACACACACATCTATTTTTATATGTATATAAGATTTTTGAACCAAAATTGATTTTGCAACATTGTTAATGAGTGATAAAAAATGAATTAACTGTTTTTAAAAATTTGTGTATGTCTGCTTTGATGAATGGGATTCATGCAAAAACAACTGGTCAGACTTATTTTTATGGGGTTTTGAACAATGTGCAGCACCTGATTCTGGGGGTAAATAGGGTATGTTTCATAATATAAAATATAACGGGCGTCATTTTTGAAAAAATTGCAGTTGTCTTTTTCGGGGTTTGCGCTGCGTTTGCACCAACCTCTGCCCTTCGTCAGAGCTTCTCTTTATCTATCCGTTTGGTTTATGGATACACTTGATTCACTGTACACTGTTTATTTTTCACCGGCAGGATGATTTTGTTTCTCTGCCAACTATATTCACTGTTCCAGAGAAGTTTGTACATTGTGGAGCGATCTTGCAGTTGCTACAACGTGATCGTTTGCTAGGAGTCGATTGTAGTTTTTCCCCCACTGAATTTTATATCCTTCTTCTACATGTTGTTCCGCCACTGCTGATTTCATGGTTTGTTCTAGTCTCGCGTGATGAAAATGTTTTTTCACTATAACGGAGATCCATTGACATGTCTCACCGATGTATACTTGACCACAATCACAGGAAATCTTATGCACACTGCTCGATTGTAACAGAGATCTACGATATTTCATTGAACTTAAAATGTTTCGAACTTTGATCAGTTGGCCAGCACTTTACCTATCCTCTCAGTGACTCCCTCTACATGAGGAGGAAGATCCATCTTCTTTTGTTCTACTTCTTTTCTGTGGTCGTCATTAATCTTTCTGTGGCTCAAAGCACGAACTATCATGTGACTATTATACCCATTCTTCCGCAGGGCCCAATTGAGATGTTTCTTTGCTTCCTTAATGTTTCATTTTGATGTGAAGTCTGAAGCTTCCAGAGATGGGGAAGTTTGTTACCAGCTATATGTGTTTTGTGGGGGAGTTTATTTTTGTTTGTGTAATGTGTAGTTTGTAAGGTAGAGATAGGGGATCGTTCCAGCATTTGCCTAAGTGATTTCGGAAAACTTAATAAAAGCCACAGTGAGCATGCAGTTGCAATGGGCCTAGGATTTGAACATAGGCTCATTGTACCTACCTGTTTCAGCGTTTGACACGTGCAGTCGCACTGGTGAGTATGTCTCTCTTTCTATGAGCTTCTTTATTACACATATGGATAAGGAAACAAAGAAACTGCCGCGAGGCACTGAAAATAAGATAGGATAGGGAAAATAAACAGTTACCCGTCACTTACCACAGATGAAGGCAGGAGGGCGAGACACGTAAAAACACAAAAACAAAACAATTACACAATATTTCGACCTAAGTCTTGTAGGAGGCGAGACATATGGCAGGGGGAAAGATGTGGTCACATCCGAGCCCGCCACATGATTCATGTGGCGGGCTCGGATGTGACCACATCTTTCCCCCTGCCATATGTCTCGCCTCCTACATGAATAAGACTTAGGTCGAAATATTGTGTAATTGTTTTGTTTTTGTGTTTTTACGTGTCTCGCCCTCCTGCCTTCATCTGTGGTAAGTGACGGGTAACTGTTTATTTTCCCTATCCTATCTTATTTTTATTACACATATGAAATATTGTGACTTTGGTGTTAGTTGAATTTGGTTTAAGTCTCCTTTTGTGAAAAGTCAATTTATGTCTTGAGGTCAGTTATCAGTATACTGTCCTACTTTGTGCCTTCTCTTATATAGCCTAGTAATGTTAGCTAATTTGCATGTTGTCCTTTCATACAGAGCGTGGTAGATGAGCAGTAATGCTCTGGCCTTGCATTCGGATGGACATGGTTTTGAATCCATGTCTGGGCATCCAGATTTGGATTTTCCATGGTCTCCCCAAATCACTCCAAGTGAATGGATGCTTCCTGCAAAGGTTCATGGTTGAATTCCTTTCCTCCATTCCTTTCCACCTCTCATGACCTTGATGAAGCATAAAGCCATAAAAAAGTGCCTTCATTGAGATGGTTTATGGCGTGTCATTGATGTACAGATTGGAGCCAGGTTGATCCATCTGATGGACCACTGTTCATAGTTCTCCACCTACTAGTTTGTCTATTCAGGAAAAAATGAAGCACCTAACGGGAAATAATTTTGTTTAGTAAGAGTGTCTTCTGACATGAGCATCAGTTCCTCTCCCCACATTGTCACACACTCCTGTAATATCTACCAAAGCTTTAGGAGCTGTAGAAAATACATTAATAAATTTCTATGGCTGTGTTAGAAAATTAAGCTATTCAGACAATTGCAGATAAGGTTGGAGAAGTTACTGAGGATCTGAAATTGGCAATGATATTAACTGGTTTGATTAGACCATTAGGAACTATCATTTTGGGATAGGGGGAGTACATCAGGGGTGGAGGTTCTCCATATTGGTGCAAATGAACAGGCTACAAAATTTTGGAATAGCTGCTAAAGAAATTATTAAAGAACTAAGAAAGCTAAAAAAAGTATAAAGGGGCTAATGTGGATAATATTATAATAGGTGTATTAAAGATAGTGGGATACTATATGTATCATACCATGAAATATTATTTGAATTGATTCTGGAGTATTGCTGTCTGCCAGAGGACTGGAAAAAAGTGACAATAGGACTGGCCCATAATGGAGGGGTGACAAATATGGTTGAAAATTACAGGCTGTCAAGTGGTAGGTAAATCAGAATCACATGTAACATTAGACTTAACTATGAGAAAAGAAACTGATTTGTGAATTGACAATATGGCTTTAGGCAAGGATATTCATGTGATCTCAGTTGGTGGGCTATATGTGCAAGATAGTTTGGATGAAATGAACAAGGGAGGCCAAGTTGACAGTGTAACACTAAATATTTCCAAGGCATGTGACAGAGTGACAGAAAAAAACAAACTAAATGTTGTTTCTGATTATAAGGTAGGAATTGCCTGTTGAAAATCGTCATCTAGAGCAGCTGGCCGGGTCTGCTGGGAACAAAAGCCTCACCAGTGCTTCGTGTCCAACCACCATCTCTCTGCTTCCACTGTCACTAAATTTCCTCCTCTTTCTCCCACATATTTTTAACAACTTTCATCCATCTCTCCCTCGGTCTTCCGCTGAGCCTCTTCCCTTTCAGCTTCATGCCCAGCATCTTCCTTGGTATCTTCTCTCCCATTCTCTTTAAATGCCCGTATCACTGTATCCTAGATTTTTCTAGTCTTTGTTGTAGTGATTCCTCCTTGATTATCTCCCTGATTCTCTCATTCCTTATTTTGTGTCGTTTTGTTGCTCCTACTCTACTCCTCTGAAATTTCATTTCCGCAGCTTGTACTCTCCCTTTGTCCCTCTCCTTCATCACCCAGTTGTCCGAACCATGTGTTAAAATTGGCACAAAGTACATTTTATAGATTGCCTCCTTACTGTTTTGCAGAACACCCCTACTCCATACCCGACCTCCAATACTCGTAAAAAAAATTTATCTGCACATCTTCCTCTTTGATTTATCTCCATCCTGTTTCCTCCATTTTCTTCAATCCAAATTTCCAAGTATTTGAAACATTCCATTTTATTTAAAGCTCTCCTCCAAGTGATATACCTATATCTGTCCTGTTCATCTTTCTTGTTGTGATCGCCACTTTCCTCTTTGTAGCAGAGAAGTTTATGCCATATGCTACAACTTCTCTCTCCTACACATTCAGCTGATCCTGGACCTCTTTTTTTTTCGTCCTCTACCCAAACTAATAGGTCATCCGGAAATAGCATTGGTTTTGTTCCTCCACAAGGGCAGGTGGTAGGAAAATATTTCAAAATCTTTCATTTATTGGAGAAGGTGATGAGGGGAGATAACTGAGAAGTGAGGGAATTGGGTTGCAAAACTTTGGTCAGACCATTGCTTAACTGTGGGGTGTAGTATGGGTTCCACATTTGGTTATCAAATTAGGAATTTGGGGGATACAAAGAAACGCCAGATTGGTCTCTAGAAATTACAGCAGAACAGTCAGTAAGTGATGAGATAATGGAACTGGATTGCTGTTCATTGGAAGATAGTAGGAGGGTGATGAGAGTGCTGGAAGTACAAGAGGCATATGTTGATGATGAATATTGGAAATACTACTGCAAAAAAAGTACCGGCAATCGGTAAATAAAACATAAAATATTTATTATTCATCCAGATTTATTGTTTTGCTTTCAAATTAGGCCCCTTTTGAAATAATACACTTATACCAACGAATAATCCTATCATCAAAACATTTGCTAAACACTTTTTCTGGAATAAACTTCAGTTCTTGACACGAATTCTCCTTTATGTCTTGTATCGACTGAAAATGGGAGCTTCGAAGTGGTAATTTGAGTTTGGGAACGAGAAAAAATTGGCCGGAGCCATATCAGGTGAATTCTGTGGTTGTTTGATGGCATTTGTTTAGTTTTTGGCCAGAAATCAGTTCACAGTGATAGCCTTGTGAGATGGTGCAAAATCCATTAGTTTTCTGGCCTTTTATGACGAATTTGAATCTCTCAAATGCTGTATAGCACTTAGATAATATTCTTTATTTACCGTCTGACCTCCTGCAAGAATTCCGAGTGCACAACACCGCAATAATCAAAGAAAACAGCCAACCTCATCTTGACTTTTGATCGACTTTGACGTTGTTTTTTCCGTTTCCGCTCAGTTGGAAGGTGCCGTTCCAAAACTTGATGACTGGTTTGCATATCAAACTCATAATCCCATATCTCATCACCATTTTTATGAGTGTGTGGTCAGAATTGCCTCTTTCGAGCATGTCTTCAGTGACCTTTACGCAATTGAGTTTTTGAAGAAAATTCAGGCCTTTCGGAATTAGTCGAGAGGCAACGCATTTCATGCCCAGACAACCATTGAAAATGGTACAAATTGTTTTGTGAGACATAGAAAGTGCAGTGGCTATCTCTCTCAAACTTAAATGACTATTTTCAGTCACCATTTCCTTCACTTTAGTGATGTTAACTTCAGTTGAAGACGTTGATGGCTGACCAGAGCGAGACACATCTTCCATCACATATCTACTGCTTTTGAATTCACTGTACCACTCATATCCATGTGTTTTTGATAAATTCGATTAACTGTATGTCTTCTGTAAAATTTTCAGTGATTTGGCACACGAAATCCCATTTGAAATGCAAAATTTGAGACAAATTCTTTGTTCGATATTTTTATCCACTGTAAAAATCGCTAAGAATACTTGAGATGAACTGACAGCAATGAGCACTGTAAACAAATTAAATGACAAATAGCGCTCAAACTCAGCGTCAGTATAGAGGTTAGTTGTGCCAAGTTTGCGACAAAAAGAAATTTGATAATCCCTCTAAGCGGGCTTTTTAAATGATCAGTTCCTGATACTTTCTTAACAGAATGTATATTGGTGGAAGAATTGGGAGTGATACTTGGTTGGGGGAAAATGACCATCACCACTCTATTTCATGCATAATGGTTAAGGGAGTCAGATATTAGGGAATTGAGGAATAATTTACCAGAAACTCTGAAAGAATAAGTGTAAACTCCGTCAAGGCAGCTTTTTTCAACTTGTTCAATTCTACTATGCAGAATTCATGTAAGTTATCTGAATATGGTCACGATCTTAATGTCTTTAGATTCATAGACGATAGTCATGAGTTAGCAAAAGCAATCAAAGGGCCTTGGCCAACTATTTTTGCAGTTTGCATGGATGCCTTGTCTATCTTGTCTTTTGAAGCGCTCATTAACATAGTGCATTTTATGATGTGGGTCAGTACTGGGTTTCCTTATGATGCTCCTAGTTTTTCATCTACAATGTGTAAAATTTAGTTGTGCACTTATCCTATCCTGTTTCCTTGTTTTTGTCAAGCTCCTTCAAGAGGGCATTCAGTTTTACACCATTGGTATCTCATCGCATTCTTGTGATCGTCTCATGTACTCTTTCTGACTACTATATGTAATAAATTTTCTGGTATTTGCTTGGGGAGTGCCCACATTTTGTATATAACTGGCCGCAGTTAGAAGAATCTGTTGCACAGCTCTTTTTGAAAGAGATCCTGTTTTGTATGTTTTAAATTCCACTAAGCCTGCGGAATCGAGGAAACTAGTGGAATTTCTGTCCCTTATATATATATATTTTTAGCATCCAGTAGACCACAATGAACATGAATGGTCTATCATTAAGAACATGTTTTTTCATTTCTGTCCATTTATTGAAAGCAGCACTGTTACTATTTTTTGTTCATATTCTAACATGTCTGTTAAAATCTTCAAATTAGGTGTCTGCAAAACTTACTGTAGGACTGGACCAAGTAAATTCTTGGGATAAATACATAACACCAGTGCCAAAAAGTTCAGTTGCCAGAATAAAGGCTTGTTGATCTGTAACTTGTTAGTTTTGAGGTGATATTTGGAGTGTCAATCATTTTTAATGATCACACTTGCATCTGTTAAATGATTCTTGTTCCACTTTCACATACACATCATCTATTAAAATTTCATGCTGTTTTTGGATGTTGGGAAATTTTTAAACCAAAATTAACAAGGATTCCAAAAAGTTCAATGCTGCAACACACAACTTGCTCTTTTAATTCACGACTTGGGCATTATTATAAATGAGCAATCCCAGGTTGACTTAGTTCTATTAGATTTTAAAAAAGCTTTCGACACTGTGTCTCGCACTACGTTACTTAGGAAACTTCTTGGTTATGGCATATCTATATATTAATACGCTAAGCGAAAACTTTGGAAACATTTTTCAGAATATTGCGCTCACGGAGAAATATGAGATTTGGCATAGTTAAAGTTTATATGGGGAAGAAGTGCATAAAGCCAAAATGTACATATAATATGTGTTAAAAATACATTAAATTAAATAAAATAAATCATTCATTGTATACATTCAATTGTTTTTAAGAGACAACGACACTTAGCGATGTCTGTGATCTTTGGTCAACAGTAAAAAAAAAAAAAAAAAAATTATAAGCATAGTTAAAACATGTTACAGATACATTATTAAATGAAAAATAAATTCGGGAACGTGTGTGTGAGTGAAATCGGATCGGAGCCAACTATGTGACGTGTATTTCCAGCATTGAGATACTCTGTGGTCTTTGGTGAAACCAAAGAGTCGAGCTTAATCTCTGAATTTATATAGAAGCAACATTTCGAAACGGAGTATATTCGGAATTCATTAAATCGTGATTTAGATATACGATGTTACAATGATGCAGTTCAAATTGATGTAGCTGTAATATGATGGTGAGCCACCATTTGAACGAAATCTGGTAGTTAAAAAAAAAGTGATTACATGAATGGCAGCAAAGTCTTTATATACTGAGTTTAGCATTACGTCGGAACCTACAAATATTGTCCTGTCGGTCTGAAATTTGGTACACACATTCCTTAGGCGATAATATTTGATTTAAAGTGTATATCGTAAGCTTCGAATATGTTGAAATAAGGAAAAATGTGGGTAGATGCATACATGTTATTACGCAAGAAATACACGTTCATAGCTGTTGACATTTATTCCACATGTTTTTAAGTCTACAGTATTGAATAAAAACTGCTTTCCCCATGCAAATAGAAAATCATGTAACAGTTACGATTTCTCTGTGCGGGCTGACATATTGTTTTTCAGTGCTAAGATATATGGCGTCTACCGTAACTAATAGCAGTTGTGGTTAGGTAGAAATGCAGCCTGGACCAAAAATTAAGAGTAAGAAACACACAGAAATAATATCGACATGTAATAACGTGTATTTCTTGTTTAATAACATGTGTGCATCTACTCACATTTGAAGTGATTTTTCCTCATTTTCATGCATTCGAAGCTTACGTTGGAATGTATATACTAAACTTGATACCGATAGGACAATTTTTCAAACGCAATAGAACAAATTCAAGAAACTATTTGCAATAATTATTACTCTGTTACAAAAAAAATACTAATTAACTTAATGAATTATGGTCGAATTTCGACCACTGGGCGATCTCTAGTCTGAACAAATATGCGACTGGGTTACAGACTACCTGAAGGCAGAACACAGTGTGTAATCCTCAATGATGAGCATCCATCACTGACCGAAGTGAGGTCCGGGGTTCCCCAGGGAAGTGTGATAGGGCCTCTGTTGTTTCTCATATACATTAATGATTTGTGCAACATGATAAGGCGGAAGGAAAAGGCAATTTGCCGATGATGCTATTATTAATAGTGAAATCAAAACCCAGGACTACTGCAACTTTGTTACAAGACAAAATTATGAAAATAATGCATTGTGTAAAGACTGGCAGTTGGAGTTAAACTCTAAAAAGTGCCAAGTCATGCATATAAATAAAAAGGTGATACCATTTAGCTCTGAATATACAATTAATGGAACTGTCCTTAGAACGGTAGATTCCAATAAATACCTAGGGGTAACAGTTTGTAATAATTTGTCGTGGAATGATCATATCGAGAAGCTAATTGGGAAAGCAAATCTTATGCTCTGATTTCTAGTTCATGATTTAAAACAGTGCACACCGGAAGTTAAATTGATTGCATACAAATCACCAGTACGTCCTCACTTAGAATTTTGTTGTTCTGTATGGGGTCTCCATCAAAGGGGGTTAATGAAGACATTGGAGAAGGTCCAAACAAGAGCTGCCTGATTCGTGACAGGTATATATAGTTGGAGGGAAAGCGTAAGTGCAATGTTGAAGGAGTTAGGTTGGGAAGACATGAAACACCAAAGGTGTTTCTCTTGACAGAAGATAATTGAAAAATTCACAACTGACGTATTTCAGAATGACACCAAACAAATATTACTACCAGCAACATTCATATCAAGGAATGACTGCGAAAATAAGATAAGAAAAATCAGTGCCAGAACCGATTCATTTTTGTACTCATTTTTTTTCATGAGCGATTAGGGAATGGAATAGGAAGGATTTACCGGGCGAGTAGATTTAAAATTCGGCATCAATAGTTCTTGATAAATCACATCAGCCATCCTGATATAGGTTTTCCATGGTTTCCCAGATGAATGCCAGGATGGATCCTCAGAATAGCCCATGGGCACCTCCTGCCATTTCCCATATGTCCCTTCCAAACTATTACACTTTCAGATAGGTGCAATGCACCCTCCACCACACACTTATAGCGAATTGTGGAGTAATAATAATAACACACATGCTCATGAACATATTTATTTTACACCATCATGAAAAGTTCTCCGTTTCGTTTTCCCTGGTCAAAATGAACTCTATACGAAAGCGTTATACAGCGGCCATATACTCACATAAGCAATGTTACCGTTCAATGCTATTCATTGATGACAATCATGAGTTAGGGAGCATATTTACTTACATCACTTAACTATCTCAAATTCACTTCTAGATATTACACTTGATTTTCCACACCAGTGACTGTATTGTTTTGATGTCTTGAGGGAAAAAAAAGCTGTTTCCATTTGTATCACCTACATGGCATCACTCCACTCTTTGATAAAACAATTCTAATCTTATTCTGTCAAGTGAATTTCAGTGTCTTTAATAGTATAGTTCTCCCTGAAGTATTATTTCAAGTTTAAAGTGTTTTTCCACCATGTTTTCAATATTCAAAACAATGTAACCTGAACTATGGAAATGTTTTAAGCAGGTCAAAGAATAATTTCTTTGTAATGTAGAAAGAATGGTGGCAGAACTGCAGCAAAAGGAAACAGAAAATGCAGCTCTTCGTTTTTTATGTTCCACGTATAGTTTGTTCTGTTTTATTAGTTAACTAGCAGTTACCCGCGACTTCGTCCGCGTTGAAGAGTGTTGTAATATAAGATTTTCTTGAGAGGTCTGGTTGCTCAGTGTTTAGGTGTCCAACTGGAGATGGAAAAGTCCCCAGCTTGAATCCCAGTCTCGGCGAGGATTTTCAAAGGTCCTTAGCTCGACCTTCACCTCTGGCATAGGTTGTTGTGTGATGTGAATTACGCCAGAATGTTCACTTGGTTCTGATTCAGTGTTGAACTGTGGGTCCTCTATGTCCGGCAGGATTACTGGGTTACGTTAAGAGGCTACGAAAGGGGCTGATTGCGGAGACGTAAAGAACCCTTGTCATCAGGTCATACAATTTATTTTAGAGCTATTTTTATTAGTAATAGTAGTAATAAATGTTGCAATAAAATAACAAAAATTTATTTATATTTCACAACTACTTCATTGAATTTTTAAAACAATAAAAATATTCTGTTTGTTAGGAGTATTTTCAGTTTAATACATCTGTATATACAATAATGAGTAGTTGTCTCCTAGGTTTTAGCTATTTTCATAGCCCTAGTTTTCTTACATTTCTTTGAAAGATTTGAATTTCGTTTACCCAGCATCTCTTAAAATTACTAATTTCATCTCGTGAATAAAAATGAATATAGTTTTAATTAATGGAAGCTCAAAACGTCAAAATATTAGCAATACATTGATGGAATTGACTAAATATCTACAACAAAAAAATACTAACATCCAAACAGCAAATAAATACTTAAGTGGCCCAAGGACGTTCATTTTCGTTAAAAAAATTGCGATACTAAAAATGAATATTTGATTTGCATTGAAAATCTGGAAAAAAATCTTTGAAAAAAGAGAACTTAATTTGCTCTTTGAATATTGAATTGGTTTTGAGGATATATTGGTTCCATCAACAGAAATTTACATATTATAGTAGTAAGTATAGTAGTAAATGATTCTTTTATCCATTGTGGTAATGGTTTCTCTATCTGTGGAAACAGTTGAATGGCCTGTACACCAGTTTACTATAGTTCGTTCGTTTGATCCATTAAGTCTGCGTTAAAATATAAATTTCAATGTTAAAGTAGTAATTGATTCTTTCTTCATAATTGGTTTCTCAATCTGCAAACAGAGTTGAATGTCTACCGGCAAATTACCACTCCGCTTGTCTGCCACTCTACTATCTCAATAAAACATTTATAAATTTCAAAAATTTACTTCTGTCAGCGCCATATGTTCTGCTAAACCATCCAAGCTTATTATTAATCTTTTGATACACTATCGGAACAAAGCAACACATGACATCACTAAAATAGCGCTCTTGAAATAACTAATAATGTTTCATTCTGGCCCAGGCTGCACTTCAACCAAGTCACAAACTCAATTAATATTACCGCTAGAAAATCAAAGCTTCTATCAGTAGTCCGTATATCGACTGGAATAATTACGTCCACGTTACTGGTGGCCGGGATAAAACATCCTGTGAAATTATTCTTGACCTTTTCTCAGATCTTAATCTTGAGCAGCTCGTCACTGAACCAACGCGGTGCCACAACGATAACGAAAACATTTTAGATATTCTCGTTACAAATAGGCCTGAGTTATTCACGGACATTTCTACCACCATGGGAATAAGTGATCATAAAGATGTAATTGCTACAGTAAAATTAATAGCCGCGCGCAAAAAAAAAAAGAAAGGGTCGTTTACAGGTTTGAAAAGGCCCCAAAGGAGAGTTTAAGAACGTTTTTGAGGGATAATTACATTACCTTTATAGAAGGAAGAGGCTCGGTTGAAGAGATGTGGCTTCGGTTCATGCATATAATCAGGGAAGGTATGGACTTACATATACCGAAAAGGACAATCAGGGATGGGAACGATCCCCCGTGGTATACCCGTGAAATTAAACGGTTACTTAAAAAACAAAGGAAGATACATGCACGCTTAAGGACGACGATGTATAGGAGTGATTTAGAAAAGTTAGCTGATACAAGAGAACATGTTAAAAATGCGATGCGCGAGGCTTTTAACGACTTTAGATACAACTCACTTTCTAAGAGTCTCAACGAAAACCCAAAGAAATTTTGGTCGTATGTAAAACAAGTTAGTGGTAGTGACAACAATATGTCAGTTCTACTACAAGACGGCCGGGAAGTTGATGACAGCCGCGAAAAGGCTACCGTATTTAACACCGAATTAAAAAATTCTTTCACTGACGAAAACATGGAAAACATTCCCGCTTTTGCACGGCGTGTAGAATTTGAAATGGATCCAGTTCAAATTGATAGTGTAGGTATCATAAAGCAATTAAAGCTCCTGAAGTGGGGAAAGGCGCTGGGTCCTGATGGTATTCCAGTAAGATTATTTTCGGAATACGCGGAAGAAATAGAACCATTTCTATCAGATATATTTCGTAAATCTTTAGAAGAAAGAAAAGTACCTGCTGACTGGAAAATAACGCAGGTGATTCCCGTTTTCAAGAAAGGTGATCGGAGAGATCCTAGGAATTATCGGCCCATATCTCTAACATCTGTCTGCAGTAGAATTCTGGTGCATGTCATATGCTCTAACGTTATGAAGTTTCTGGATGAAAACGAGTTACTTACAGCAAACCAACACGGATTTCGTAAGAACCGTTCGTGTGAAACGCAACTGGCTCTATTTTCGCATGACGTAATGAAGGTTATCGATGCAGGATCACAAGTTGATGCTATTTTCTTGGATTTCCAGAAGGCTTTTGACTCTGTAGATTCGAGCGTACGGTATATCTGATCAGATCTGCAAATGGATACGCGATTTTCTAACTGGTCGGTCGCAGTATGTCGTTGTTGACGGGGAAACCTCTTCAAAGCTAGATGTTACTTCGGGCGTTCCTCAAGGAACTGTAATAGGACCACTTCTTTTCTTAATTTTTATAAACGATCTCGGTGACAATGTTAATTGCAGGATGCGATTTTTTGCTGATGATGCACTTATTTATAGGGAAGTGGGGTGCTCTGACGTTTGCTTAGAAATACAGCGTGATCTGGATGTTATTTCGGAATGGTGCCGTAATTGGCAGCTTACACTTAACTGTAAAAAGTGCAAGGCAATGCAAATAAGTAATAAAAAGACCCCGTTTGCTCACGAGTACAAAGTTAACAATTCAGTTGTTGACACGGTCGATTCCCTGAAGTATCTAGGCGTAACAATACAAAGCAACATGAAATGGGACTTGCACATAACTTCCGTCGTAGGCAAAGCAAATTCTAAACTACGTTTTATAGGTCGTATTTTGAGAAGCTGCAATGCTCATACAAAGGAAATAGCGTACAAAACACTAGTGCGTCCGCATTTGGAATACTGTTGTCCAATTTGGGTTCCGTATCGCAAGGGATTGATTGACATGTTAGAGAAAGTACAGAGGAGAGCCGCTCGATTCGTGACCGCTAGTTACAGTCCTTATGTAAGTGTCACAGAGCTGATACGTGGGTTAGGCTGGGATTGTTTGGCGGACAGACGACGTCGTTTTCGTTTAAATTTGTTGGAGAATATGCGAAAATCTCTAATTTACGAGTGCAACGAAATACTTCTTCCGCCAACCTATTTAGGTCTCAATGACAGAAGGGATAAGATTCGAGAGATAAGATGCCGTACTGATACATTTATGTACTCTTTCTTTCCTCGTTCTATTCGGGATTGGAATACTTTAAAATAGGATTGGTGCTTAGCACCCTCTGCCAACCACAGTAATTGTGAATTGCAGAGTATAGATGTAGATGTAGATCAGTTGCGAATTAATACATTCACTATAGGGATGCATGTTAGTGACGTCATGAATAGCGAAATAAACTTGACTTATTATTTCAGATCGCGATACTAAATGAACCCGAATAAGTTTGCTGGCAATGTAGCTTTCGTAAAAATTCATTAAATTTAATACTGAATACATCTGAAACTACATTCAGCCACATGAACTATGTTGTCAGCTTCAGGACAATTATTGAAGTAACGTAATTAAAAATTTATACTAAAATACTTGTTACTTACAGTGCACAACGGAAAGTCCATAATTCTCTACAATCGTTAATATTACTGGTCAAGCGACTTTTATAGCTCGTGATTTAGTAACATGTATAATGAAACTAATTGTGATAGTAATTTATGCTATACTAATTAGGAATCTTGATATAGAAAATTCTGTTACTACTCGAAATGTAGTTCCAGTGCATTTAATGTGTTGAGATGTGTTCGTACGTTTGATTTTGTAGCGGCAATATTAGAAGAAATAGTGGATTGGTTGAAATGCAGCCTGGATCAGAATTTTTTTGTTACAGTATAAGGTAGAAGGAATTAAGTTATTATTAGTAATCAATAAGCAGCTTTCATAAGCTCCGTGTAAATGAGGTGTATTCTACCGTAAACGAATTCCGGTGTTGCTTCATGAAACAATAAGTTTCTACATTAGCCCATTGAATACATTCGTTTTAAATGTTGGATTCGATAGATATTTGCAGAATATTGAACAGTATGTAAAAACCACTGTTTCATGAATCATAGTCTCTACTATTTGTACAAAAATGTTGAAATAAAAAAGGGTTAGTTAAGTTTTAAATTTTGGCAAAAATAATTTGTAATACAGAGACTACATAGTAACAAAAAAGAAACGGGAAATAAATTAAACTGAGATAGAATGGAATCCTTTACATTTTTATAGATACAACATTTCGGGCATGACAATTTTGCATTTTTAGTGAACCGACTTTCGTGCTGGTATACTCATAGCATTTTACGTTTTTTTCCAAACTGTGATTTTTCGTATTTATTATAACTCATATATTACAAACGAAATTATGGTGTAATATTTGATATGTCATACTATTTTATGTACTCTAATGAAATCATCTCTTTGGTAACATATCAACAGTACCTACCTTTTTTTAAAATTTAAGGTTAAGTTCAGATTATATTTCCTGCTTCCAAACTATTATTTGTCAAGTGCGTCGGATTTATGGCTTTTAAACTAAACACAAACTTCCATATGTAAGAAGGTTTCTATTTTTATTTCTGAAAAGTAGTGTTTGCAATTTACGTACAAAGCAAAGAGTAAACGTAGCACGGCTGTCTATGAAGTAGGAAACTCTTTGTTGTTTGCGAATTGATGTTAATGGCAACTTCTAAAAGAACTATGCGTTTTTGCGGGATAACATCTATCCTATGTCACTTCGCACACAATTAACTGACTTCATGCAAAATTTCATTTATAATATGTTGAGTTATTAAGGCGTGATTGATTCCAGAAGTACATCCAAACACACATCCGAAATTTCTCATTTTCTCATTTATAGATATATATAGATAAACAGTGATTTAAATGAGATTAAGAGACTGTTTTCAGTAACACCTGAAGAAGAAAAGGATCCTTGGCTGTACCTGAGAAAGAGATTGCAGGAGTGGCTAGTGTCACTATTTCATTCAGAATAGTTATAATTATAGAAAATTATATAATGCAAATATTATTGATAGTCTGGTAACAGAAAACAGCACAAAATGTCTTCTGGAATTAATTGGTGCAAAAAGATACATTCACCTGGTAGGCGAAAGCTACAAGGTTGTAGGAGGGATTAAAAAAAAAATGCCAGAATGGAGCCACGTAGTTTATGGATGCTCCCTTAGCAGAGGGTAGGGTTTGTAGATAAACTAAATTCATATTCAGAGGCAGGAAGAGGATAGTCATCATTTTCTGGGGACTTTATATATCTATTAGGAAGGAAATAAGATTAATAACACAAGGGAGCAGAGGTTTTCAAATACCTTGAGGAGGAAGGCTGCCTCAATCACATAGTAGAACAAAGCAAAACATGTTGGACTATGTTTGTAATGAAGCATGATGAAAATTATATTGAAAATCAGGTTACAGAAGGAGTAAGTAATAACTGACCATGCTGATTGATAGAAGGTTTAGTACACAAATGGCCAAAATCAAAGTACGTAGTAGTTACAGTTATGAAAGGCAAAAATTCCAGAAATAAGGAGATATTTCAGGGGAAAGTTCTGGATGTGGACAGAAGGCACCAGAGGCAGTAGAAACAGAAATAATAATGGAAAAAATAATATTATTCAAAATGGAAAGAATAAACACCTATTATACTGATATATCCAAGTGAGGAGGCTAAAGAGATTCCTAAGAAGAGGATAAGATAGAGTAAGAAAGCAGTAAGCAGTATGAACCTTTTGAAACAACAAAATAGAAATTAATAGGAGCAAAAGGGCAACTAAAACTGCTGGAGTGTAAATACTGAATGATGAAACTATGACAATGTTAAGAAATTGAGCTGTGGACAGTCTGCTGATATTCTTCAGTCTATACCAGAGGAAATTACAAATGTCTTATGCTGGTTTTGGACAACCACTTTGGGAAGGACCGTATGGAGATGCTCAACATGGGTGATATGAAGAGTCGCATTCAACAAACTGAAGAATCTATCCAAGGACTTGAGCTGGATGCTGAACAACTAACTATATGCTGCTATTCTGTATGTGATCAACAAACACCAAGCAAGTTGGTGTAAATAGCTTCACAAGTTTCATGCTATGTCAAAATGCTTCTCCTACTTCCTGATTTTTCGACCAGGTCATAGGTCTTCCTGAGTGGACTTGGCCACCTTCTGAGTCAGCTAGAGACTGCGCTCATATTGATAGTGTGGAGACTATCGATTCTCTAACAAACATTGATTGCCCAGAGGATCTTCATCATCATCCTCAACAGTTTCCGGCCTCTGGCCGGGTCTGCATTAGGCACAAGCCTCTCCATTTCCTTCTTTCTTCCCACCACCTCTCTGTCACCACTTTGTTCCAGTCCTCTCCTCTCTTCCGTACACCCTCCTCCACTCCTTTCAGCCATCCATCTCTTGGTCTTCCTCTGGGTCGTTTACCTTGCATCTTAATTTCATGGATCTTTCTCGGGATTCTCTGAGCCCCCATTCTCTTGACATGCCCATACCATCTCAGTCTGGTCCTCTCTACTCTTTCCTGTAGGGGTTCCTCTTTCATGGTGCATCTAATCACTTCATTCTTTATTCTGTCCATTTTAGTGACTCCCATTCTACCTCTTAAAAACTTCATTTCACTTGCTTGTACTCTGCCGATGTCCCGCTTTTTCATTGTCCACGTTTCAGCAGCATAAGTTAAGATAGCCACATAGTACGTACGATAGATTACTCTCTTGCTTCTCTGTGGCACCTCTTTATTCTATATCAGGCTTCTAATGCTCCTTAAGAACGCCTCTGCTTGTCTTCCTCTTTCACTTATCTCGCCATCATTTCCTCCACATTCCTCTAATACACTCCCCAAGTACTTGAACCTGTTTACCTTCTTTAGTTGTTCCCCTACCATCACAATTCCTTGGGCTACTCTATTCTTTTTCCTGGTTGTTACCATGTACTCACATTTCTTTACATTAAATTTCAGGCCATATTCCTCCACATTGTCTGTCCATACATCCAACTGCCGCTGCACTTCCTCTTCTTCACCTCCCCAGATCATCAGATCATCCGCAAAAGCCATCACCTTCATGTTTTCCTCTCCCATCCTCGCTGCCACCTTCTGCATTATTTCATCCATGATTACAATGAAGAGTAGTGGTGATAGGACACTTCCTTGTTTTAGTCCATTCCTTTGTTCCAGCCAAACTGATCTTCCTTCCCCTATTTTCACGTAGCTCACACTTCCTTGGTACAGTTCCGTCACTCTCTTGATGGTTTCTTTGGGAACTCCTCTCTTCTCCAAGGCCTTCCATAACTTACTCCTGTGTACACAATCATATGCTTTCTCGATATCGAGGAATACCAACAGTAGATCCTTTCCATACTCATAATGTTTTTCCTGCAGCTGTCTCATGGCAAATATCAAATCTACCGTCGATCTCCCTGATCTGAAGCCATACTGCTCTTCCCTTAGCCCCTTTTCCACCATGTCACGTATTCTTTTTTCAATTATCTTCTCATACACTTTGGCACAGTGGCACATCAGTGTAATACCTCTATAGTTTTTAAACTCCTTCCTGCTCCCTTTTTTGAATATAGGTACAATTATTCCTTTTTTCCAGTCTTCAGGAGTTGTGCCCTGATTCCATACCTTTCTCATCACACGGTATAGCCACTGCTTTCCTACTACTCCCGCTGCCCTTATCATTTCCACGCTCACTTCATCAATGCCTGGTGCCTTTCCACCCTTCATCTTACCCAGAGCTGTTTCCACTTCTTCCCAAGTTAGATCCTTCTCTTTCTCTCCTACACGGTTGTTATTTTCCTTCTTCTCCTGAACAACTGTATCATGCTGTGACCAATTTGGGTTCAGTAAGGCTTCAAAATACTCCTTCCACATCCTTTTTAGTTTTTCTGAGTTGTTTATTTTGTTTCCATCTTCGTCCAGCATGTTGACATTTTCTATCCTCTCCTTCCTCTTCCTTTTTACCATTCCATATAATACTTTCTTATTTCCTTTGCCCAGAGGATAATGTTTGCAATTTACTGTTTAACACACATTTCCATGCCTGACTAAGACCGTAGCCACCATTTTTTTGAGGCTGTTTGAATATCTCAAAAGCCTTCCTTACTTTTCTTTGTAGATAATCCTTGATTCTTGCCAACACTCATATTTCCTCACAGTATTTTATGTTCTTCTTCCAGCTGGTGTTCGGCAATAGCTAATTTTGTGGGATGCCCCGGATGTGTGCGACTCCTATGTTCACGCATCCTTATGGCTATGACTTGTTTGATTTTACCTATGTAGACCTTGCCGCAATCACAGGGTACTTCATAGATTCCACTGCATTTTAAGGGAGACCTTCGATCTTTTGCCGTTCTCACTTTTTGCTTCTACTTCTAAATATGGGTAGAATATTAACTTTCATTTTTTTTATGACACCTTTGATGTATGGTAGCACAGCTTTTTGTTTTTGATCTTCACTAAGACAGTTTTTCTTCTGCTTAGTGGTCATTGCTTTTGTTATCATGTTATACCCATACCCATTTTATTTGATGGTCATTTAAAATGTTCTTTTTAATTCATTAAATGTTCCTTGTCCACCACAAAAATGGCAAAATCTTTTATAAACATGAAGCAAGTTGATTTGTGACAACTTCTCTGGTGCATATAGTGACTGCGATGTTAAACAGGCTGTTCTGGCATGTGGCAAGACTGACTTGAAGGAACTTCTCACACGCGCAATGATTATATGGCCAAGAGGATGGGGAAAATAAAACATCAAGCATCATAATGGAATGCTTATGTGCTTGAACTGCTTCAAGCATAAGCAAACCATTATGGGCTGGACAGGTGGAGAGGAAGGACATACCCAGCAATTCTACAGGAATCCAGAATTGGGAGGACTCTTTGTTGAAGGTGATAAAGTCAACGTGCAGAGAAGAAAAGCGGTGTCACCAAAGCCTACTGTAAAATGGAAGGATCTTACACTGTTGTGAAGAGGATTCATGACATAGTGTACAGAATCAAGAAGTTACCACATAGTTGAATGAAGGTTCTTCACACTGACTAGCTGACAAATTTTCAGGTTGTATTATGCCATCTGTACGGGACGGATAGAACTAAGAGGAGGGTAGTGTTATAACTTGTATAAACTAGTGATTGAATATCGCTGTGTGAGAGAACTCTTTGGTGGTATTAAGATCTGTGAAGTTATTTTTGTTGTGTTGTTGGTATTGTGTGTATTTTAAAGTGGTAATTTAGTAAGAAATAAAGTGTTAAATGGTTAAAGAACAGTAAAAACATGTAACAATATGTTTCAAAGAAATCTTTCAGAATTTATCTAAACGTTAAGTGCCGCTCATTTAAAATGAGAGGAGGTGCCATTGAAGATATGTGGGAATTTTGCACATGTTTAATTGGGCAGATATTGATACACAAGCCATAGCAGTCAACCATGCCA